>CM033473.1:151236831-151731831 GCA_019447015.1 Hymenochirus boettgeri | reverse complement strand
TAAATATTGAGATTCCTGTGATTATCATCTATATATATTTTATATCGTTCATGTATTGCAGCATACAGGATTTTCTTAGGAAATCCAGCATTCTGCACTACATGAACTATATACAATTGATACAACTTGGGCATACAGCGCACCTCTATAGGTGTTATTTGGATCATATATAGATATATATATATATTATATATATAATATAATATGTATTCTAATATTGATGGTACAATAATTTTAACATAGGCATGTGTATGTTTAACCCAAAAGATCCTCAAATTTATTACAGAAACAAATGCTGAAATTGTGCTTTAAATTTACAGTATATGTGTTATCTAATTCAAATGAACAAGAATATTTGTGAATATATTTTTTGATTGTGGAAATAGAAATTACAGACACAAGGACTATAATTTCCATTAAAATAAAATGCCATAACAGTGATTGGGAGTATAGTTGTCCATTTGTATCCTCTTTCCTTATTCCCAGAGTCTACGTTTAAACAATTGTAGTACTAGTTATGCACAATGGAATCAATATGAAGGTACCAACGTTATGCTTCACTACACCAAACATCTTCAGCAAACAAATAATTAGTGGCACTCTATATTCCCTGCTTGTGGCTATAGCTAGTACACATTTTAATTGCTACCATTCAATATTAAAATTACTAGTGGTATTAACATTTTCAGGATATGGATACCGTAGATGTAAGTAACAATGTATTTATACTGTAATGGTAGCAATACACACAGTGATCTAGATTGTACAATCTAACAATTGAACTATCTGTATTTTTTTTTAAGCTTGCACGATAGATATATCGTATATCGTAGAATAATGGAATATTCTGATATGTACAATCAATGGACAGTGTTTTGCCAATTGTACATGTTTATATGATTTTCTTCTCTATAGGCGCTATTAGATTTTTTTTATCTGACCAATACCGATTGTACAATTGATATATTTTTTGTGTACAGCCCCTTGAGTATATAAACAATATAAAACATTATTTTAAAATTAGTTAGAGAAAGAGTTTAATAAAAGTATGATTGTTCATTTTTAGTAATTCATTTCCATCATTTCATTCCATCATATAAGAAAGTGTTGTTTTTAGTAACATCTTTTTTAAAAAATGTTATTTACCATTTTATTTTTTAGTGGTTTTTTCCTAGCATGCAGTTCTCTACTACTACCTGCAGGAGCCGCTAAAGTACCATATTTCAATGAGAATTAAAAAAAAAAAAAGCATAACCTAAGAAAAGTCTTTCTGAATTAATGCACCCAGGGAAAACATCAAGACAATAATGCTTCTGTGAACTGGAATTGTAATAAAATGTTATTATTTCACAGTCATTTATTCTCTCTCCCCTCTCTCTCTATTACATTATATATTATATATATATATATATATATCTATTATATATAATATATATATACATAATATATATATAATATATAATATATATATAATATATATATATATATATATATCTATATTATATATATATATATATTGTGTTCACATATAAAGATATACAATCTTTGACTTATGGTTGATATTGACAAATTTAAATGAATCTATTTTTGTCCCTCATCCTTTTTCTCCATTTATGTAGATCTCTGTAACAAGACGCCCCACAGTCATTTTTATTTCCCTTATTTCATTTGTTTTTCTTCCTCTGTCACTTTAATGTTAATGAGGTAGTAGTGGTACGTTATGATAGAATATTGATGAGGAATCAAAAGCCTGAAAAAATATCTAAATATCGTTAAAATAAATTAAAAAGTAAAATAATAATACTAATGAATACTTCCTGTTTAATCTGTGTTGTGTACTTTTTCTTTATTTTTCTGCTATTTTGATCTGTTGAGATGACCCCTGGACCATCCTGTGTGACTGTGCATTACAATGCAGTTAATAAGGAAAAGCAGGATTGGGAATGGGATTCCGATGTCCCATACAGGAATAGCTGGGGAACTGATTGTATACATTCTGTGACTACCCATGGACTGGGGGAAAGATCCTTGTATACAGTTGGTAGGATGAACTGTGCCCCCTCCCTGTGTAACCAGCAGCATTACTTCCCATACAGGAATGGCTGGGGAACTGATTGTATGTATCATGTAATGGTAACATGCTGTGACTGGGGGAAAGATCCATGTATACAGTTGTTAGGATGAACTGTGCCCCCTCCCTGTGTAACCAGCAGCATCACTTCCCATACAGTGTGTTTGGTGAGACAGAGCCAGTTGGCTGTCGCCTCCAATCAAGGATAGAAGATTTCAATCCAGTAATTAGAGTAATTAGAGTAATAAGTCTGGGCTGCTATGGGGAGACTGTGTACAAACAGGTTTATTTAATATATACTGGGAATCAGCCATGCGGGTGTGTTGGATGAAAATAACCCCAGTCCGCCCAGACAATCAAATCCCAATTGCGAGTTAATGGCTGTGCTGCAATCCGCAGGGTTTATTCTCCCAGTGATGCTGCCTCTCGTCTCAGCCACGCTAATGCACAGGCGGAGGCACAGGAATGCACCGGGCACCTACCTACACCAAACAGGCAGTAGCAAACCTACAGGCCTCTCACCATGTACCAACATGAGACACACTCATACGCAAGATGTTTTGGAAACTACAACTCCCAGCATGACTTGTTGGCAGATTGAAATTTAGGGCATGCTGGGAGTTGTAGTTTCCAAACACCTGGATCGCCAAGGTTCGACATCACTGCTTTACACCATTAAATACAAGCAAATCCATATTGACCATAGCACGTGATGGCCCCACGTCACTGCGCCTGGCCACACACCGGGCACAGTCTAGTCTGTTCTGTTTATAACGGGATTAAAAGGAATAAAGGAGAAATAAGGCAAAACGCTTCAATATACCACATGCAGGGAAGTGCAAACACTATGAATGGTGACTATATGGTGACTAACCATGGTGACTATATGGTGATTATATGGTGACTATATAGTGACTAAACCATGGTGACTATATGGTAACTATACCATGGTGACTATATGGTAACTATACCATGGTGACTATATGGTGATTATATGGTGACTATACCATGGTGACTATATGATGATTATATGGTGACATGGTGATTATATGGTGGCTATATGGTGATTATATGGTGACATGGTGATTATATGGTGACTATACCATGGTGACTATATAGTGATTATATGGTGACTATATGGTGACTATACCATGGTGACTATATAGTGATTATATGGTGACTATATGGTGACTATACCATGGTGACTATATTGTGATTATATGGTGACTATATGATTAGAAATTCAGTGAAGTTTCTGACAAGCTAGAACTGTGCTTAGATTGTAAACTCTTCGGGGCAGGGCCTGATGTGAATGTAACATATAATTGTAAGCGCTACGGAAGATGTTGGCGCTATATTAATCCATAATAATAATAACTGCAGATCCATGCCAAGCTGGGCATTTCAATGAGACGAATGGGATGTTAATATACCCAGTCGGTGTGTTGTCACATAGGCACCATTACTGGACATATGATGTTACTGGGTGTTATATGGAACAATCCCATTCCAAGGGGCTGATTTCCTGCAGTCAAGGTGGGATCTCCTGGATCTCCATGGCTGGTGTGTATTTCATCCAGATACAAGCTCACAGACCCTTCTAGCACGTGCATGGGGGG
This sequence comes from Hymenochirus boettgeri, assembly GCA_019447015.1. Lineage (NCBI taxonomy): Eukaryota > Metazoa > Chordata > Amphibia > Anura > Pipidae > Hymenochirus > Hymenochirus boettgeri. Next base: position 151,728,141 of record CM033473.1, on the reverse strand, counting down.
TGGCACCATCAGGTTTCATACATTAATTTAGGACCACATCACAGATTAGCAGTCATTAATGAAGGCAGGAAAGCACAACCATAATGATCCCCGCATTGTAATCTAAGCAGGCTGACGGGTTAAAGGGGAGATAAATCAAACTAGAATTTCTTCTCACTCCAATGATAATATCAGATATTTAAACAGACCCAGTGGAAATACTCATATAATTATGCAACCGATTTATACTTCTGTTAAATACAGTATTGCAAATATATGTACACAGTCAAACCCACTTTCTACACTGTGATCGCCATTAAGTTTATAGAGGTGCAGGCAATGAAACTAGTGGGATGTAATATAATCTGTCTGTCTATCTATCTATCTATCTATCTATCTATCTATCTATCTATCACTCTATCATCTATCTATCTATCTATCTATCTATCTATCTCTATTATATATATGTCTGTCTATCTATCTATCTATTTATCTCTATCATCTCTCTATCTCTCTCTCGCTATCATCTATCTATCTATCTATCTATCTATCTATCTATCTATCTATCTACTATCTATCTCTATCTATCTTCTATCTATCTATCTATCTACTATCTTTCTATCTATCTTTCTATCTACTATATCTATATATCTGTCTGTCTATCTTTCTGTCTGTCTGTCTATCTAATTGCAATCCCAATGGAAACTCAAAGACACAAACCTGACAAATGGGACTTCTGTTTCAACTTATTACAAATCCTACATTGCCCTAGATTTATACAAAGTAAATATGTAAGGAGATGACACAAGTCAATAACAAAATTAGGCTTGGCGATTGTAAGGAAATTATTATATTATTGTACTTATTTAATAAGAATGGTTAACGGGAGGGACATAATCAGGGTTGCATGGTTAATTCCCTGCATAGGTTAATGGTTTGCAATTAGCACAGCTAAAGGAAGAGCAATGGATTAGGACAACAGTCCAGTCAGGCATTAGGGCCACAGTGCAGTACCCAACAAAGAAGCTGTGATACCCAGGACTGTTGTTTACTAACAAGCTGCTAGAGGTAAACTGTGCATGTGACCCTTTGGTAAACATTACCCCAGCAGCCGCTGGTATTAGAATCCAATCCAGAGATTTCATGTTTTGGCCCTAGGCAGATTAAAGGCTGTGGGCAGCAGTAAAAAAATAAAATAAAGAAAACCAGATGGGTCTTTTGAACACTGGTGGGGATTAAGGGAACCGTTTTGATTTCAAACCAGGGAATCCCCAGGTTCTATTTACTGTTTGGCCACAGACATACACTGGAAGGCAAGTCTTGGGCCTTTTATAGAAAGAATAAAGATTCCACTCTCACAGGACCTTGATCATAAAGCCCAAGGTCACTGGAGCACCAGACCAAAGAGAAACATTATCATCTTTAACTACTAACCTCAGTACAGTAGGCAGACCTATCAGAATTTACATTTTATCATAGGTACCTGGTAGGGTGAAGAATACAAGGAAACATTAATAGAAAATAAAAATAAAACCCAGCCATCTTAAGCCCAGTTTAAGTGATCAGTCCTGCAGAGGGCAGATGAGACTTCATGTTGTGTAGGATATTGACCACAGGACTCTCAGATCTATTTCCTGCTTAAACATTTTCCCCATCAGCATGTCTGCGGTCAAAAACACTTCTTCTTCTTGACACTCTTTCTCCTAGAATATTGATAAGATCATTTAGCCGAATCTGTTTGGGACTCGTGTAATATCGATCACAAGTTGGAAAATGATCTGATCAATACCACCAACAATGTACTTCCTATAGAGCAATTCCTACCATATTCCAAAGTATTGGGCTGGAACATCACCTTCTGCTATCCATAGCTCCTACACTACACAGAATGAAAACAAAGATCGGAAAAAGGAACAAAATAATGGATAGAATTGTTTTTTGCCTTTTGCTTTGCCATTTACAGTGAGAATGTCAGTTTGGGGCCTGATGTTCCTATCTAACACAATCATCAAAGGCAATAATACAACTAGGTAACAGAAATGTTCCTCCTGTTAGTCCTCCTGATTAAACACATCTATAAAGTGAATACATGAAACCTTTTTATGCAAAATATAAGAAACACCAAAGAAGCACATTTCAAAACAAAACAAACACCATCTAAATATATTACAGATTAGGGGGGAAAAATTGTTTACCCAAACCGATGTTTCTTCCTTGAACAAAACTTGATTATTTGTTTCCAATTTTTTCTTTAAAAACATTTTTAAAAAAATAGGAAAAAAAAATCTATTTACAAATAACAACAATATTTCGATAACTACATTACACTTTGAATTTTCAAGATAATAAAATATTACTAGTAAATAAAGATATGATCTTTTTTTTCTCCCCACAAAACACCCAAATAGACCAAAATAATAATAATTAGAAAATCCATGGACACCTACTTAAAGCTTACAGAAATATGTCATTAATCATTTTAATTTAAAGAAATAATATACTGAAAGTTTTCTTTAAAAAAAATGTATTTTTTTTCCTTGGGGGCTGCATAAAAAAACAACACAAAAAATAAAAATAATAAAACAAAGAAATGGATAGGTTTAAACGATTATTTATGTATTTGTAAGAAAAATCTTTATCATATATACACAACAGTATGGTTTGCACATGGCTACAAAAGCCATTTGTTTAGCATTGGAAACCATAAAAATGTCACTTGTATAGATCCTACCCAGAGTTTGACCCAGATTTTCTGAGATCATTATCATAGTTTTATTTATTTTTTAGAGGCTTGTTTTTTTTGCATTCACTGTATGGATATGCTTCTCTAAAAAACGTGTTAATGAAACAGACACAACTGTGTACTGATCATTATAATATTAATGGGAAATATTAGGTTTTTAAAGCACATGTAAAAGCAAATCAAATTTGAGAGTCACAAAATGTTTTGCTGATTAGTAAAAACTATTGCAGATTTAATTCCTTATTGTTTAGGGGCTTGTTTATTCGTTTGCATTCACTGTATGGATATGCTTCTCTAAAAAGATTTTGATGAAACAGACACAACTTGTACTGACATTATAATATTAATAGGAAATATTAGGGTTTTAAAGCACATGTAAAAGCAAATTAATTTGAGAGTCACAAAAATGTTTTGCTGATTAGTAAAAACTATTGCAGATTTAACACGCATTGATATTGGCAAAAAAAAAAAAGGCACAAAAAGACCAAAATAAATTAATTTAAAAGAAAATGTGATGAATGAGCCATTTGGAAAGGGGGTTTTAACAAATCTCTTAATTAATGAGGGGGAAAAGATCCATCCACTTTACTTTCTTTAAAGACTTCATTCTTGCCAGAGAACTAACGGGTTTACCTACAGATAATGTCAGTGGATTCAGCAGTATAAACAATAGAGGGGTAAAGAGAGGGGAGATTGAAAGGGAGAGATTTCTTTATCCTCAGATTCTTTCCCACAATAGATAAAAGAAAAGACTCTTAAATTGGCACAGCTGATGAGAAAAAAATACATTTAGCAGAGAAAAAAAAAACATTCGTTTTGTAGGCCCATATGCAGTGAATGAACCAGTGCAAGCCTATACAGGGTTAACTATCAGGGATAAAACAGACAAACTGGAAATAAGTTAAACAGAACATGGTAAAATAATTTTTATTTCAAGAGAATTTCAAAGAGAATGTCTGGTTTGTCTGTGTGCAGGTACTTTTATAGACATCCAGTCAGAACTATAGGAAAGTCTGTTTTTTTAAATCATATTGGGATGTAACCGTTTTATTGAAATTAATATTTACTAAATTATTCATTGGGTGGCCATAACACTTAGGTGAAAACATGTACACATCAATCTTCTCTGTATTTATTCAGGACCGCAGGCCTCTTTCTGGGGAAACATTTTATACATTGATCTAGAGTTCCCCTTCTTACATTGGTGAAAAAAATAAATGACAAAGGACAGTATAATTTTACATTTCTGTTCCCTTTGTTTTCTCCTTACCACTGCCTGAAATGAAGTTAACTGCAACATCTTTTAAATAAAAAATAACTAAGCATCTCTGATGGTCCAGTAACATTTCTTGTTCCAGAAACCTGAATATTTTTACTTCTCCTGTCATTGAGATCTGCTGACCAACTCCCAGATCCCAGTTGTCCCTCTTGCACTATGCAGTAAGGTTAAATAAGAATTTACACTCCAGTTGAAAAAAAGTTACTTTATAACAGAACTTTACAGATGTACCTTAGAGGGGAGGAGGGGGAGAAGTATACACTGTAACACTTGTAACAATAACAATCATTAAAATGCTTCCTGTGTAAATTTTGCAAGTCATTTTTTGGGGGGTGGGGTGGATCCTCATGTAAACCTCAATTTCCTTGCGTGCAAAAAATGTATAAATACTGTCAAAGTTGGTAAAGTGGAGACTCCGTGTTAAACAGCACTAACAATCAATATTCAGTGAACAAGCTACCTGTCAAGTTAACCATGTGTTTCATTGGTGTTAACTCTTTTGTTTGTTTTTGCAAGTCTTGGGGGCTGACACATTTACTTGTCTATTTAAAGGATTTCCAAGCTGCATCCCTCTAACCGATGCTGAACTATACACCCAGCAGCCTTGGAAGTATACATACTGGATGATTTGTCCAACACCAGAGTGCAGATAGCAGGTTGGTTCCTCCCGTTGTATGTGACATACTCACTCCATGGCCTGGACCTCCTGTAAAGGTCAAACCCCATCATCATAACACCACCTGCTATCTTGGATGACAGTCCCAGTGCTTTGTAGAAAAGACAATCAATCACTCTGTGTGAGCGGGGTAGGGGCGCGGGGGTTCACTGTACAGGTGTCTGGACCCCAGGTGTGGCGGTGTGTCCCTGCTAGCCCCTATACATCCTCAGTCCCTGGTATGGCCCCACCTGGGGGGGTCTTCCTTTTCTCTTTCTGTCTCCTGTTACAAAACCAAACTCTGACCACTCTTTTTCTAACTGTAAACTGTCCGCCAGTGATGTGATCTCCTGGCAGAAGGTTTAGGGCACTTGAGGAAATGACTTTCCAAGCCCCCTTGACGCTGACCTCTATGGAGGTTCTCTTTTTCCTTTTCCTCCCCTGGGCTGCTATCTTGTCTATGCTGGTGGGCTCCCGATGACGAGTCCGCCTCTTCCACCACTTGTTCAACAAAGGCTTCAGCTTGCACATGTTCTTGAAGCTCAGCTGCAGGGCCTCAAACCTACAGATGGTGGTCTGGGAGAAGACATTGCCAATAGGGTGCCAGGGCCAGCCAACGTCCGCCTGGGTAAATCCAAGCTTGATCCTCCTCTGCTTAAACTGCTTGGCAAACTGCTCCAGACATCGGAGGTCGGTGTGTCCTCGTCTGAGTGCTCGTGGTGTCCCTGGTGCTGCTGCTGGGGCTGGGGGGGTGGCTGGTGGCCGTGGTCGCTGTGGTGGTCCTCGTGGGCATCTCTAAGCCCGTGGTGGTGCGACTTTGCCCAGTGCCCGGGTTGATCATGCCATTGACAGTGAAGCTGGGCTGAGAATACAGTAGTCCCTGTCCATTGGAGGAAGTCATGGTGACAGGTGGGCATTGCTGGTGTTCCTCCATGCCCCGCCCCGGGGTGGTTGCCGTGCCCCGGGTGGACAGGTGAGGGGCTCTTCCTGTGATGCTGCAACGACCCGGCGCTGTGTAACTCCTCCCTGCTCGGCTGCACACTGGCTTGATGTCCTGCTGGCCCAAAGGGCTACTAGCCAGGGAGCCCCGTCCCCGTGTGACAGCGCCGTGATCCACTGGTGCGCGTGGCTAAGTGGTGCCCGTTGCTCTGCAAAGTGTAGTCGCTTTGGACCAGAGTCTGCGCGTCTCTGTAGCTTTGCGCCTGCTGCATGCCGCCGGTTCCGCGTGCACGATAGAAGAGCCGGAGCCCAGCAAGCTGTAGTGGTTAGACGCTGTGGTCGCCATGACTCTCCGAGCCCGACTGATAGGTCTGGTTAAAGGAGCCGAGCATTTGACAGCTCCTTCCCTCGCCCCGGGCGCCCCTCTCCTTCTGCCTTTCTCTGGGTCTCTCCCCTGCAGCAGCAGCCCGGGCTCGGGGCCACGCCTCCCTGGCCCCGCCTCCTCGAGACCCACATTGGCCCGTTGCATTTTGATTTACGTAATACCATTAGAAACGGGAAAGGGATGGAAACAGCCATTGGATGGCGGTCCAGGTCACCACGCCCACCTATTTTAGCAACCTGCAGGATGCTGCCTGCACATGGGTGAGTTCTGTCCAGCGATCTGTGACACTATGGGATGCAGCGACCTCGGTGCCCCTACTCCAACTTCCCGAGACCCCCTGCTCTATCCACACCATTCCCAGCACTGCTAGGGGACAATGGGGGATGTGTGAGAGGGACACAGATACAGAGCCAGTCTGTCCAATCAGATGGTCTCCTTATTAGGTGACAGTGTCAGTAACCTGCAGAGGGAATAGGAAAGCCATGATGTCACTGTAATTAGCGAATGGGTTATAGATGGGAAGAGGAACACCGAGCGGGGCAGCCTATAGGAAGGAGGAGCGGGTACCGGAGGATGGACATTTGGTACAGTGTACAACACTATCCTAGAGCTGGTACCAGCCGTGTATGGAGATACTGTACATATCTTCACCATGGGACTAATTCACCTCCATTATTGGATTTTCATTATCCTGCCTCTATACAGTCATCGTATTCTTCTTTACACAGTTATATAAGTGCGACTAGTTCATCACTGTCTATATCTATCTACTATCATCATCTATCTATCTATCTATCTATCTATCTATCTATCTATCTATCTATCTATCTCTAGCATCTATCATATATCTATCTATCATCTATCTATCTATCTATCTATCTATCTATCTATCTATCTATCCATCTCTACATCTATCAATATATCTATCTATCATCTATCTATCTATCATCTATCTATCTATCTATCTATCTATCTATCTATCTGCTCTCTCTCTCTCTCTCTCTCTCTACTCTCTCTCTCTCTCTCTCTCTCTCTCTCTCTCTCTCTCTCTCTCTCTCTCTCTCTCTCTCTCTCTCTCTCTCTCTCTCTCTCTCTCTCTCTCTCTATCTCTCTCTCTCTCTCTATCTAGCTCTATCATACCAGCCACCCATCTCTTACTACTGGTGTTGGGAACAAATAACATTTGAAGGTATCAGTCTCTCTCACTAACATCAGCACCATCACCTGACTCTTTTATTTCCACAGACATACAAATCCATCATATCGACCATAGACGTTGGATTTGTTCCTGTATGGTGTATCCTTTTTATACAAGGTATTGTGTTTTACTCTCTGATCAGGGATTCCGGTCTGTATTCCTGTTCTTTATCATTAGTGCTTTAGCAACACAATTGGACTTAAAACTTCTGGGCAGTGGTTCTGGTTTTATAAGAAAGTTCCCAGTATGATATACTTGTATCCCACTACTTTAACCTGCATATCTCTATGCAAGTTCACACACCCGTTGTCCACGATATAAAACACACACACATCTATCTAACGCTACTAATCTAGACAGACACAGACAGACAGACAGACAGACAGACAGACAGACAGACAGACAGACAGACAGATAGATAGATAGATAGATAGATAGATAGATAGATAGATAGATAGATAGATAGATAGATATACAGAGATAGATAGATGATGGAAAAATGATTGATAGATAGATAGATAGATAGGTAAATAGATAGATAGATGATAGATAGATTATAGATAGATAGATAGATAGACAATAGATAGTATAGTGAAAGACAGGCAAACAGATAGATAGATAGATAGATAGATAGATAGATAGATAGATAGATAGATAGATAGATGATAGGTAGATAAATAGATAGATAGATGATACATAGATAGATAGATATATAGATATATGATAGATAAATAGATGACAGATAGATAGATAGATAGATAGATAGATAGATAGATAGATTAGATAGATATAGACAGATAGATAGATAGACAGAGATAGATAGAAAAATATAGAAAAATGATAGATAGATAGATAGACAGACAGACAGATAGATAGATAGATAGATAGATAGATAGATAGATAGATATACACAGATAGATAGATGATGGAAAAATGATAGATAGGTAGATAGATAGATAGATAGATAGATAGGTAAATTATTGATAGATATACAGAGATAGATGATAGAAAAATGATAGATAGATAAATAGATAGATAGGTAAATAGATAGATAAATTATAGATAGATAGATAGATAGATAGATAGACAATAGATAGTATAGTGATAAATAGAGTGATAAATAGATATAGACAGACAGACAGACAGACAGACAGACAGATAGATAGATAGATAGATAGATAGATAGATAGATAAATGATTGATAGATATACAGAGATAGATAGATGATAGAAAAATGATAGATAGATAGGTAGATAGATAGAAATAGTGATTGACAGACAGACAGACAGACGGCTGCCAACTGAGCATGCCTCAACTTGATGAGGTTTGACGGAAGTTCAGCAAGCATGAGTCACACACTTGTCTACACAGCAGTCTTCTGGACTTGGGGGGCACAGCAGGGGGAAAACTTATATTGAGCAGGAATGTAAGGTAAGGATTGTTTTTAAACTACTGGATGCGCGTGTGGCCAGTAAGAGGTAATTTAGTTTGGGGGTGCACATGCCTTTAAGGGCGTGATGCATAGTGGCTAAGAGGTGTTATAGGAATGCCCAGAGTAAAGTGTCAAAACAGCTTGTACCTGGCAGACAGTTGGTGTCGAACCCCCCCACATCTATTACATTCTTGGTTTCTTTATTTTCACATTAAATGGCCCCTTAACACCTCTCATGAACCAGGTCACGTTCCTTGCAATATGGTAACATACAATCTTCAAAGGGATGTCAGTGTATCCTTAAGAGGCAGGTACATGACTGAAGTACTGACAGAGAATTGGTCTTCTGTGCTGGGCCAATACGTTTTGATTGCAGAGTTGATGTTTAGTTCCCCAACATACAAACCAGAGCATTCTACACTGCACTGCACTGCGTATTGATGTTGCTTTTCTGTGTTGGGTATTGTCTTTCGGATTGTACCAATTGCTGACTCAGTGTGTTGTGCGGTTTAAAGCAGACAGGGATATGGATGTTTATTGAAAATTCTTCTTAATTTCCGGAGACCCGCTACATATGGAGACCTTGTTATTTCTCCTGTCTGCTTTTCCCGCACTGTGGTATACATGTTCTTTTCTTTCCTCTTACTTCTTTTGACAAAGCCCAGTCTGGATATCACAAGTTTTAAGGGCTCCTCTTGAGATGTTTTCAAGTTCTTAGCCTTCGCCTCTGTGCTAGTGAGATGTTCTCGCTCTGTGTTGCAGGGTTATGATGGACACCCAGCTTGTGATCAAAGGGTGGTGGGAGTCAAACTCAAATAATGAACTGTGTGTGTTGGTTTTCTGAACTCTACTTCGTACCAATTTTCCCCTACCTTATTACCAAGCCGTCCCAGAAAAGCCAGTTTGTTGTTGTTTGTTCAATGCACTAACTACGCTAACTAACCAGTGTGACTATAATTGCCACCCATGCCATTATTGCCACACGTGCTAGTATGACAATTAGCACTAAGGAATGATGAACAAGCTTGGGACTAATCAATAAAACTAAATGTGCCTATAGCGTAACGCCCCTAATTCTTCCTAAAACTCAATATCCCAAGATGTATAATTTTATGTAATACCGTCCTTAAGTGTATTCCCTATACCCACTTTACTATGTGTGTTGACGTTTTATAGTATTCATATATTTACAAATGCAAGTGTAAACCCACAATAACACAAATACAATTATTGTGAAATGCTGTTTATTTAAAAATGTCTTCTCTAGGGAGGTTCCAGGGGTGGGAACCCCATTTTTTAGATGTGTTTTACTGGAAAGCAAATTTGCGAATAGTCATGCTGGGGGTTGTGTGCTTCTTCGTTCTCTTCATGGGAGGTTCAGGAAATGATGTGTTTATGGAAAGCCAAATTTGCAGAATAATCACTGAGGGGGTTTTGTCTCTTGAGTCATCATCTAACTCTAATAAAACACCACCAGATTGTCATTTTAGTACTTAAATAACATGAATATTTTGAAGAATATTAAATAATCTGTTATTTAGTCTGATAAATGATGAAAAACCAGATGTTTTATGTTACATTATTATTATCTCATGATGAATAAACCTGGTGAAATAGTAAGTGTTAAACAGGGTACATTGTAACTACTTAGTGAGCGGGGTAGGTCTATCCCAAAGTTACAGACCGGTTCTGCCCCTCGTTGGGCAGCAAAACACTGCCTCATATAGGTAGGCCATGCTTCTTGAGGGAGCTTTTCATGGTTGGCCCACCGCACAGTGGAGTATTTAATATTTTATTAAAGAGATGAAAAATATATTTTCTTTTTCTGCTAACCCGATCAGATCCGCCATCTTACATTATGAAATATTAAATATCAAAACCTTCTTTTATGTAATTGCTTATATATGATGAGGCAAGTCAATGGGAATTTCATTGATTTCTTTTTGCTGCTCAGTAGAATTTGTGCTGTATTAGTTCTTCACCGTGACTCTTTCAATGGACTTGTACCAACCACAAATTCAGGAAGTTCCGAACTGGAGACAAAAAAATATTTCATATCCAACTCAACAGCTGAACTCCTAAGAACATGTATTACCCAATGCAAAATAGCACATTTACAATAGGACTACAGGTTTTAAAATAGAAGTAACCATGATGAAGACTTTCAGTGCAATTTCCTCATTCCAGATCATGATTATTGCTGAGTTTTGGAAAGTTGCAGTTGCTAACAGTGGAAAACAACAAACACACATGAGAGCAAGCAAAATCCTGAATATTACATGTGCTACTCTTTCTCATCATAATAATACGGTAAGTAGATTCATCCCCACTAAAAATATACATCAGATAATCCCCTAAAAACACACAGAGATGTAATAAAAGTTCTGATCGTTAAAAAATGGTGCTAATTTTTTCTGCTAAACCAATCAGATATTGTTTGAACATTTGAAAGCTAACATTGATTGGTGGGGGCAAATTAGCAGCCATTTTTAAAGATAAGCAATTTTATTGAATTAAATGTTTAGAATTATTGAGTTTACACGAAGGGATAAAGGGACATTCCCACGGGATCCGAATAACCGGTAGTAAAGTGTGTTTGTACTGAATAAACGCGCACTCATGTGGGCGTAGGAACGTTCAAATGTTGGCTTTGGAAAATTCCTTGGTCCTGGTTGGCCCCCTGCTGAGAATTATAGGGAGCCAGCCGTATTACCTTTATATATAGGGAAACACACTAGGGACTTAGCCACATCTGGAAAGATGACAGACAGAATCTTCGTTTAAAACATTATTACAGAGTGTGCACAGCTTAATGATGAGGCCTTGGTGTAATGAGACGATTTAACAATGTTTATACAGTATCGAAAAGGGTTGAGCTTTGTGTCTTATTTATGATAGTTTTAGGACACTAGTATTTTTACTTATGTGGAAAACATTCGCCACTCACAACGGAGTAATGCCAAACGCACGATGACGTCATCGGCAGGCGCGGTTGGTAGGGGAGTGGTTGCGACGGATCTCGAGATGAGGCGGGATCATCGACGTCACGTATGAACGTCACAGCCCCCTATAAGAGGCGGCCATGGGTCGGAGCCAGCCAGCCATTTTAAAAATTGCTGGGAGAAAAGAGAGGTCCTGTTTTTCCCGGAGCAACGGAGTGGTGGAATGAGCTGCTGGTTTGAGGCAGCGACATAGAGAGATATTATGGAGCAAAGGACAGGTGAGATGCCTGGAAAGGGTAAGGGAGAGGATTCAGCGGGAGGGTGGGGGTGCTTCGGCCCTTATGAGGGGGGCTTCCCCTAGAACTCAAGGTTAGGATGGCGGCTGTAGTGCCAAGGGCTGGGGCCGGCGCTCCGGTCCGCCAACTAGACCTGTACGACCGCTCTGGTACCCCTGTTCGCCTGAGTCCCAGTCCCCCGCGCACCGGTAGTAGACGGCAGGGCGGCCCAGGTTAGGCAGCTTAGCGCAGCCAATGAAGGAATCTAAGAGCCTTCAATACGGTGCACCCATTCACAAACTGGTGACAGGATGAGATCACCCCCCTCACGGGCTGCGCGGTGGAAAGCCACTTGAGCCGGCTGCCGTCGCGTATCCCGCATGTGGTAGGGGGAGGCCTAGGGGACTCGGTATAGCGATATTAGTGTGGCCGGTAGAACGGCGGACGCCGGTGAACGTGGGTAAGGGCCTAAGGGCCTACCGGAGAGGGCAGCGGGGCAGACAAATCAGGGAGGGGTTAGGGTAGGTTTTAAGATCCCGTTGAAATTTTCCCAGTTTCCGGGTTTTCTAAAAATTTAAAATCGTCAGAGTGGCCCGGACTGGATAGTATAAGGAAATGGAAAGTCCCGGTAGGTGTTGAACTTGGTTCGTCTAGCTGGCCATTTCAGCGAGCTTCCCTTCACAATCTAAGGATTTCACCGTTGGGGTTGGTTCAAAGAAAGAGTCAGGGCGTGATGTTTAGAATACATCATCTATCCTACCGCAAGGGAGCTCAGTGAACGATTGGCATTAGCAAGGAGGAGGCATCAGTGTCGTAGTATCGTTCGACAGGGCGACACACCTGGTTAAGGAAAGCTGGGGTGGGTGCACTTCAGCTAAAAGCGATATGAATCAGCATTTCGCCTGCTTCCAATACACCCGAGTGCTTTCACTTATTTAGGCTGCTGTCTGATGGGAAGTACTATTATGATGCTGTTTTACCGATGGGCTGGGGCCATATCATGCTCACTATTCGAGGTGTTTAGCTCATCTTAGAAGGGGCTGTCAGCATACGAGACAAGCCTCACGAGTATAATACATTACCTGGCTGACTTCTTATTTTGTATGGGCCGGGTAACTCAGGTCAATGCAGTTTCTTGTTTACATTCATTCGTTTTTTGATGAAAAAATTTGGGGTTCCCCTTTCATTTTTTTTTTAGGAAAAAGCGGTGGGCCCAACTACTGTCCTCTCATTTTCCGGGGAATTGAGATAGACTCCGTAAGAAGGAATTAGGCTCCCCCGCAGAGAAGGTAAAATATGTTGGATGCGGTTTTCGGTTTTTTATTAGGTTCAGGAAAGTGACGTTGAGACAGCTACAGTCAGTTCTGGGTTCACTGATTCGATGTTCAGGATCATGCCCATGGGTAGGTGGTTCACTAGGAGGTTGTCTTTAGCCTCCCGGGGTGGTCCCGTCCCTCCACATCAATAGCATACTAAGGCGTTAAGGGAAGACGAGGGTATGGCAGGAGGTTTCTTAGTGAACACAATGGTAGGACATGCTTACAGGAAGAGGAAGTAACTAATGAGGAGTACAGCTTGTCACGGACGCAGCCAGGGGTCCGGGGAGGGTTTTGGGGCTATATTTGAAGAGTTTGGGTGTGCGAGAGCTGGACAGCAGCTGGAAAGGAGGTGAACACTGTAAGATCTCACGTCTCCTGGATTGTTTCCCATAGTTAGTGGCCCGTCGAGTGGGGGGAACAAACATATGAGGAACAAAAAGATCCGTTTCGGACGGGACAATGGAGTGTGGTTTTATGCCATTAACAAAACCTTACTAGCCTCTACCCAGTCCTATCATTGTACGGCATTGTGTGCTAGGGGGCTCGAGGGGAATATTTAATTTAGAGCACGGCATATACCAGGGTGTGGTAATGTGTGGCGGATGCTAATCTCGTTTTCAGTGGGAGGGACTTTCCGTCAACTGAGGCGGATGCAGACCTGCAGGGACAGGAGTGCCCTCGTCTTTGGAAGATCGTGGGACAGCAATTGATGCAGCTGATCCGAGCTTCGGTGGCCCCCACCCAAATGGAGGAACCCAAGGTAAGCGATTGCGTGAATGTCGGGCTTATAAAAGGGCGGGATGTAATCAGTAACCCAATGATAGATTGGAGGTCTTCGTTGGAATTTCTCGAACACTTACGTTCGTCCGGACGTACGTTTAACGGTCGAGAAGATGGGGTGTGTCTTATTTTTCAGGTTGGTAGGTGGAAAGAAGTATCAAAAGAGTTTATTATTCAGGGCGATTCTAAAAGTGGAGAAAAGAGCATGTGTCATCGAGTCCAGGACGGCCAATACCTGCATCTGTGATGCAAGCTGATAGGGACTTACCTGATATATGTAACTCCCAATTGAGTCTTTGTTATTGAGGCTGGTTAGCGCTGGATTTTTCGGGGCCATTGAGGGTAGGGGGAACTTGTGTCCGACAGTTTCTAGGAAGCTGGCGGCCGCGATAGCGGGAGGCATGTATTTATCTCGCAGTACAGTGATTAGGTCAGGAGTAAGCGCTGCCAAGGACAGACATACATTGTCAGGGCCGTGGTTCTATCTTTCACTTCAGTGCACATGGGCCCAGTTAAAGCTATAATAGATTTGCTTCTGTTAGGCCCCAGGTTTTCTTTCCTATCACATCAGGATGGTCGCCTTTAACGGCGATTTCATTGAGCAGGTCTTGAAGAAGGCGTTAGGTAATCTGGGTCTTAGGCCCAAAGAATTGTGGGACGCACTCTTTCGATAGTGCAGAAAGGAAGCTTTTCCTGGGTTTTTTTTCGGAAGAGAGAGGCGTAGCTTAGGGCGCTGGCGGTCTTAAATTGTGTAGTGGCGTTACATCCGCCCGGATTGGTTATTGGACTGAATTTTTCTTCAGATATACAGAAAACATCGGTCTGTGGTCGGCCATTAATCTGTTTTGGGGCAAGACAGAGGGGCTGAGGGGCGGACCGGCGGAAGGAAACCTTGGATTTCAGACGGCAACTCCCAATTGCGAAAGAGGATAGGGGCTGTCATGGTGGCAGGTCATTATGGAGAGGTGGTTCCAGATCAGCAAAAGCGGACCCTTGCCCCACGATTTTGTACCACGCAGCAGGGAATTACTCTGCGTTAATCGGTTTGTATATCTTATTGTTTTAATGAAGGCGGACTGCTAAAGGTTCAGAGCGTTTTTTAAGGGGTGATTGTTCTGGTCAGAGGTAGTGCAGGGTTCAGTGCAAGGGGCTAGGGACGTGGTTCAGTGGAAAGGCAAGGAGAGGTTGATACCCAGGGATTTCTAGTTTGTAGGTTCGCAGGAGGGGTGGGGAGTTCCGACAACGACAGTGGAAGGGGAAAAATAGGGCACTATGCGCCAGGATGGAGTACCATTTAATGATAAGGTTTAGACATCGTCTATCTGGGCTTCAAGATGGAATTGAACAAGAGTTAGACTGGTTGGGTGGCAGGTCGGAGTTACCGTGTAGGAAAAGCAAACTCTGGTGCGGTGTAATCCTTGCAATGGTTATGGTGTTGGAGCGTTTACATGACCTCTGGGACCCAGCAGGGCGTGGCATTAGCTTTGGCTACTGCTGGGGGGTGGGTCATTGGATACAAGGAAGGATGTACCACTTTAGATTGGCAATGTGTGACACATGTCTAAAGTGTTAATAAAAGCTGTGGCCCCCCCCAAATTTATTCACCAACTCTGGGTACCGCTTGGTTTAATTCTATTAGGCTTAAGTTCTAATAGCAGGCATGGTAATCCCAAGTGAGGGTCTTCATATTAGTAGATTACCAATTAATACCACACTCAAAAGTGTTTTTTTTTTTTTACTTGAAACCTCCCGATAGTTCCATTGAAAGCAGTTCCATGAGAACACCTCATATGCTCTGAGAGCTTTGGTTACACGCTCTGAGGAGCAGGCCCTTCAGTCATTGGGCGATGAAGCCTAAGCTAGACAGTACTTTTAAGGTCGGGTATAAAAACAATTTTGAGTTTTTCGGGGGTGATATAACTAAATATGGAAACTCGTTTGGGGGTAGCATGTGATATCATTGCTTGGTTCTAATCTTGTAATAGGACATAATGCAGTGAGTGTAAGTAATATTTTCCAGATACAAAAAATTATTCTAAATAATCTAAATGTATCATGATTATTCACAAAGAAATACTGTGATAATACTGGTATTAAAAATTATGGGGCAGATGCTATATTGCCGCTAGTATCTATCCTATGTAGCAGAGGTAGGATTGGGTTTCACAAATTGGCGGTGACCCTGTTCTTGCCTGACCACGATCCCGAATGCAGATAATCTCACAAAGGGATTTGGGCCTTCCTATAGATCAACTGTCAGAGATCGGGTCAGGGGTAGGCTAAAAGGTTGAACTAGAGGAATGTGAATTTAATTCAAAATACAATATTTGTAGTGAGCATTTTAAATAATTTCCCATATCTTTGTAAAGAGAAAAAATGCAGTTTAGAGCGTACCTGTAGAATCTCCTTGGCTAAATGCTGAATCCAATAGTCTCGGAAATAAGTCCTTAAAGGGCCATTGTCCACCCCCAAAAACTTAATCACCCCACGACATGGCCCCACATGTAGTGTAGTTAATCTTACTCAATCCCAGTCCATGGTCTCTTTGTAAACCCCCCCCCATAGCTCCAAAACTACCAACAGGAGGATAGCAGAGTCCTGCATAGACTACGCTCTAGGCCTCCGGTGAGAAGTTTGGCATGCGATACTGCAAGCCCTTTCTCCCCCTCCCTCCCCCCCCCTCCCTTTCCCCCACTCCCTCCCTCTCACCTCCGTCTCTAAGCTATTCACTCCCCCTAGCTGATAAACTCCCTTATATGCGCTCCATATGCCATGTCCCCCAGCCCAACGATTTTTATTTATCAAAAAGCTCGGCCAAACTTACTTACACTCCCTCTTCCTCGCGCACGAATGAACCGGAGCCGCGTCCGTGATGTGCGCAGCCAATCACAAGACGCGGACTGCGGTCCGCCCCATCTGCTTGCATTTCTCCAAGCAGAGGGCCGCCAGTGCGGCGGAGGACAAGGGAAGGGAAGGTAAAGTATTAGAGTTGGGGGGGCTTTCTGATAAAAATATGAGCGGTGGGGCTGGGGGGACATGGGGGAAAGTACAGAGTACATTAAAAAATCAGTTTAAGGGTGGACATACCCTTTAAGGAGTTTCATGTGAACATACATGAGCATATTTTTTTAGAGTGCTGCCTCCACAATCAATCCATATGTACTGCCAATATAAATATTTTACTTTCAGGCAGTAGTGTATAGAAATCATTGAACGTTACACCAAACATGTTTTTAAAGAAGGGTAATCAGTTTTTTAATGGTCAATCGCTCGAGTGGTCAGTTGTGCCAAAGTTTCCAATGGTTGTATAGAGATAGAATCAAGAGGATTGCTGAAAAGCGTGTTCCCTGAATGATTCCCCCTATACAGGAATTGTAGCAGATTGCAGACTTTGGTATGTCAAGTATCTGATACAAATTAGTAAAGTGTCTATCAGCTGAATGTGGACAAATCGCTATATGGATAATTAAAACTCGAGAAGCTTAATCCATTATGCAACAAACTGGGGTGTTTTACGTTTCAAGTATCAATTACTACATCTTGCACGGTGTATTTAGAGGATTACTCATTCAACTAATACAGGTATTATAGTATCAAAAAATAACAAGAGTTTTTTACCATAATTTGTTTTTATGTAGGACGACATAAGGGAAACGAGGTTCCGATGTTGCACTTGTAGTAATGAACTTCCCGTCATTATACATGATTAAATTCCTACATTACCAGATGAAAAATATCTGTATTGTCTTTGTGGTTATAGGTAGCAGAGGGGTAACTTACTTTTGTCCATGACCTTAATGCATAGGTCTGATTGTTGGTGTGTTTGGAATCGTCTGAACAGAAAAGATTTCTCTGATTTTCCTCTTGAATGATTTTCTGTTAAAATCAAAACCATTAATGTTAGTAGACTTGAGGCCCAAGTTTACTAACATAAATTATTGGGTCGTCAAAACAAAACCCTTTAAAAAGATTAGACAATTTAAAAAATCCCCTAAAGTGTCAGTGAAGGAGAACTCTTTATCAGGAGGTCGTTTCCAAATAATCCATAAACTCCAAAGACTTCAAACATGTCCTGGACCTATTTCACACATTGTATTTTAAGGTAATATTAAACCCCAAGAGGGGCTGGATCGTATTATCCCAAAATAAAAAAATATAAGATTTAGTTAGACATTATATCATAAACTACCCCTTGTAGTGGATTCTATGGGAGGAAATGATAAGATTATAGCTTATTCTTACAGTTTCCAGGAGGAGAAGGGAAAAACGCAGAAGCCACCAATGGGTAGGTGATAATAAAAGCACCCCGAAACTGTAAATTAACGCGGATAGTAGAAGTGCCACCTTGGAGTTCAGTACCTGTATAAAAGGTACCGCGGCCTGCGGCCTCGTGCTGTATATGGTCACGGAAACTCCCTGTTGACTAATAAGATCCTATAATTAAGTGGGGGTGCATATCCATATATAAACTTTTACTTTATAAAACTTTCTAATCCTCCGTTACAATCAAGTTAAAGATCATCAAACTTTTTCTAAGATTCTAAAAAAAAAAGACAACAAGTAAAATAATAGCACAGAATTAATGTTAATGAATAACGATACCCAAAGGGTGTTTATACGGGATTAGGGAAAAGTTTCTTTATTTTTTCTCTCTTTTTATATTACTTAAGGAAATGTTATAGAACGCTGATGCCCTGCGTGCCCTTGGTATAGATGTGAAGATTTTACCTTTTCTTCTTCTTTACTATCTTCTGACTGTCAGTTCTGGAATTCCCTTAAGGAGAGGAAAAATAGTCATCGGTTTTTTTTTTCAGTTTATTGAGAAATATGTTTTAAAAAACAAAGAATCCAGAAAAAAAAATAATGACATAGCTATGGCAAGTTTATAAATAGCACCAGATTCTTTATGCAGTCACACATAATCCGATTAAGAGTTGAGATTGATCCAAGGGTGTCGGAAGGTAAATTACTTCTCTTCGGTCCTGTCTCATGTGGATTTGATTATAGAAGGAAGGTAATAAGGTAACAGCTACTTTACTCCCGTTTTTGCATCAAGCATGCAAGGACAGTTCACTTTTTCAGTGAATAGTCCTGTGAAATAAAGGATTTTTTTCATTCTAAAGAAAAAGGGAACTTTGTGTATACAGTTTACCATATACTACAATGTCAGTCCGTGGACTTCCTTTCTGTTTGGGTTCCTTGAAGGGATGCACTCCTCCACCACACAAAGCCTACCTGCTTTAAAAACCACGATAAGCAGGACTTTGTTAACTGAAAACTCCAATTCGGCTCCCAGACAGAGTCATTTTAATCACATGCTCTCCTCGCTCCACGCCGCTTCCAGAATGCTCACTCAGTCTCCAGGCGGATGCTGTGTCTTTTTTGTGTTCTTCTTGTGTAGCGCTGTGAGGATTGTGTCGGGAATTGGCAGTCAGTCACGGCCGACAAGGACTGCCTTACCAGGAAGTGGTGGAGAGAGAGCAGCGGCTGGAGCGAGAGGGAGCATGTAAGTTATTAAATAGCTCTGTGGGGAGCGGAATTGGAAGGATTCAAGTTAACAAAGTCGACTATCGGGGGTTTTTTAAAGCAGGTAGCTTTGTGTGGGGAGGGGTTGCATTCCCTTTAAGGAGAGGAAAGGAATGGTCAAGTAATGCTTAAAAAAAAATCCGTGATAACTCAGTTTGATTATGGGACATAACAAATCAACATATTGAAAAGGCCCTGTTATTACCAGACTCTGTTTTAATGAAATTCAGTAATTAACACACAAGAGTTGGGAATTCCGAAGTCATTAAATGAGAAACAGTGTGCCAGAAAGGGTTTTTTAACACGGAAGGTTAGTGTCATCTCTGAACATTTTTTAGCGATCCCCCGACCGGTCACTGCTAGCGAAATGCACCGGAACAGCTAAGAAAACAGTCCATGTGTAAGAGCCTTCTCCTAAAATAATTTCTAACACTTTTAATATACCAGCAGCGTAACTTTATAAAGGGGGTGCCCACTGGTTGGCGGCGTTTCTGGGAGAGTAAAAAGGCGTGAATGGTGCCAGATGTTAAATCGGTTTTGCCCCAGATTTTTACAAAAAATCAGGACACCGCCACTTTAAGACCAGGTGTTTAATTTGCACATCTGTGAACATATCGATTGTATGTCTGCTGTTGTCTGGTCCTTTCCTATATTAAGATTTTGTACGAATTTTATATAGAAAAAGGTCCAGGTATGTTTATTAGAACATTTACATAGGGGCTTAGATAATAATAAGGTGAATTCTGAATGGTAACAATTGGACAAATTAGCTTCCAGTTCTCCTAAAACCATGTAATGTACGAGAAATAAATTCCTGATTCAATCATGGGGCCTTTTTCTAAAAAACCAGAGAATTGTGCTGATAGGGGCAACATTGTCATACAAGCAACGTATTCATTTTTAATCTGTCTTAAAAATCAGGTTGAGAACGTAACCGGACTTACCTTCATTCGACGAAAAATAGTTGAAAGCCCTACAAGCCTGTTTGAATTTCTTCTATTTGAAGTATTCCAACCGTTACCAACTTGGGTTGGAAAGCAAACAATACATTTAGATTGCGAATTCTGATGAATAACAGTATAATGAACAGCAGTAGATTGTTCTAGGATAGTATAGGGAAAATATTTATGTCTAATTATTATTCTACTAACTTCAGTCGTTTACAGGATTCTTGTGTTTCATTTCCTTGTAAAAAAAAATAAATAAGTGATCATTTTTCAGATGAAGGTTGAAATTGCAGAAGAGATGAATAATAGTAGGATCATCAGTAAATAACGTGATGCATTTTTTGTTGTTGGTTGGATTAGGGAACTAGTGTACAAAAGTTTTCATATAGCGTGATAACAAAGGAACAGGGACCTACCAATGATATTAGAGGAATAGTTCAATGGAAAAAGTGTCTTGATTGTAGCCTGGGAGGTTAAAGGAGCTATGCTTTACTGCGTTCTTCAATCAACTGACCAGGGAGCAACGGACGAGGAAAGACGATATTTACTACACATGATCCTCCGCTGACAGCAGATGAAAATTCCAGACAGCTGGCCTGTCAGCGGCGTACACATAGTTGTACATTATCATGCATGGTCGCTATAGTTTATTAGACAACGGCTGGAACCGTCACTGATACAGCGGTGGACACGTGTAGGTAAATATCTCTTTCTTATCATCGACTCCTGGCCAAATTGATTGAAGAACGGGAGGTAAGGCATAGCTCCTTAACCACCTGGGGCTTCCATCAATGCATTGAAAAGACTAGTTCCCTTTTCCAGGGGAACTGATCCTTTAACATCCTTCTAAGCTGAAATGAAAATGTTAAATTGAGATAATGCCTTGAGGAATCTTACCAGAGAGCATTCTACGCCTTCTACCTGCTTCAAGGCCTCCCTTTATTCGCAAAAAGACTATAACAGGACAAGTTAAATTTATTGCAAGAAAATAGTATAAATGATATATAAATTAGTATGAGGATTATACTATTTAGTACCAGTCAGGGAACTAGATTATGTTTATATGAAATCAAAAGGTCATGAAAGTACAAAAGGCAAGTTTAATAGGGCAGGGTCCACCAGTAAATGAACTTTGAGCATAAGGTAGATGATTCACTGACTTACTGAGGTTAAGCAGCAGGACGGATGACTCACTGTCACCTCTTTCTCTTCACGTGACTAGCATGTTATATTTATTCGCTACTTGCCCCACACAAAATCTTACTTCTTTTATTAACTAGAATAACCACCACAAGACAACTTATTTTGGATAGTGATAGGGCCACAGCGTATTTTACTAACAGTGCCCAGCTCTTTCCATGACATGTTAGTATATATTCACAGATAATAATAGGTTACTATGAACTGCCAAATACTTGTTTATTATAAAAACTGACAAACAACAGTTACTAAAAAACAATGTCGGCTTGGAAGGTCCCCGCCAGTCATCCCGGTTACGTATATACTTGATCTACACTTCTATGTTGCCTCGGTTTAATTCCAAACCGTAACTACAGCGAACCCAATAACTCCTGTTATTATGGTGATGTCCTGTTTT
The DNA here is from genome assembly GCA_019447015.1 of Hymenochirus boettgeri. Classification (NCBI taxonomy): domain Eukaryota; kingdom Metazoa; phylum Chordata; class Amphibia; order Anura; family Pipidae; genus Hymenochirus; species Hymenochirus boettgeri. The sequence goes on along the minus strand of CM033473.1, from coordinate 151,706,145 downwards.
TTCATCCCCTCGGCACCCACCTCCAGGGGCCCCCCCCCAGGGTTGGCTGATCAAGGTGTTGCCACCCCTTTTTCAGGCACACTTTAATTTCCCCCAGACTGGCGGAGACACAGCAGTTATACCTGAGCTGTGCGTGCCACCCCAAAGCCGACAATGCCATCTCCAGAACATAAAACTATGCTTAAATTAAATCAATGTCCAACACCACTTCCGATAATATTCAATTTCCATCTGGGCGGAAGGAAAGTGAAATCTGTATTCGATATCATTGGTCTAATGACTAGCCATGATTTCTTAAAAATATATTTTTTGATATGGCATGCCCTCCTCCCTAAATCTACCTCTACGCCTCTCTTTCTCTATTTACCTGGCTTTCAATGCTTCCCCTGTCTGTTCCTCCCAGGTAAATATAGGGATATTTCGAACCATATCAAACTTCAAACCAGGAAAACTGACAATAGCCTTAAACAATCCATACCAATGTTCTTTATCAGTATTGTCATTGAGCAGAAACCCATATATGCGGCATGCATGTAGCAATAAATATTGCGGTTTGCCCTACCATTTTTGCTTTTGGCTATAGCCATGGGAACCACTTCCCATTCATGCCATCTAGTTACACCCAATGGAAGAGATACTTCATGGGATTCAAACCCAAGTATTGTACTTTTGGGCGAGCATGTGCTCTCCTTTTCCGCCCAGTGAAAGGAAAGGAATGCCTACCAAACATATCGACTTCTTGCGGTTGACCTTACAATTTTTAAAGAAAAGAATAATCTTAACTTTCTAATACTACTCTATCACTACTTAATAACATTGTATACGCAATTATTATTATTATTTTACATGTCTACTCTTGTGGCCTAAGTATGTCCTGAAGCGATAAGATTCCACATCCCTATTTTCATTATTACCGCATCTGTCATTTCCCAATCTTGCGCTTCCGCCACTGCCCTATCTACGATCAGTGTGACCCATATTCTGCTCTGCCACTGCTTAGCTTCACTAAGTATAGCGAGAAAATGATATTTTGATAGCCTATTTCTGTGTTTCTGGAGGTCACATCTGCATAAACTCCTCATAACATTTATTGGGCACGTTCCTCTCTGGGATCGGATATAGAACCCGTAGCTTACCTACGCCGTCTTGTGTTTTGGGATCAATGATCAAAAATCATCATGGCTCTTTTGCACAATCCTTACTTAGATATATCTCCAACCCCTTTCTTGCTCCGCCTCAACTAATTCTCCAATTCCTGAACCCCGTAAAAAGCCCAAGAAAAAAAGACTATTTTACACAATTTGTTCATACGTAGATTCTAACAGCTCGTCAACTCCTTAAATGAACCTGGTAAGTTTCCAATGTATCGGCCTGATTTAATACTTGGAACCTTCCCCTTTTGAACGCTTACTAATTGTTTACTGAAAAATTTTTGTTACGATTGCAAGCGTTTTATCAATGGTACTACCTGACACACTATCTTAGAATAACGTATTAACTTCCAGATCAATAAATTAAGTAGTACAATTTCATCTGCTCCTTGCCAAACATTTGTTGTTCCAACTCCATCCAATATTCCATATCCTGTTATAGCCTGCCCATTGTCGACGCGCTAATGAACACTTTAACCATTTATTTAAACATCTCTAACTGGTCAGGTTCCATACCAGGTTGGCACTTCTCCTCCGGTTTGCCCCCAGAAGGAGAAGTTCGGGAATTGTCGCCACGGAAAAGAGATTAATGCATCCACTACTTCATTTTCCCAACCGATATTTGTTTCGCCCCTAACGGTAAATCAATTTAAAGCATTGTAAGACTAGCTGTCTCGGTAATTCACCACTGGTAATTGACTACTTGTTAAATTGTAATGCGTGTTCCACTGCATGTTGTCTGTCTGAATTAGAAACACTTTATAACACTATCGGAAACTTAGGCCCCCAGATGCTATAGCAGACTATTATCGGAAAGAGTTCCAAAAAGGCCAAATTGTTATCAATTGCCGTTATCTTTCCAGTTCTTTGGCCAAGGCGCGGCCACACAAGCCCCCTGGAGGTATGCCCCAAAGCCTGATGCCACCACTGCCGTATCTGAAATAACTGCAGATCAGTACTCTCTCCCCGTTTTTGCCAGTAGGCATTATTTTTTTTGTTCCGTTAAAGGTTTCCAAAAACGTAACCAGCTATCCAATTCTTCCTTCATTGTTTTGTACTCTAATAACATGATAGGCTTCCTTACACCCATAATCGCTAATGCTAACCGCCTACCAAAAAAACTCGCCCAGTGGGGAGTTTTTCCATTAGCGATTGCATTTGCTAGTGAGGTCACTTTTTGGGCATCCTTACATTGTTTTATACATCTTTAGTCCCTCAAGTTTCCTCTGGCAATCTGCATTCCTTGCTGTTGGGGTCGATTTCTAGCCAAAAAGTTAAGGAAGTCGTCGGAAGTAACTGCACTTCTCTTCCGCTTAATGGTATTCCAAAATCTCTTGTGATTGTCGCATCATGTTTAATAACTTCTGACATAAAGACTCTTCCTGGGCTACCAAGAGATAGTGGATCGAGATAATGATTACTAAAGGATGCAGATCCTGAACTTTCTTTGATACCCAATTCTTAAAGGGGACTAATGTTTTGAACAAAGAACATGATGTGGCACAACCCATGGGGAGAGCCCTATCGACATAATATTTACTCAACTTTACAACCCCAGAAGATATTGATTCTGGGTGGACCGGCAAGAGTATAAACACCGATTCCACATCGGTTTTGGCCATGACCGCCCCTTTTCCTGCTTTCTGTACCCAAACTCTAACTGCTCTCAGCGAAAAGACGTAACTTGACGGATGTAAGGTCTGTCTATTTCAGAACTACCATCCGGGAAAAGCAAGTGGTGGATAATCCGGTATTTTACCAGGTTCCCTTATTTTGACGGAGGCAAAGTGGTGAAACTACAGTTGCTTAAAGTCGGCTGCATCCTACATAAGGCAACTTCTTTTTGTAGCTGGTTTCGTAACAGGTATCTGTCGCAACTCGAGCTGAGCGTATAATTTACATGTCCATTGGGGGCCCTTTAAAACTTGGAGGGGATACGAAAACAAAACGAAGCCTTCCGCTATGAGTGGCTTTTTTCTCAATGGATATTTATTAAGCCATGAACCATCATGGCTACTCTCACCAGTGTATCCCCGTTTTGTAAAATTTGCCTATTTTTTCTGAAAAACACCTGTTTGGGGGTGTGTTCCAGAGCACCAGGAACATGTCATGTAGAAATTCTGGCATGAAGTTCAAATTTGCAGCTCCTTCATTAAATTGACCCAACAAAAAACCCATTTTTTATGTGCCCTCCTGGTGCGTGTGTTTCCCCAGACAGAAGGGCCTTGAGGCAGGCGCGAACCCAATGTAGCTTTGAAAACTTTTGTTATTCATTATAAGCATCCATTTAAACGATTATCTCGGTTGGTCCCAAAGGACAGTTTGCGCCTGCAACGTCATCTGGTATGATGAAAGCTTCATAAACGCAACCAGGCCTGCCTCCGTACACTTCATCCCCTAAACGATGAGCCGCTTTGGCATCATTTCAACGTTTCACCGTTGTGAACTTGCACTTTGCACATATGCTGAAATTGTATCCTGCAATCGTTAATTGTCGCTCTGAATGAAGATAACAAAGGCCTGGGTAGGTACTTAGATTCAGCTGCCTCCGCCCATTAGAGATGGCGCCCGTGACCAAGGACCCGCCCCCTTCTTTCTCCTTCTTACTGCCTCCACCCGATTTCTCCCGTCTCCTTTCCCACACCGCCCTTGAGGTTCTGTCCCCAACATTTACAATGTCCCTGGAGGTTCCCGGCTGACTGACACTGAGCCACCATCCAGGTCGGATCCACCCTACATCCTTCGTCACTCCATTTCCTTGTCCTGCCTTTTGTCTATGTCCCACGCCTTGCTCGTGCGCTTCTGTTCCTGAAGCAACCACAGGTATACACCCAGCCCGCCTGTCCCTTGCCTGTGACTTTCGACCGCCTCTTCTCCCTCCTTTGCTGCGGGAAGGACTCAGCTGACGCGGTAGGCCTTGAATTTTCTTACCCCAACCTGCCTTTCAGTTCTCGTTCCGCTGCAGCATCACTCTGCTCGCCTCTGTTCTTCCGCTCTTTCTTATCGCCTCTCTCAGCCAGCTTCACATTTACTTCCACCACGGACTTTATCGGACTCTATCAAGCTCCTCATCTTCACCCGCTCCACAGCGGCCCTTTTACTCTGCTCTCAAGCAGGCGGCAGCTCGTCGTCTCCTCCCCTCAGCCTTCTTCTTCCCACCAATCCTTCCTCCTCCCCACCCGGTCATGCCGCCCCCCCCTCAAATCATTGTAAAATTTGGGAAAGTATTTATTGTTAGAAAAGCAAAGAAAACTATGTGGATGCGAAAGCAAGGAAAGCATTTTCTACGGTCACTTGGTGATTGATTAAGTTTTGATGTCCTTAAGACAGATTCTATTAAACTAGGACAGTTAAGGCTGTTATATAAACAGGTGCTAACAGTAAGACTGCGAGATTATTCTGTGTATGCAGCACACAAGGCAATCCATCTACACACATCTCTAGGCAGAGAGACACATTACATGTTGACACACACAGACAGACACCAAACGTGTGCAGACACCACATAAATGCATACAAACACCTGAAACCACATGAATGCAGACCAACATGCACACACACAGACATGCAGTACTGACCCACCACACACATTCTCCTCTCTCTCCTCGCAGTGCGGTTCCAGTTTTAGGTGGGCATGCGCTTCTTCGAGTTCCATTTAGTATAGCCATTGACGGCATGGCGGGGAGGAAACTCAGTGGACATGCTATCTGAGTATCATATCCCCTTTTGAGCAACACAGGTGCATAAGCCAAAAGTACTGCACACACGGAAGGAGTCAGGGACGCACCCTTTGGGGTGGGTTGTATTATAAATAGAAAGCTAGAAATACAGATGACTGAACATATTAGCTCTAGTACGGGGATTAAATTAATATAAAACAGTCTACTTTCTTTTAAAAACGCCCCGCTAAATGCCTGTTGACAGGGGGCTATACCCAATTTTCAGACATAGTAACAACGTTACCGTATACAACGAAGTATTAAACCGACCGAGTATAAACACCGAGGTACCCAATTTACGATAAAATCCTAATAAAAGTTGTTGACCGAGTATAAACGAGGGTAGAAAATTGGCATTCAAGATGTTGGAAACTACAACTCCCAGCTCATAAGCATGCGGGATGGTGTAGTTTTCCAAACATATGAATGCCAATATGAGGGTGGCATTCAGATGTTGGAAACCTACAACTCCCAGCATGCTTATATCAGTGGGAGCTGTAGTTCCAAAATCTTGAAGCCACCCTCCTGGCATCAGATGTTTGGCAACTACAACTCCCAGCAATACAGCATGCTGGAGTTGTAGTTCCCAAACATCTGAATGCCCAATCAACCGTTCAGTTTTTTTACCTGTGGGCTCTTCTCCCCTCTCTCCAATCAAGGGGCTCTGCTACATCCAAGGGTCTGACTACATCCACGGCTTGCCTACATCCAAGGCTCTGCAAATCCAAGGGCTCCTGCAGGTGCGGTACATGAGCTTCCGGCAGCCGCGCGCTCATTCCAGTAATGGCGAGCCGGCTGACGTCACTGCCCCGGCGAAGGGCTGGGCCGGGGCAATAGTGACGTGACCGGCGCGCCAGAGACACAGAAAAAGATCGTTGCGGCTGCGGAATGCTCAGGTGAGCTACTGCCGAGTATAACGAGCCAAAGTTTCAGGTGATTTGTCAGCCTGAAAAAAATCGGTTTATACTCGAGTATATACGTAGTCCATAGCAGTTTGCGGCCAGATTTCAATACCCACTCAGCTGATAAGTGCAGATAAACCAGAGGTCCTAGTGCTAAGGGCCTTAACTTGATACTTTAAGGTGACAAGGGGAGTGGGGAGGTACCATATATACTCGAGGTTAAAACCGACCGAGTGTAAAAAACCGAGTGTAAAAACGAGACCACTTGTCCTCTGAAAATGAGTAAAGTGATTTGAACTCGAGTATAAACCGAGGGTAGAAATTAGGACGCAACTGCATTCTGATTCTGTATTGTTTTGAGGCGTTAGGTGCCCTTTAAATGGACAGCAGAATCCCATACAGTAGTCCCATACAGTAATAGCCCATCCAGATGACTATTACTGATGGACTGCTGTGAGGGAATTATGCTGTCTGTAAAAGGGCAACAAAGCCTCAAAACAATACAGAATAGAAGGCAGCAATAGATAAATCTCCTTCTAATTTCGGTATTGTTTGGTAGTGGTGTTTGTGCCGTTTAAATGGAACATCAGCCGGTCCATACACGTAATAGACATACTGTATTTGGCGATCTATTACTGTATGGGAATTCTTATGTCCATTTTAAAAGACAACTAAAGCCTCATCCTTGGCACTCCAGAGCTTTGGGAAAATCAACTCCCAGCATGCTTAGTTGTGGGACTTGTAGTTTCCAAAAATCTGCAGTGGCAAGGGAATAGCCACTGGTGTTGGTTAAAAATCCTCAAAGGTGACATTTCAAACCGTTGTTTTATGGTCATAAACACAAAAACACTGATACTCCCAAACCCACACCAGACAAAGGTTACACCACCTACCGACTACCTTTCCATTTACCATGGAAGCCATACGTAACGAGGTAATAAGTCAAAAAAAAATAATTTGATGTCAATCACCCATAAAATGGTAGTTAGATGGTAAGACATGCAAAAAAACATATAACACCAACCTCACACGTGTACACACACCAATACTGGACCGACCCTTTTATTCTGTGGCAGCAAGACTTAAAGGGTAAATAAAATCAAAACAACAAATTTTGATATATCCTCAAGTATTAATTAGTTGGATGGTTGTAAACACCAAAAAAAGACATACCCCCAACCTCACAGGGGTACACACACCTACTGATCCTACCCTTCTATTCCTGTGCAGCCTTAATTAAAGGGTAACAAGTCAAAAAAGCTAAATTTTGTATATTCCTCAATTAAAAAGAGATGTTATGGTTTGTAAACACAAAAAAAGACATACCCCCTCAACCAGACCCAGGTACACACACCTACTGGACCTATTTATCCATTACTGTCGGAAGCCATACTTAAAGGGTAACTACAGTAAAAAAAAAACTAAGTTACTTCTAGAATCAAAAAGGGGGTTTTTTAACTTCCAACATGATCAAGGTACACATGCTCCCACTGACCTAGCCTTCCATTTCATGGCAGCCATATTAAAGGGTAACTATTAGTTAAAAAAAAAAATTTTGTTAATCATCAACAAAGTTTGTTTTTTAACCCCCAACCAGACACAGAGGGGTAACAACGCAACTCAGCTACTGATTCTACTTATCATACTGTGGCCATCAATACTTAAAGGTGTTTAGGTGGGTAACTAAGTAATTAGAACAAAAAGTTTGATTAATAATCAAAAAGTTGTTAAACGTCCAATCTGGTCCAGGTACAAACTATATTGAAAACTCACAATCCATTTTCATGGTAGCGTTAGCTAATTTAAAGTGGTTAAATATAGTCTAAAATCTATTTGACGTACATACAGGTTAACCGCAGCTCGTACTTATCCCTTCCTGTGCAGTCATGTATTAAAGGGTTAACAAAGTAAAAAAAATTTGTACAGCAATAATCAAAAGGTTTATTAAACCATTGGAACACAGGTACACACACTACTGACTGTCGCCTCCATTACTGTGCAGTCATACTTAAAGGGTACTAAATTCAAAAAGCAAATGTTGACTCAATAAGCAAAAAAGTTTTTTTTTAACTTGCCAACCTGAGCCAGGTACACATGGCCAATCACCTACCGTTCCATTTTCACACCAGCCATATTTAAGGGTACCTAAATGTGTAAAAACTAACATTTTGACCAATCTTTTTAAAAATTATAAAAAAGTTTGTTTTTAACTTCTCCATCCCGACACAGGTCCACACACCTATGATATATTACTGTGGCAGCCATACGTCAACCGACCGGTACAATGCTATCACCTCCCTTCCGTTTAATGGCCAGGCCAGATTTAAATGGGTAACTAAAAGAAAAAAAAAAACACATTTTAGCTAATCATCACAAAAGTAGCCTTTTATCCCTCAACATGACACGAGTACTACACCAATGGCATATAACTTAATTCATGTGGACAGCAGATGTTTATAAAAGGGTAAGTAAAAAACAACAATGGTCCTCATTATTGGCATATTGAGCTTAAAATATGCAGCACAAACACAATGTTCCCTTCCAAAAATGCTGTCTTTAAAGCCAAATAAGTTGTATACTTAAACTTCACTTTCTAGTGTCCTTCGTCAGCCAACAGTAAAACTCCACACGTTAAGACTTTGGCCTCAATACACCAAAATCGTTTGTTTGGTTTTGGGAGGGAGAGATAGAAGACTCTGCAACCACTCCTAGCTTTCACATAAGCCATCAAGCTCCAATCCCATAAAAATTAGCGTTTATTGGTAATTGGCATAAAACACATGGCAGGACACGGTACTCATCACCTGATGCGTCATGTCACTTCATCAGAGTTGGTTTTGGGAGTGTAGATTTTGCTGAATCTGCGTTCCTTTTAATTTGGCTTGAAGAGCTAATTACAGTTTCTTTTATCGGCGAATTCTGGATCATTTTCTCCCATTGAGACGATATGGACCAATCCTCAAATGTGGCTATTTCGAGGTTAAGGTCATGATCAAAAAAAGTGTGTTTCATGGTATAAACACAAAATGCTGACACCCCCAACCCAACGACACGGTACACCACCCAATTACCAGGTACAATTAATAATCAGGTACAATAATCAAACTAGTTTTTTTTTAACTCCAACCGGACACAGGACATACACCAAACTGACTACCCATTCATTCATGTGGCCAACCATATTTAACGGGTTAAGTATAGTCAAAAACATATTTTGACCAATCATCAAAAAAGTTCGTCTTTTATCCCCAAGTCTGACACGAGTACAACACCAATCTGACCTGCCTATTCATTAGTGAACAGCTATTTACAGGGTAGTTAAAAACAACAATGTCCTCATCATTATGATTGAGTTTAAAACCTGCTGCACAAACACAAACATACTCCATATGTGCCTTTTCAAGCAAATTCAACGTTTTTACTGTCCCTTGTTAGTTAACTTATAGAACTATCTATAGGTTTCTGTACAGACAGGCTGCTGATAAGCAGTCTGCTCTGTTTTAAGGATAATGTTGGGGGAAGCATCGGAAAACTCCCAATAGGTTCACCCCCGACATGACATGCGATACGAATGATGATCATAGGAAGTCTGTGGACCATGCACTGATGTTAGAGAGACGGGCAGAAAGAATGGTAACTTCGTTGGCCAAATTAACTTCCTTGGCTTAGTTAATAAAGTAAGAATCATGGGGTAGATAAAAGGAGTAAAGTTGATGGATAGATGAATTTATCAGTCTTTACAATATTGAGCTGTTGTGGTAATGCGTCATACTATCTGATTAATTGTATCAAAACACATCATCCTGGTCTTAAAAAATCTTTAGAAATTCAGTAACGTAACATACTACAAAGCCTAATCAACAAGGTAAAGATCTCATCCATTTCTCAATATGAATATTTGGCATGGCTGATGGCAATAAGGTTTGAAAAGTATAAGACTCACACCATTTATCTGCAGCCATAATTAGAGTTATCTAACAGCGTAAAAACAAGTTAAAAAACTGACAATCTGAATTGGTTACTACAAATTCATCGCCACAAGAAGACTTTTTGCACCAGAACATATATGTATAAGATAATACCAGTTTATTCAGGATGCAATTAACAACTTTAAGAGCCGACATACAAATTTGTCCGACTCCCGGTGTGTAGTATCAGCCTAGCAGGAAAACAAATATATAATCCAAGCTACTAGGCAATGCCAGTGGCTGCTGATCTATGGTATCCTCCTAGAGGCACATGGTTAGGAATCTCTCTGTATTTCATCATGATTATTATTATTATAGGCCGTCGGGAGCACTGTTAAAATATAATTCCTGAACATTGATCACATCGTCTTATTGAATATTCCTGTGTGGATTAAGTGTAATCCAGTTTTAGATATGATGAATGTAATGAGGGGACCCGGTTATATGTCCTACCAATCTGTCTATACCAGCCTCTGGGTACTGCGGCTTCCTGGTCAGCTGTAGTACGAGACGTAGGAATTGCTTCTCTAAACATCTCATTGCTGCACCAGCTTGTGGATCTTGCAGGACACCTTATGGACAGAATATGAAGAGGCACCGTATTAATTTACAAAAGACGGTTTTTGCAAATGGATAATGATGGTAAAATTTTAGAAAAAGTTTCCCAGCTATAATTGTCATGAAGCCTCTCTTGTCTATGAACCTAATCTCTACTGGAAATACAGTTTTCGCTATGGAATGTGCTGCCTTTGCATGTGCTTGTCACTGGGTCTCTCTTATAGATTTAGATAGATGTCCCAAAAATCTGCAGGGTGGGGGCAATCCAATTCTGCACATGGGCTGGTCATTATGGTGGACAAGGTTTAGGATAAGCAGGGACAGGGTGACGTTTTAAATTTTAGTTTTTGCTTGGAATGGTTAAGGGACATGCTGGAAGTAACGGAATATTTGAAATGAATAAGTCCATCAGAACATTTTTGTGATTTAGGTGGGTACACACTTTAAGATAAAGGGACGGATTAATTGGTAAATGTGTGCTGCAGTCCGAGTATTAATAGGACAAACGGAATAATTTCTCAGCTCTCCTGTGGTCGGCCTCCTGTACTAAAGTATAAGGATTCCCGAAACGTTCTCCCTCTATTATATAGGGAGAACCTGGGGACGGTGTGCAGGTGATCTTAAAAAAGTTCTTTTCCGTGTGTACCTGAAACTGATGAGTAACATTGATTATATCATTCCCTTTACAGGTGGTTAAACGTAATTCAGGGTACAACCCTCAAGTCAATTCTAGCTCCTCCTCATTCTAACGCCCACGGGCTTATGTTATAATGGGAAAAAAGAGGGAGGAGCTTCTCCAATTAGAAACTTGTAGTGGAGGGGGCCAGGTTGTAGTGCTTACTGTAGTTCAGGACTGAGGTTTTTCCGAATTTAGAGGCATGTTGGAACCATGCGTCGTGGTTATAACGACAAGTTATCTTTCGTTAGGGATCCCATAGAAAGTGGATGCAGTCTATTAGACTGAGACCACACTACCACCACGTTTGTTGCGAGTTTCCATGGAGATTGAAAGGCTCCGAATTAGCACATCGCAGTGGCAAGGCGGGCAGCGCGGCACCTAGTGTGGCGCAGAGCAATTTCCTAACACTAGTGTGCACTTTTTTAACACGAATCGGATAACACCTGTAAAATGCGGTTGTGTGGCCTAGCCTCAATCTGAATTTCTGATTTAAAGATAAAATATGTAGCAGCCAGACAACAGCAATTCGAACTCACACTGGATCAATGAAAAGCAAAAACAGGGGAATGAGTGCACTCTTAGACAACAAGGGTGCAGACCTTTCTCCCTTGAGAAATCAGAATTCCATGATAACATACAAAATGAGGGGTCGAACTCCAAATACAAAGGATCGTTATTTGGACCAACACCAACTCACCGGTGGATCGCCGAAGAAGGGTGGCAAACAACCCCCGAAACGTTGTGGAGTGGAATGTGTGGTCACAAATAAAGAATTACCTTATTAGTGGAGTGCAAGGGATCAATGTCTTAGCCGATTCTGATTGTATATTTAACGGGCATGCTATCTCTTGGCAATAACATAAATGCGAAAATGGGGGTTGGGGGGTGATATACATGACTCTAAAAAAATAATTTATGATGGACATGCCCATTAAATACAAAAGCCAGAAATGAGCGCGGCTTAAGCCCCCATGACCAAGGGTGTTAATTGCTGCTGTCTGATGCTACCTTAACTTAGTGAGGTTGTCTGTACCTCTGTGCCTGTTTCTTCCCCGGTCTGTGTTCTGTGTTTCTTTCTTCACGTGTCAGGCCTTACCTTTAAACTTACCAGTTGATGCGTCCATGCCTCCATATTTCTTCTCCCCAACTGTCTCCTAGTGTGAATCAATCTAAACTGCAGGGGGACACATGGATAGATGGAGCACAGATGCAGCAAAGTAAGGATTGAATGATATTTCTATAGTGTTATCATTAACACTGGTGGTTTTGGCTGGCCTATTCAAGCCCACCCCCGAATGATCAACAAAGTTGAACTTGATGGAGTATGTCTTTATTCACATCAATCTACTATGTACTATAAATAAATTGTGACTTACTAGTGTAATACAATATATCTATAGTCTGGTAGGTACAGGATACGATATAAATTGCGAATACGGGTATTAATACAAATACTGTAGTCTGGTGGACAGGTACTATATAATATCTCGCCCAGCAGTACGGGTATTAAATAAATATACCCTACCGAGTTTGGTTGGTAATCAGGGATACGATATAATATTGGACCCCCACTTACTGGGTCTTAATACATTATACTGTAGTTCTGTTTGGTACAGGCCCGCATTACTATATAATATTGCAGCATATGGTAGAAATAACCCTCCTCCCATAAGATTATTCATCCCGGGTTGGTACAGGTGATTAACCTAATAACCCTATTGAGAATTACTGTATTAATACAGATACTGTAGTTCTGGTTGGTACAGGGATTCTATATATATGAGAATGACGTGGTATTAATACTTATACTGTAGTTGGTTTGGTACAGGGATATATATAATATGAGAATAAAACTGCATTAATACATATACTGTAGTTCTGGTTGGAGGGGATATATTATACTATTGCAAATTACTGTATTAATAATATACTGAGTTCTGGTTGGTACAGGGATAATATCCGTAATATTGAGAATACTGGTATTAATACATTTTCTGTAGTTCTGGTTGTATGGGGCTATATATAATAGTGAGAATACTGGATTAAACAATATTGTAGTTCTGGTGGGTACCGTATTTACTCGAGTATAAATACGAGGTTTTTAGGCTTTCAAAAAGCCGGGGAAAGCTCCTTACTCGGTTTATACTCGAACGTCAATCTTTCTCATACCTGTCGGCGGCCCCGCGCGATTCCGCATCTCGGTGCGCTTCCGGATTGACTCACTACCCGGTGCCTGCCACTTTGCGGCGCGAGTAGTGACATTCATCCTGAAGCGAGAGGTGTGGAGCGAGTAGCAAGCGGCCGCCGGCCGGGACTCAAGGTAGGAGATACCACAGGGACATAGGGCACCACAATACTAGAAATAAGAGTAAAACCTTCTTTATTTGTGCATTACTGGATGCACAAATAAAGCACGGATTTACCCACCATTTGCAAGTACTCTGCCACTGAAAGAGTTTGAAAACACAACTCCCAGAAATAAAGCATGCTGGGAGTTGTAGTTTCCAAAACATTTAAGTGGCAAATAATAGTAGGGGAGACACCACTCGGTTTATGCCCGAGTCAGTATATTGTTCCCCCTTTTTAGGTAAAAACTAAGTACCCGGTTTAATCTCGGGACGGTTATATTCGAGATATACTTAATATGAGGATATGGGAGTAATCAATTATAATGTAGTTCTGGTTGGTTACGGGGAGACATATCCGTATTGAGAATTACTTGGTACTAAGGAAGGATTTTTCGACACCCCTCTTTAGCTGTTGTTCTTTTGCCTTGCCTCTGGGTCAAACTGTTAGGTAGGGTTAAACGGAGGATGGAAGATGGGATAGTCTTTATTCAACCTCAATACTATGTTTCAACTTCACAAATGCATTCCGGGGACCAACTTAGCCACCCCACATCAGCGGTTTGGGACTTTGGACAGGACCTGTCCAGAGCAAACCTGGAGATGGTGTAGAAAACAAAAAGAAAAGTGACGAGAGGAGCCAACTACTGTAGTGACTTCAATAATTATTGCAAAAACAAAACAACGTTTCGGGAGCCCATGTCCATCTAGGAGAATCTAACAGCTCAGTAAACATGTTTAACTCACCTACTATCGATGTAGGGACAAAGCAGATCATCTATGATTGTAGGACACTTAAGAAAAGTATTGGCAAGAACCAATTGCATTTAAAAAGCCCTTACTGTGACTCTTCATGCTGAATTACAGTTTTTAATCTGGCATCCATCCATGCTTTTACACTCTGGCAAACCCTACACATAGTAAATCTTTACTGCTTTCAGATATCTGTTCGGTGATCATCTATCTTGCCTGTAGTCTGTCGTCGTCTAGCTTATTATGTCTAATTATATCTAGTATCTATCTATCTATCTATCTATCTATCTATCTCTATCTATCAGTGTCTGCTATTATCTATCTATCGATCTCTATCTGATGTAGTCGTCGTCGTCTGTCCATCACTTTTTATTTTACCATCTATCTTATTTCTATATTATCTATCTCTATCTATTCATTATCTATCTATCTATCTATCATATCGCTATCTCTCTATCTATCTAAGATAGATAGATAGATAGATAGATAGATAGATAGATAGATAGATAGATGTGTGTGTTTTATATCTGTGGACAACGTGTGTGTGAACTTGCATAGAGATATGCAGGTTAAAGTAGTGGGATACAAGTATATCATACTGGGAACTTTTCTTATAAAACCAGAACCACTGCCCAGAAGTTTTAAGTCCAATTGTGTTTGCTAAAGCACTAATGATAAAGAACAGGAATACAGACCGGAATCCCCTGATCAGAGAGTAAAACACAATACCTTGCTATAAAAAGGAATACACATACATAGAACAAAATCCAACAGTCTATGGTCGATATGATGGATTTGTATGTCCTGTGGAAATAAAAGAGTCAGGTGATGGTGCTGATGTTAGTGAGAGAGACTGATACCTTCAACTGTTATTTGTTCCCAACACCAGTAGTAAGAGATGGGTGGCTGGTATGATAGAGACAGATAGATAGATAAAGAGAGAGAGAGAGAGAGAGAGGGAGAAGAGAGAGAAGAGAGATAGAGAGAGAGAGAGAGAGAGAGAGAGAGAGAGAGAGAGCAGATAGATAGATAGATCGATAGATAGATAGATAGATCGATAGATAGATAGATGATAGATAGATATATTGATAGATGCTAGAGATGGATAGATAGATAGATAGATAGATAGATAGATAGATAGATAGATGATAGATAGATATATTGATAGATGCTAGAGATAGATAGATAGATAGATAGATAGATAGATAGATAGATAGATAGATAGATAGATAGATAGATAGATAGATATAGACAGTGATGAACTAGTCGCACTTATATAACTGTGTAAAGAAGAATACGATGACTGTATAGAGGCAGGATAATGAAAATCCAATAATGGAGGTGAATTAGTCCCATGGTGAAGATATGTACAGTATCTCCATACACGGCTGGTACCAGCTCTAGGATAGTGTTGTACAGTCTGTACCAAATTTCCATCCTCCGGTACCCGCTCCTCCTTCCTATTGGCTGCCCCGCTCGGTGTTCCTTCTTCCCATCTATAACCCATTCGCTAATTACAGTGACATCATTGGCTTTCCTATTTCCCTCTGCAGGTTACTGACACTGTCACCTAATAAGGAGACCATCCTGATTGGACAGACTGGCTCTGTATCTGTGTCCCTCTCACACATCCCCCCATTGTCCCCCTAGCAGTGCTGGGAATGGTGTGGATAGAGCAGGGGGTCTCCCGGGAAGTTGGAGTAGGGGCACCGAGGTCGCTGCATCCCATAGTGTCACAGATCGCTGGACAGAACTCACCCCATGTGCAGGCAGCATCCTGCAGGTTGCTAAAATAGGTGGGCGTGGTGACCTGGACCGCCATCCAATGGCTGTTTCCATCCCTTTCCCGTTTCTAATGGTATCTACGTAAATCAAAATGCAACGGGCCAATGTGGGTCTCGAGGAGGCGGGGCCAGGGAGGCGTGGCCCCGAGCCCGGGCTGCTGCTGCAGGGGAGAGACCCAGAGAAAGGCAGAAGGGAGAGGGGCGCCCGGGGCGAGGGAAGGAGCTGTCAAATGCTCGGCTCCTTTAACCAGACCTATCAGTCGGGCTCGGAGAGTCATGGCGACCACAGCGTCTAACCACTACAGCTTGCTGGGCTCCGGCTCTTCTATCGTGCACGCGGAACCCGGCGGCATGCAGCAGGCGCAAAGCTACAGAGACGCGCAGACTCTGGTCCAAAGCGACTACACTTTGCAGAGCAACGGGCACCCACTTAGCCACGCGCACCAGTGGATCACGGCGCTGTCACACGGGGACGGGGCTCCCTGGGCTAGTAGCCCTTTGGGCCAGCAGGACATCAAGCCCAGTGTGCAGCCGAGCAGGGAGGAGTTACACAGCGCCGGGTCGTTGCAGCATCAGGGAAGAGCCCCTCACCTTGTCCACCCGGGGCACGGCAACCACCACGGGGCAGGGGCATGGAGGAACACCAGCAATGCCCACCTGTCCACCATGACTTCCTCCAATGGACAGGGACTACTGTATTCTCAGCCCAGCTTCACTGTCAATGGCATGATCAACCCGGGCACTGGGCAAAGTCTGCACCACCACGGGCTTAGAGATGCCCACGAGGACCACCACAGCGACCACGGCCACCAGCCACCCCCCCAGCCCCAGCAGCAGCACCAGGGACACCACGAGCACTCGGACGAGGACACACCGACCTCCGATGATCTGGAGCAGTTTGCCAAGCAGTTTAAGCAGAGGAGGATCAAGCTTGGATTTACCCAGGCGGACGTTGGCCTGGCCCTTGGCACCCTATATGGCAATGTCTTCTCCCAGACCACCATCTGTAGGTTTGAGGCCCTGCAGCTGAGCTTCAAGAACATGTGCAAGCTGAAGCCTTTGTTGAACAAGTGGCTGGAAGAGGCGGACTCGTCATCTGGGAGCCCCACCAGCATAGACAAGATAGCAGCCCAGGGGAGGAAAAGGAAAAAGAGAACCTCCATAGAGGTCAGCGTCAAGGGGGCTCTGGAAAGTCATTTCCTCAAGTGCCCTAAACCTTCTGCCCAGGAGATCACATCACTGGCGGACAGTTTACAGTTAGAGAAAGAAGTGGTCAGAGTTTGGTTTTGTAACAGGAGACAGAAAGAGAAAAGGATGACCCCCCCAGGTGGGGCCATACCAGGGACTGAGGATGTATATGGGGCTAGCAGGGACACACCGCCACACCTTGGGGTCCAGACACCTGTACAGTGAACCCCCTGCGCCCCTACCCCGCTCACACAGAGTGATTGATTGTCTTTTCTACAAAGCACTGGGACTGTCATCCAAGATAGCAGGTGGTGTTATGATGATGGGGTTTGACCTTTACAGGAGGCTACCCAGGCCATGGAGTGAGTATGTCACATACAACAGGGAGGAACCAACCTGCTATCTGCACTCTGGTGTTGGACTAAATCATCCAGTATGTATTACTTCCAAGGCTGCTGGGTGTTATAGTTCAGCATCGGTTAGAGGGATGCAGCTTGGAAATCCTTTAAATAGACAAGTAAATGTGTCAGCCCCCAAGACTTGCAAAAACAAACAAAAGAGTTAACACCAATGAAACACATGGTTAACTTGACAGGTAGCTTTGTTCACTGAATATTGATTGTTAGCTGCTGTTTAACACGGAGCTCTCCACTTTACCAACTTTGACAGTATTTATACATTTTTTTTGCACTGCAAGGAAATTGAGGTTTACATGAGGATCCACCCCACCCCCCTAAAAAATGACTTGCAAAATTTACACAGGAAGCATTTTAATGATTGTTTATTGTTACAAGTTGTTACAGTGTTATACTTCTCCCCCTCCTCCCCTCTAAGGTACATCTGTAAAGTTCTGTTATAAAGTAACTTTTTTTCAACTGGATGTGTAAATTCTTATTTAACCTTACTGCATAGTGCAAGAGGGACAACTGGGATCTGGTAGTTGGTCAGCAGATCTCAATGACAGGAGAAGTAAAAATATTCAGGTTTCTGGAACAAGAAATGTTACTGGACCATCAGAGATGCTTAGTTATTTATTATTTAAAAGATGTTGCAGTAAACTTCATTTTCAGGCAGTGGTAAGGAAGAAACAAAAGGGAACAGAAATGTAAAATTATACTTGTCCTTTGTCATTTATTTTTTTCACCCAATGTAAGAAAGGGGAACTCTAGATCAATGTATAAAATGTTTCCCCAGAAAGAGGCCTGCGGTCCCGAATAAATACAGAGAAGATTGATGTGTACATGTTTTCACCTAAGTGTTATGGCCACCCAACTGAATAATTTAGTAAATATTAATTTCAATAAAACGGTTACATCCCAATATGATTTAAAAAAACAGACTTTTCCTATAGTTCTGACTGGATGTCTATAAAAGTACCTGCACACAGACAAACCAGACAATTCTCTTTGAAATTCTCTTGAAATAAATTATTTTACCATGTTCTTGTTTAACTTATTTTCCAGTTTGTCTGTTTTATTCCCTGATAGTTAACCCTGTATAGGCTTGCACTGGTTCATTCACTGCCATATGGGCCCTACAAAACGAATGTTTTTTTTTTCTCTGCTAAATGTATTTTTTTCTCATCAGCTGTGCCAATTTAAAGAGTCTTTTCTTTTATCTATTGTGGGAAAGAATCTGAGGATAAAGAAATCTCTCCCTTTCAATCTCCCCTCTCTTTACCCCTCTATTGTTTATACTGCTGAATCCACTGACATTATCTGGTAGGTAAACCCGTTAGTTCTCTGGCAAGAATGAAGTCTTTAAAGAAAGTAAAGCTGGATGGATCTTTTTCCCCCTTTCATTTAATTAAGAGATTTGTTAAAACCCCCTTTCCAAATGGCTCATTCATCACATTTTCTTTTAAATTAATTTATTTTGGTCTTTTTTGTCCTTTTTTTTTTGCCAATATCAATGCGTGTTAAATCTGCAATAGTTTTTACTAATCAGCAAAACATTTTTTGTGACTCTCAAATTTGATTTGCTTTTACATGTGCTTTAAAAACCTAATATTTCCCATTAATATTATAATGATCAGTACACAGTTGTGTCTGTTTCATTAACACGTTTTTTAGAGAAGCATATCCATACAGTGAATGCAAAAAAACAAGCCTCTAAACAATAAATAAAACTATGATAATGATCTCAGAAAATCTGTGTCAAACTCTTGGGTAGGATCTATACAAGTGACATTTTTATGGTTTCCATTGCTAAACAAATGGCTTTTGTAGCCATGTGCAAACCATACTGTTGTGTATATATGATAAAGATTTTTCTTACAAATACATAAATAATCGTTTAAACCTATCCATTGCTTTTGTTTTATTTATTTTTATTTTTTTTGTTTGTTTTTTTTATGCAGCCCCCCAAGGAAAAAAAAATACATTTTTTTTTAAAGAAAACTTTCAGTATATTTATTTCTTTAAATATAAAATGATTAATGACATATTTCTGTAAGCTTTAAGTAGGTGTTCCATGGATTTTCATAATTATTATTATTTTGGTCTATTTTGGGTGTTTTTGTGGGGAGAAAAAAAAGATCATATCTTTATTTACTAGTAATATTTTTATTATCTTGTAAAATTCAAAGTGTAATGTAGTTATCGAAATATTTGTTTTATTTGTAAATAGATTTTTTTTTCCTATTTTTTTAAAATATGTTTTTAAAGAAAAAAATTGGAAACAAATAATCAATGTTTTGTTCAAGGAAGAAACATCGGTTTGGGTAAACAATTTTTCCCCCCTAATCTGTAATTATATTTAGATGGTGTTTGTTTTGTTTGAAATGTGCATCTTCTTTGGTGTTTCTTATATTTTGCATAAAAAGGTTTTCATGTATTCACTTTATAATGATGTGTTTAATCAGGAGGACTAACAGGAGGAACATTTCTGTTACCTAGTTGTATTATTGCCTTTGATTGATTGTGTGGTAGATAGGAACATCAGGCTCCCAAACTGACATTCTCACTTGTAAATGGCCCAAGCAGACAAGGCAACAAACAAATTCTATCCATTATTTTGTTCCTTTTTCCGATCTTTGTTTTCATTCTGTTGTAGTGTAGGAGCTATGGATAGCAGAAGGTGATGTTCCCAGCCCAATACTTTGGAATACTTGGTAGGAATTTGCTCTATAGGAAAGTACATTGTTGGTGGTATTAGATCAGATCATCTTTTCCAACTTGTGATCGATATTACACGAGTCCCAAACAGATTCGGCTAAATGATCTTATCAATATTCTAGGAGAAAGAGTGTCAAGAAGAAGAAGTGTTTTGTGACCGCAGACATGCTGATGGGGAAAATGTTTAAGCAGGAAATAGATCTGAGAGTCCTGTGGTCAATATCCTACACAACATGAAGTCTCATCTGCCCTCTGCAGGACTGATCACTTAAACTGGGCTTAAGATGGCTGGGTTTTATTTTTATTTTCTATTAATTTTTTCCTTGTATTCTTCACCCTACCAGGTTACCTATGATAAAATGTAAATTCTGATAGGTCTGCCTACTGTACTGAGGTTAGTAGTTAAAGATGATAATGTTTCTCTTTGGTCTGGTGCTCCAGTGACCTTGGGCTTTTTATGATCAAGGTCCTGTGGAGAGTGGAATCTTTATTCTTTCTATAAAAGGCCCAAGACTTGCCTTTCCCAGTGTATGTCTGTGGCCAAACAGTAAATAGAACCTGGGGATTCCCTGGTTTGATAATCACAACGGTTCCCTTAATCTCCCACCAGTGTTCAAAAGACCCATCTGGTTTTTCTTTATTTTATTTTTTTACTGCTGCCCACAGCCTTTAATCTGCCTAGGGCCAAAACATGAAATTTCACTGGATTGGATTCTAATACCAGCGGCTGCTGGGGTAATGTTTACCAAAGGGTCACATGCACAGTTTACCTCTAGCAGCTTGTTAGTAAACAACAGTCCTGGGGTATCACAGCTTCTTTGTTTGGGTACTGCACTGTGGCCCTAATGCCTGGCTGGACTGTGGTCCTAATCCATTGCTCTTCCTTTAGCTGTGCTAATTACAAACCATTAACCTATGCAGGGAATTAACCATGCAACCCTGATTATTGTCCCTCCCGTTTAACCATTCTTATTAAATAAGTACAATAATAATAATAATTTCCTTATACAATCGCCAAGCCTAATTTTGTTATTGACTTGTGTCATCTCCTTACATATTTACTTTGTATAAAATCTAGGGCAATGTAGGATTTGTAATAAGTTGAAACAGAAGTCCCATTTGTCAGTTTTGTGTCTTTGAGTTTCCATTGGGATTGCAATTAGATAGACAGACAGACAGAAAGATAGACAGACAGATATATAGATAATAGTAGATAGAAAGATAGATAGAAAGATAGATAGATAGATAGATAGATAGATAGATAGATAGAGTGATAGATAGATAGATAGATAGATAGATAGATAGATAGATAGACAGACAGACAGACAGACAGATTTATATTACATCCCACTAGTTTCATTGCCTGCACCTCCTATAAACTTAATGGCGATCACAGTGCTAGAAAGTGGGTTTTGACTGTGTACATATATTTGCAATACTGTATTTAACAGAAGTATAAATCGGTTTGCATAAATTATATGAGTATTTCCACTTGGTTCTGTTTAAATATCTGATATTATCATTGGAGTGAGAAGAAATTCCTAGTTTGATTTATCTCCCCTTTAACCCTGTCAGCCTGCTATAGATTACAATGCGGGGATCATTATGTTTGTGCTTTCCTGCCTTCATTAATGACCTGCTAATCTGTGATGTGGTCCTACATTAATGTATGAAAACCTGATGGTGCCACCCCCCATGCACGTGCTTAGAAGGGTCTGTGAGCTTGTCATCTGGATGAAATACACACCAGCCAATGGAGATCCAGGAGATCCCACCTTGACTGCAGGAAATCAGCCCCTTGGAATGGGATTGTTTCCATATAACACCCCAGTAACATCATATGTCCAGTAATGGTGCCTGTGTGACAACACACCGACTGGGTCTATTTAACATCCCATTAGTCTCATTGAAATGCCCAGCTTGGCATGGATCTGCAGTTATTATTATTATGGATTAATATAGCGCCTACATCTTCCGTAGCGCTTTACAATTATATGTATACATTCACATCAGGCCCTGCCCCGAAGAGTTTACAATCTAAGCACAGTTCTAGCTTGTCAGAAACTTCACTGAATTTCTAATCATATAGTCACCATATAATCACCATATAATCACTATATAGTCACCATGGTATAGTCACCATATAGTCACCATATAATCACAATATAGTCACCATGGTATAGTCACCATATAGTCACCATATAATCACTATATAGTCACCATATAATCACTATATAGTCACCATGGTATAGTCACCATATAATCACCATGTCACCATATAATCACCATATAGCCACCATATAATCACCATGTCACCATATAATCATCATATAGTCACCATGGTATAGTCACCATATAATCACCATATAGTCACCATTCATTTTTGGTGTTTGCACTTCCCTGCATGTGGTATATTGAAGCGTTTTGCCTTATTTCCTCCTTTATTCCTTTTAATCCCGTATAAACAGAACAGACTAGACTGTGCCCGGTGTGTGGCCAGGCGCAGTGACGTGGGGCCATCACGTGCTATGGTCAATATGGATTTGCTTGTATTTAATGGTGTAAAGCAGTGATGTCGAACCTTGGCGATCCAGGTGTTTGGAAACTACAACTCCCAGCATGCCCTAAATTTCAATCTGCCAACAAGTCATGCTGGGAGTTGTAGTTTCCAAAACATCTTGCGTATGAGTGTGTCTCATGTGGTACATGGTGAGAGGCCTGGAGGTTGCTACTGCTGTTTGGTGTAGGTAGGTGCCCGGTGCATTCCTGTGCCTCCGCCTGTGCATTAGCGTGGCTGAGACGAGAGGCAGCATCACTGGGAGAATAAACCCTGCGGATTGCAGCACAGCCATTAACTCGCTAATTGGGATTTGATTGTCGGCGACTGGGGTTATTTTCATCCAACACACCCGCATGGCTGATTCCCAGTATATATTAAATAAACCTGTTTGTACACAGTCTCCCCATAGCAGCCCAGACTATTACTCTAATTACTCTAATTAATGGATTGAAATCTTCTATCCTTGATTGGAGGCGACAGCCAACTGGCTCGTCTCACCAAACACAACTGTATGGGAAGTGATGCTGCTGGTTACACAGGGAGGGGGCACAGTTCATCCTAACAACTGTATACATGGATCTTTCCCCCAGTCACAGCATGTTACCATTACATGATACATACAATCAGTTCCCCAGCCATTCCTGTATGGGAAGTAATGCTGCTGGTTACACAGGGAGGGGGCACAGTTCATCCTACCAACTGTATACAAGGATCTTTCCCCCAGTCCATGGGTAGTCACAGAATGTATACAATCAGTTCCCCAGCTATCCTGTATGGGACATCGGAATCCCATTCCAATCCTGCTTTCCTTATTAACTGATGTAATGCACAGTCACACAGGATGGTCCAGGGGTCATCTCAACAGATCAAAATAGCAGAAAAATAAAGAAAAAGTACACAACACAGATTAAACAGGAAGTATTCATTAGTATTATTATTTACTTTTTTAATTTTATTTTAACGTATTTAGAATATTTTTCAGGCTTTTGATTCATCATCAATAATTCATCTATAACGTACCACTACTACCTCATCACATTAAAGTGACAGAGGAAGAAAAACAAATGAATAAGGGAAATAAAAATGACTGTGGGGGTCTTGTTACAGAGATCTACAAAAATGGTAGAAAAGGAGAGGGACAAAAATAGATTCATTTATAAATTTGTCAATATCCTCAACCATAAGTCAAAGATGTATATCTTTATATGTGAACACAATATATTATATAATATATAGATTATTATATAATATATAATATATATATATAATATAAATATATATATATATATATATATATATATATATATATATATATATATATATATATATATATATATAATGTATATAGAGAGGAGAGAGGGAGAGAGAGAATAAATGACTGTGAAATAATAACAATTTTATTACAATTCCAGTTCACAGAAGCATTATTTGTCTTTGATGTTTTTCCCTGGGTGCATTAATTCAGAAAGACTTTTCTTTAGGTTATGCTTTTTTTTTTTTTTTTTTAATTCTCCATTGAAATATGGTACTTTAGCGGCTCCTGCAGGTAGTAGTAGAGAACTGCATGCTAGGAAAAAACCACTAAAAAATAAAATGGTAAATAACATTTTTTAAAAAAGATGTTACTAAAAACAACACTTTCTTATATGATGGAATGAAATGATGGAAATGAATTACTAAAAATGAACAATCATACTTTTATTAAACTCTTTCTCTAACTAATTTTAAAATAATGTTTTATATTGTTTATATACTCAAGGGGCTGTACACAAAAAATATATCAATTGTACAATCGGTATTGGTCAGATAAAAAAAATCTAATATGCCCTATAGAGAAGAAAATCATATAAACATGTACAATTGGCAAAACACTGTCCATTGATTGTACAATATCAGAATATTCCATTATTCTACGATATACGATATATCTATCGTGCAAGCTTAAAAAAAAATACAGATAGTTCAATTGTTAGATTGTACAATCTAGATCACTGTGTGTATTGCTACCATTACAGTACAAATACATTGTTACTTACATCTACGGTATCCATATCCTGAAAATGTTAATACCTACATAGTTAATTTTAATATTGAATGGTAGCAAATTAAAATGTGTACTAGCTATAGCCACAAGCAGGGAATATAGAGTGCCACTAATTATTTGTTTGCTGCAAAGATTGTTTGGTGTAGTGAAGCATAACGTTGGTACCTTCATATTGATTCCATTGTGCATAACTAGTACATACAATTGTTTAAACGTAGACTCTGGGAATAAGGAAAGAGGATACAAATGGACAACTATACTCCCAATCACTGTTTATGGCATTTTATTTTAATGGAAATTATAGTCCTTGTGTCTGTAATTTTCTATTTCCACAATCAAAAAATATATTCACAAATATTCTTGTTCATTTGAATTAGATAACACATATACTGTAAATTATAAAGCACAATTTCAGCATTTGTTTCTGTAATAAATTTGAGGATCTTTTGGGTTATAACATACACATGCCTATGTTAAAATTATTGTACCATCAATATTAGAATACATATATATATATATATATATATATATATATATATATATATATATGCAATCCAAATACACCTATAGAGGTGCGCTGTATGCCCACAGTTGTATCAATTGTATATAGTTCATGTAGTGCAGCATGCTGGATTTCCTAAGAAATCCTGTATGCTGCAATACATGAACGATATAAAATATATATAGATGTATAATCACAGGAATCTCAATATTTTAAATTTAAAGGAAAATTTCTCCACCCACCATTAAGGGCCTTCTAATAAAGCTGTTCTGAATGTCTTCAAAATGTGTAAGAGATGCTCACATGTTTTAACAGAGCCTTGCACAATCCATTCCTAATCAGTGGTCTTTCTTTTTTTCCATGTTTGTGTGTGTGTGTGAATATTGATTAGTAATTAAAGTGAATTCAGTAATCTGCTTGAATAATTTAGCCATATTACACCACTATTTGAATATATAACTCATTGTAATCCCAAATATCCCTTTCTCTATACTGTAATGATTTATATATTACTTATATATCAGCTCAACAACAATAAGCAGTTTATCTCTAATGATCATCCCAAAAAATTAAAAAATCCATTATAATCGTCTCCATCAGTTTTCCCACTGCTCCTTTTACAGTTGATGCTATCACCTTTTTAAGTTTGTGTCTGAACACTGTGTGCAAGGAATTTTAGAGCAGTGTACAAAAAATATGGTTTAAAATGGAAGGAGTGGTTAATTGTTATTTTAAATAATTTCTAAAGACTTCATTTAAATATGGATAGAATTTAATATTGAAAGTGTATTTTTTTTAGTTTTAATTATTGTGTTGTTTCTTTATATTCCTTATTTGTTTTTAAAAGGACAATGAGCTCTTAAAACCTCTTTATGCCAAGTCAGTCTAGGCCAGGTACACGGACTGATATTTCTGGCTGACCAATAGATACTTTGGACAACGTTTGTTGTGACTGTTGCTGTTTCGGCCTGGATGGTCAGTCAGTCAGTCTGCTGGGCTGAAATATCTGCCTGTATGTACCTACCCTTAGAAAATGACTTGGATATTCACTTTACCAAGGTAAGGCAGGATTGTACCTCTATATAAAAAAAGCCACTCCCCATTATGTAACGCATGTGCTCTTAGGGACAGTAAAACCTTTTCATTTTTTTTTTTAAGTGATTATTATTTCATTACATTGCTTATGCTATGCTATATTCTAAAGCAATGTTTCCTTTAATTTTAAGGTCAAGTTTCTAATAAACTACACCCCCAGCATCTTTTTTTGTGGTTTGCTCAAATATTTAACTTTTCCCCACTGTAGAAATATAAGTATACACTTTTTCTAGAAGGAACTTCCTTTCATTGACAAGAAGCAGTGACAAGAGGAAAATAATTTGCAAGTCTCTGAAGGTTTGGAGCAGTGATCACAGGACAGACTGAATTGCTGAGCTGGTATGGTGAAATGCTGCCTTAGATGAGCTAGTGACAATGCTATCTTCAAAGAGGCTCACACCACACAGCTCACTTTGATATGTTTGATTCAACAGGACCTAAGCTTCACAAGATCCACTTTTGTGTTTATTACTTTTCTCCCATTTCTGATTTCCTGTTCTTCCAGTGTCTCTTTGGTGCCTGTTTAAATTAAGCATGTCTTCTTTGGGTCCTGACAACTTATGCCAGGAGTTCTCCTGATCCAAGCTTCACAAATGCTGCCTCGTTTGGGCTAATCTTTTCTAACCATCGTTCTGAATTTGCTTCTTGTCTTGCAGAGGATGCTGTGAGCAAAGAAGGATAATAGATTTAAATGCCATCTTGCAATTTAATCACAAATCCAATAAAACTGTCCTTTGCCCATACTGAAGAATGTATTGTTCTAGATTAGTTCTCACATTAGCCTTCCTTGTACTCCCAAAATTACTGTTACTTGGTTGGTTATTATATTTGTGTGTGTGTGTGTGTGTGCGCACCATTCTATATAAAGCTGCTTTGATTTATGATTGCATTTTTTAAAAAAAAACATGAAACATCACAAAAAATGTATTTTTATCTGTTGAAGGCATATTTCTTTAGGGGAATATATTTACATTTTATGATAACTAATTCTCTATTCTTAAAGGGAAAGAAACATGAATGGGAGCTGCCATGCTAAGAAATCATGCTAGAAAACAAAAAAATGCTAGAAAACAAAACAAAACAAAAAAAACAGTTAAATTAAAAATCACTTGGTACAAGGATATAGGACTGGTAATTCCTACCTCCTGATATTGCTTATGTGAGGAGCACCAGCCCAAAGAAAACTGGTTCTGACAGCCTTCCTCCTGGCTTCAGCACTATATTTAATAAAGGATTAGTTCAGGACTAACCTGGCAGATGAAAACTGAACATGCTGTAAGCTCCTAAATGAAACAATATGGGGGAGGGGGGGGGTTTAGGAAAAATGAATCCTACCGCCCTGCCCCAAGTACTTTCCATTTTTAAAAACTTAATTTTTAGAGTAAAGTTACCCTTTAAATCATGTTACAAAGTTCAACCCTAATAAATAATGTAAGCGCCTATATGTAGAAAAAAAGTCATGCATGTCAAATATGCTAACTGTGAGGTCTGCTAGAGAAGATGTAAAAATAAACTATACTTTCACTACATAAAAAAAAAACAGTTTCTCCACCGTAAAACCTTTACAGAGAAATATAATTCGAACCTCTAAAGTTTGCTTTCATTATAGTTTATTATATGACGGCTTTTAGGGGGTTCATACATCTTGGTATCCTAATAAGTTCAATGATAATTTCTTTCTTACATTTTAATGTAAGATGTTTGGTTTATATATCGGTCATCACTTGGTGTTACCCTATCATTACAAGCAAATCATTTAGAATGAATGAGAATGCACAGGCAGATAGTCTAAAGGTGGTATGCATATTCACCTTCAAAAACATTACAAATATATCCCCTAAAATCTGACATTTATTGCATTTCTAAGCAGGATCATTAGAATTTCCCTGTGAAGCGCAAACATTTATTTTCAAATGTGAATAGCCTAAAATATAAACCAATTTGCATCTTTAGTCAGCAAAATCTATTAAACTGACATTTTGGAATTCTTTACTATTAAATACAATGTGCATCAGAAAGACATTAAGCATTTATTACTTCTTTATATATTCCAGAATTCAGGCTTACTATAAAGGGAAAAAAGATAACAGTAAAGAAGAAGGTCACAATCAGAAGAGAATCTATTAGTGTGTCCCTGTAGAAATGCAGCCAGTTTTAATTCAGAGAAAACATTTACAAATCATTAGTATTAGGCCGCTCTATTACACAAAGCTATTCTTACCCATTCCATTATCTCCCCTTTTACATTTTCATGTAGCTAATTTTACTGCTCCATTTTATTGCTGTGCTTACTAACCTTTAAGCTGCCATGGTTATAATAGAAGGGCAAACAATTTTCTCACAGTTAACTAGGCAGCATAAATGTCATGTGTTGCAAACTGAAGCCTATTTGCAAAGAGAAAGGAAGACAACAGTGAATACAGAGCATGCAGCAATTCCCATGCTGATGATACTGTAGTAATTTACAGGGTGGTTGTATACGTTTGTTTCTTGCCACACTAAACCTTGATTTACTGGTGCAAAAAAGTTCTGGCATTGAAATTAATATAAACCAAACCTTGGAATGCTGGGTAAAGTCATGGGCCATCACGCATCTCTGGTACAGTTTTTAATGGTTATGTACATAGATTTATTATCTATGCAGCTCTAAATTGCCATTAGTGTGTAACATACGGCAGTGCTTATATTTTAGCAGTTTTGTGTGCACATCTAACACTAAGGGATCATGTTATTTTGGGTTGGTAATAAATTCAGTGAAATCTAGTTCAACAACATCTGGAGTTGAATATCCTTATTCTAAAGGAGGCACTAATTAAATATATTTTAAGGTAGCTAATGCGTCATAATAAAATTATCATTTATTGTTGATAATAAAAAGGTTACCAAAAACACAACAGCCATTTCTTTGTTATGCCTTGCTGTAAGGACTCAAAATTTTCAGGCAGTCTATTCAAAACGCTGTATAGTGTATTTTCAGTGTATTAACAGCATTGCAATGTATTGGGCAGGAAGCCACATTCCTACTATACAGTCTGCTATATGTAGTGATCTACTGTATAATACCCTGAATGGTAAATTCCATTAGATATTAGTAAGATAATGGACAAGGAGGGGAGGAGCTGAGTAAGTATTGTGATAAGAATAACATCGTAAATGAATCCAGTATCAAACTGCCTAGCACTGGGTGTTTTATTACCATTCTTACTCTCAATTCTATTTGAGCTGGTTAAAACCTCATTTAAACTTTGGATCGTGTGCCTGTGGAGTGCTGCTGCTACAGACCCAACACTGGTAAGGAGCTGCGATTACACATTACTGGTGCTGTGATTTAATCTCAGTAATAGGTCATAGGTTTCAGATGCATGAGAGACTAATAGGAAATCACTACTGATGTTTCTGGCATTCCCCAAAGAGAATGTTCACTGCAGTGAAAAAAAAAATCGATTATGTCTTGCAGCTCCATTAACTGTAAAGAAGGCGAAAGTAAATGCAGCTTCTCAACAACTGTCAGAAAATGCTGTGAATTCAACTGCATCTAGCATCACACTCTGACATTTCTTGGCATAAACCTGGTGGGTTTGGAAGCTGCTCTGCTGCACACCAGATTGTAAACAAGGACCAGAATAGTATGGGATCAGATACTGTGTGTATGTTAGGCCAGAGGGAAATTGAGATTTAATTTTGTTGATGGGTATAAAATCAGACCGGGCCTGGATAGCCAGGTCTAGGGTCCCCCAAACACCAAGCATAGTCAGAAACAAGGAGTAATAAGTCCCAGTTTAGAAAGGAACCTTTTTTCCATCCAGAACTGCAGAAAAATCTTCAGTCCAAAAATCAAAGATTCTGATTGTGACCAAATATTTGATGAATTCTGATTCATTTGGATGTCGCTAAGTTGTTAATGCCTAGAAACACGTCTTTGTTTACCAAATACAGAACATAAAAACCCAATACTTCTTTGTATAACAAAACTGATATCATAACACTCGGTACCTCGACCCTAATTGGAATTGGGATTGTACATGTACATAGACACAATCAGCAAAAAGCTAATTTTATTGTTAACTTATGACACCATATTAAAATAACCAATATTATAACGCAACACCTACTTGTTAATAAATTTAAATACCCATTTGGCCATTAGTTAATGTAAATTGCAGATGTGATCGCTATTTAAAGGGTATCTACAATAGAATTTTTTTTTTTAATTTCCTATTACTGGAACCTAGCATTTTTCTCAACTATCAATTATTTTTATATATATTACATTTCACATTTCAGCTGGCACTCAAGTGCCTTATTATCAAACTCTTTTGCTCTGTGCAGTTTTACTGTGACTGGAAGGGTGACAGTTGATACGTGTAAATTGCTTGGTGAGAAATTGACTCTACTGGTGCTGGCTAATAGTGCTTCCTTGGCATGCTTGCGTTTAAAGGGGAAGTTCAGTGCAAATACATACCGTATACTTTTAAGGGAAAAAAACAGTATTTTTCAATCCTAATGACTTTAACCTGCCCATTCAGCATTTTGTCTGTGTATAAATAAATACTTTTGAAAACTGACTTAGGGTGAGCCCACACTGCAACGCACAGGAATCGCGCACCAAATTGCACACTTGTTGATTGTGTGCGCAATTCTTGTGTGTTTTGCGCATGCGTTTTCGACATTTTGCATTATGGAAACGCATGCGTTAACACACCAAAAACGGTGAACGCATGCGTTACCAAATCGCAATCGCATGTGCATCGGAAATCGCGGGGATTTTTGTGTTCCCGCGATTTCCATTTTAGCAAAAATCACGGGCGCAATCGCGAGCGTGAAATGCGTGCGCGAACGTGCGAAAAACGCGATAGTGTGGCCAAACCCTTACTGTTTAGGACCCTAAAAAAAAGATCTTCATGGTCTTGCGCAGTAGAGATCTGAGCATGTTTGACACATCCAATAGCCAATGAGTAGAAATTACTGTTAGGAACATTTCAAGGTGGTGTGCATTCTGGGAGTTGGCTTGCAATAACTGGGATCACTTTTGCCTCTGGCGACACCCAAATCCACAAAAGAACAGCAAAGAAAAATTTCAAAGCTATGTAATTCCTAACTTTGCGTTTAATAATAGCACACGTCTGTTCTAAGCAATTTAAGTTTAACTGTATATAAGTATAACAACTAAATATATATAGTCTCAAATACTAATGTGAGCTAATAAACTGGCATTATACAGTAGCTAATTTGTAGCATTAACTCATGTGAGCTCACTACTAACAACTGTTAGCTGGATGCAATAGGTCTCCTAGGGCCCTATTTGTAAAGGCGCGGTATCATTTTTTAGCAATACCACACCTTAACGATTGTTAAACCGAACATTCATTTCCGAACGGTATAGTGATCGTTAATTTACGATCAGTATCGTTAATTAATGATAACATTCTTAAATTACAGATAATGCGATCGTACTTTTACGATCCCCATAGACTACCATTGCGGTAGTTTACTTCAGCAGGGTATTCTACGACCAAATGTTTG
Organism: Hymenochirus boettgeri; assembly: GCA_019447015.1. NCBI lineage: Eukaryota > Metazoa > Chordata > Amphibia > Anura > Pipidae > Hymenochirus > Hymenochirus boettgeri. The sequence goes on along the minus strand of CM033473.1, from coordinate 151,674,258 downwards.
TTAATAAATGAATGTTCTGCGCTAATGTACAACCGCAGACGTACTTTTATGGCTGCGGTCGTACATTATCGATAATGCGCGGTATTGCTAAATTGCTATACCACGCATTTCCAAATAGGGCCCCTAATGTGGACAATTATAATGTAGCAAATACTTTGTAGAAGGTGAAGAGTGCGGTGATAAGTTGGTCCTGTAAAGGATTAACAAGTCACTCTGACTCAAGTCAGTGGCAAACCAGGTGCTGTCAGTCCCTGTACTGTATTAGTGCTTTTTATCCCATATAATAAGGCCCAGATAACAGGTAAACATTAGGTTTAGTGGGGCTATAACAGCAGTTACAATAACAGTCTTACGTAGGGCACAGTATCCCTTTACACAGCAACCTGTACCTCTGATCTGTTTGCTCTGACAGGAATAATGTAACTCACCACAGCTTTCTATGATGGCAGTTCTGTCCTTACCTATAGTCTCCTCAACTGTTTTCTCTATTACAATCACTGCTCCCAGTCTGATGTTTGTCACTAGATGGAAGCAGATCAGGTCCTGGACAGCTTTATTCAGGTAACAGCTCCAGTCTTCACTGAACTTAATGGCTCCACTGAGAATCCATTAGGATCCAGTCTCTTTTCCCACCTAGGGCAGAGATCCTGTCCTGTTTCTCAGAGACCTCTTTCTCATCTCACCTTTTCTTCTTCCCGTCCAAAACAGAAACTTTTTCATTGGCTGCCTCCTGCCTGGTATCCTAACTTTTCAGTATGCATTAAGGAGGATTTTACACTACACTTGCAATCTGAATAACATGCATAATGGTCTGGGGGGATTTTGATCAATTTGATTGGAGTTGGAAGATCCAGAAAGGCAAGGCTTATCCAGAATAAATATGGCTTGAGGGCTAGGCCACACTGCTGCGTTTTTTTTGCGTTTGCACTTGCGTTTGCGATTGCGCTTGCGATTTTACAAAATCATTGAAAACGCGGCAACGCAAAAAAACGTGCGTTTTTCGGTGCGATTGCGTTTTGCGTTCTGCATTTTTAATCGCAATCGCATGCGTTTTCCTATACTTATTGAAGAAATCGCAATCGCAAACGCAACGAAAATCGCACATGAAATCGCATGCTATTGTGTTTGCGTTTGCGTTGCAGTGTGGCCTAGCCCTAACTGTGAGTAACTGTGGTCTCCAATTTTTCCAAACAAGTTTGATTTGTATAAAAAGCCTTCCTAAATTATATCTCTAGGTAAAAAACATTTTGCTAGTCAACCAACTGGCTTTCTCAATTCAGAATGAGTCACGTGACCAGCATCTGCATGCATTAATAGGCTCCTCATCTTAAAGGGCTAGTCCAGCCCCAAAATGAAAACTTACATACAGGTAAATCACTCCACAAAACCTTAAACGGTAATAGTTTGAAATCTGAAATATATAAGTCTAACCTGAAATCCTGCTCAATGTCCTGTTTCTGCTTTCTGGTTCTTTCAGTTAGCAACTTTCAGTTATGGATTTGACAGTTGACCTCACAGCCAATGACTGGATGTTAATCCCCTGTCTGCCTCTTCTGAGCATGCCCAGGCTCAGTACAGGCTCAGTACAGGTTTCTAAATTGTTCAGTTTCCATGAGGTATCTAGAAACATAGCAAAGGCCCCCTGGACTGGTCTCCTATGAAAAATTTGGGCTGCCCCAGAAGCTATTAGTAAGTTACATGTTTGAAAGTCACAGCGCACACCTATAGCATTAACATATAGCATTAACACGGGAAAGGAACAGGAAACTTTAGATCGTTTATTCGAACAAACAACAGGTATAACCAGCACACGCCTTCTGGGAGATAGCACGGGTGCACGCTCGTATATTATATTCACCTCCTATACTCTTGTATCAAAATAGTCCAGAGCAGCACTTCCTTAAAACGTAATCTTTTATTCACAGTTCTTTAAAATTATTTTCTGCCATAGCACATGGCTTTCTTTCTTACAGACAGCAAAGATAATGCAACGTTTCGAACCACACTGGTTCTTTGTCAAGCCAACAAAAATTTGTCATCTGTTTCCTTTTTATCCATTTAGGGCTAGTCCTCTACAGGTCAAAGTTTAACATTGTATAATATTGTATCCACATCTTGTTATAAAAAGATATATTTAACTAAAAACAATTAAAAACATTAATTGTTTAACATAAAAACATTAACAAAGCTCTTACATTGTATTCTTTATTTAAGCCTTTAGGATAGAGACTATCTAGCTTTCTTATCCACCTGGCTTCAGTGGTGAGTAAGTCTCTTATCCTGTCCCCACCTCTACGTTTTTTTACAAATTGTTCAAGAATTTGGAACCTAAACTGTGACAATGTATGTCCCTCTTGAAAAAAATGTTCTGCTACTTGATTTTTCATGTTTCTATTTCTAATGTCCAGTTTGTGTTCGCTTAGATGTATTTTTAATTGCCGAGATGTCTGACCAATATATAATTTACCGCAAGGGCCTTTGATTGCATATATCACATATGATGATAAACATGTATGGTACCCTTTTATTTTGAATTTGACCTTTTTGTGGGTGGTATACTATATCACTTTTAATGCAACTGTTACAATGGGCACAGGATAAACAGGGAAAAGTCCCTTCTCTTTTTTGGATAAAAAGGAAACAGATGACAAATTTTTGTTGGCTTGACAAAGAACCAGTGTGGTTCGAAACGTAGCATTATCTTTGCTGTCTGTAAGAAAGAAAGCCATGTGCTATGGCAGAAAATAATTTTAAAGAACTGTGAATAAAAGATTACGTTTTAAGGAAGTGCTGCTCTGGACTATTTTAACTTTAGATCGTTTACCCGTCAGACTCTCAGTTCATTAGCCAGTATTAATCAGCCCTTCAGTTCATTACAGTGTTGTCCACCCTCCAGTTTATTATAAGTGTTAATCAGCCCTTCAGTTCATTAGTCAGAATTGTTACCCCTCAATTTCATTAATCTGGTTTTGTCAGCCCTTCAGATTGTTAGCCAGTGTATTAGTATTACATCATACTGTATATGTGGAGGTATGGTAGCATACCCAGGCTCAGATTTGCCATTAGGCACAGTAGGAATGAGCCTAGAGGCTCCTGTGGTTGGAGGGGCGGCTGTCAATCTTTTCCCACCAATCCACCCCTTTATAGTCTATAGTCTATTTTCTTATCAAAATGGGAAAGTGGGTGTGGTTTGGGGGATGTGGTCTGCATTTAGGGGTGGGGCTAAGGGCACTGGGTTTTTTGTGCCTACAGGCTACTGAGGTGTAAATCCGTCCCTGGGCATATCTGTAGTCTTTTACCATAATTGACACAGAAAAGACTGCAAGGGTATAAGACAAAATAGTAATGGCCAACTTATCTACCTAAAATTCCATAATTCTTACCTTTCCCTGCCGTACTTCTCCTCACCAGTCTTCTCCACCTCTGTAAGCTCAGAAGGCTTTTTCAGAGGAGACATATAGGACTGGGGGAGCGGGACAAAGTCAGTCATTGGATGTGACAGTCATGGCCTAAACTGACTTCTGCATTGCGGAAAAAAACTCTCAGATTCTGCCTTTCTTGCAGTGGAAAAAGGTAAGTTTCTTGTGCTTCAGGGATGATGGGGAGTAACTATAATGATAAAGGGGCCTGTGGGAAGTGGGGGTGAAAGCTAAGTGTGGAATTTCATACTGGGGTTGAAGATGCCCTTTTATAAGCCAAACATCTCAATTTACTAATGAATTTTTTTGTTCAGTACAATGTCTGACCAGCAGAAAGAAAGTGTAAAACATTAAAAAGGTAACACAAAAAGATGAAAATGGCAGCAATATCCAATTCAATGCAGTTTGAATGCATAGGGAACGAAATAAAAATAAATCAATTTCAATATTAGATAGATCCCCCTTCCTATTATTTATTTATTCTATAATAAGGGTCAGTACCATAAAAAGTACCGACAACCAAACAGAGAAAACAACCACATCAACATAAGTAATGAACCTGTTTACCATACATCACCCAGACAATCCTGCCACAATGGCAGTTCAACCTAAACAGCACCATTTTTTTTTAATTGGCTCGGGTTGGGCTTTCAGTGATACCAACACCAAGTGCACAAACATGCAAGTGATTCGGGATCTGTCTGCCTCTTCCTTATGCCCATAGCTGTTAAAGTGTAGGCTAAGAGAGACTACTTCAGATGCCTTCAGCCGTTAGGCCCCAGGAACCATTCCAAACTTGCTCTGCCATTTCATTCCCAGCAAGTATCCAGGGGAAGGCTCAAATGGGGTAAACCTGAAGGTCCTAAAAAGGACCCAGGCAATTCCACCACATTACATGAACAAACACACACACACATATAACCTCCCTTACCTTTTTCACCTGCCTGCCAGCCAGCTAGAATCTAGAGGGTCTATGTGAAATAAACCTGCAAGTTTGAAAACAGACCCAGTCAATCTTGCCACAATGAGCAGTTCACACTAAACAGCACCATTACACAACCTGAGTACCTACACAGGATCCCAACTAACATGCTAGGTTCATACTTACAGGATCCCAACTAACATGCTAGGTTCATACTTATTAGTATTTACCACAACAAGTTCCATATTTACAGTCACTATAGGGTTAGGACTTGGGGGTACAGGATCCTGGTTGGCTATATAGGTTAGGGAGAGGTGTGGATAAAGGAGCTTAAAGCTCCCCACAGAGTATAAAATGAAACAGAGCCTTCTTATAACAGAAGGTACCTCATGTTATTATAATAGCATTGCCCTAATAATCTAACATATAAACACATATTTCTCACTCCCAGAGAAATGACTTACAAGCTCCTCGATCCACCGCCGCTTCCGGTTTCCTCACTCTGTCTCCACTGTGGCTGCTGTGTTCTTTTTCTGTTCTGCGCAGCTGCACTGGAGACTGCTCCAGGAATGGCAGTCAGTGATTGGCCGTGACGTCACTGTCACGGCCGATCACTGACTGCCTTACCTGGAAGTGGAGAGCCACGGCGGTGGAGCGAGGAGGAGCATGTAAGTATAATAGCTCAGTGTGGGAGCATAATTGGTCATTTTAAACATAACGAAGTCCTGCTTGGGGGGGGGGGGTTGTAGCAGGTAAAGATGTGCGTATGGAGAGGTGGACATTCCCTTTAATTACGACAAAAACAGAGCAAACAACTATATCACTTTAATGCAACTGTTACAATGGGCACAGGATAAACAGGGAAAAGTCCCTTCTCTTTTTTGGATTAAAAGGAAACAGATGACAAATTTTGTTGGCCTGACAAAGAACCAGTGTGGTTGAAACGTGCTTATCTTTGCTGTCTGTAAGAAAGAAAGCCATGTGCTATGGCAGAAAATAATTTTAAAGAACTGTGATAAAAGATTAGTTTTAAGGAAGTGCTGCTCTGGACTATTTTAACTTAGATCGTTTACCCGTAGACTCAGTTCATTAGCCAGTATTAATCAGCCCTTCAGTTCATTACAGTGTTGTCCACCCTCCAGTTTATTATAGTGTTAATCAGCCCTTCAGTTCATTAGTCAGAATTGTTACCCCTCAATTTCATTAATCTGTTTGTCAGCCCTTCAGATTGTTAGCCAGTGTATTAGGATTACATCATACTGTATATGTGGAGGTATGGTAGCATACCAGGCTCAGATTTGCCATTAGGCACAGTAGGAATGAGCCTAGAGCCTCCGTGGTTGGAGGGGCGGCTGTCAATCTTTTCCCACCAATCCACCCCTTTATAGTCTATAGTCTATTTTCTTATCAAAATGGGAAGTGGGTGTGGTTTGGGGGAGTGGTTGCATTTAGGGGTGGGGTAAGGGCACTGGGTTTTTTTGCCTACAGGCTACTGAGGTGTAAATCCGTCCCTGGGCATATCTTAGTCTTTTACCATAATTGACACAGAAAAGACTGCAAGGGTATAAGACAAAATAGTAATGGCCAACTTATCTTAAAATTCCATAATTCTTACCTTTCCCTGCCGTAATTCTCCTCACCAGTCTTCTCCACCTTGTAAGCTCAGAAGGCTTTTTCAGAGGAGACATATAGGACTGGGGGAGCGGGACAAAGTCAGTCATTGGATGTGACAGTCATGGCCTAAACTGACTTCTGCATTGCGGAAAAAAACTCTCAGATTCTGCCTTTCTTGCAGTGGAAAAAGTAAGTTTCTTGTGCTTAGGGATGATGGGGAGGAGAACTATAATGATAAAGGGGCCTGTGGGAAGTGGGGGGTGAAAGCTAAGTGTGAAATTTCATACTGGGGTGAAGATGCCCTTTTATAAGCCAAACATCTCAATTTACTAATGAATTTTTTGTTCAGTACAATGTCTGACACCAGAGAAAGAAAGTGTAAAACATTAAAAAGGTAACACAAAAAGATGAAAATGGCAGCAATATCCAATTCAATGCAGTTTGAATGCATAGGGAACGAAATAAAATAAATCAATTTCAATATAGATAGATCCCCCTTCCTATTATTTATTTATTCTATAATAAGGGTCAGTACCATACAATGTACCGACAACCAAACAGAGAAAAACCACATCAACATAAGTAATGAACCTGTTTACCATACATCACCCAGACAATCCTGCCACAATGCGCAGTTCAACCTAAACAGCACCATTTTTTTTTTTTAATTGGAAGCTCGGGTTGGGCTTTCAGTGATACCAACACCAAGTGCACAAACATGCAAGTGATTCGGATCTGTCTGCCTCTTCCTTATGCCCATAGCTGTTAAAGTGTAGGTAGAGAGAGCTACTTAGATCCCTTCAGCCGTTAGGCCCCAGGAACCATTCCAAACTTGCTCTGCCATTTCATTCCCAGCAAGTATCCAGGGGAAGGCTCAAATGGGGTAAACCTGAAGGTCCTAAAAAGGACCCAGGCAATTCCACCACATTACATGAACAAACACACACACACATATAACCTCCCTTACCTTTTTCACCTGCTGCCAGCCAGCTAGAATCTAGAGGGTCTATGTGAAATAAACCTGCAATTTGAAAACAGACCCAGTCAATCTTGCCCAATGAGCAGTTCCACTAAACAGCACCATTACACAACCGAGTACCTAACAGGATCCCACTAACATGCTAGCCTACTACGGATCCCAACTAACATGCTAGGTTCAACTATTAGTATTTACCACAACAAGTTCCATATTTACAGTCACTATAGGTTAGGACTTGGGGGTACAGGATCCTGGTTGGCTATATAGGTAGGGAGAGGTGTGGATAAAGGAGCTTAAAGCTCCCCACAGAGTATAAAATGAAACAGAGCCTTCTTATAACAGAAGGTACCTCATGTTATTATAATAGCATTGCCCTAATAAAACAATAAAACACATATTTCTCACTCCCAGAGAAAAGCGTGGGACATTCAAAGTATCTCATTTATTATATCTGTTGTATACAATTAGGTCAACTGGACTTGAAGTTTAGTTCTTGAAGACGTTTCGATGGTCATCCGACTGGCTTTCTCAATTCAGAATGACTTGTACAAGAAATTATGTACCCTGGAAAATCCTAATTCGCATATCACAGCCAGTGTTAAGGGCGTGATTGGATAGTGGCTAAAAGGTGTTATAGGAACGCCCAGAGTAAGGTGTCAAAACAGCATTGTACATGGCAGACAGTTGAGTCGAAACCCCCCCCCCCCCCCCTCTATTTAGGCTTGGGATCCTGTCTGCTTTAATCGTCTACTTTCGTTTTTCTGTTTTCAAAAATCATCTACTTTGATTTTCTATTTTCGAAAATCATCTAATTTCGATTTTCTATTTTCGAAAATCATCTACTTTTGATTTCTATTTTTGAAAATCATTCACTTTCGATTTTCTATTTTCGAAAATCATCTATTTTGATTTCTATTTTCGAAAATCATCTTTTCGATTTTCTATTTTCGAAAAAAATCTACTTTTCGATTTCTATTTTCAAAATAATAAAATAATCTATTTCGAAAATCACCTATTTCGAAAATCATCTATTTTCGCAAAACGTCTAGCGATCTTTCTATTTTCGAAAATCATCTACTTTGATTTTCGAAAATCAGCAGTATGCAAATAGTTAGTAAAGCAAGCAAGGTAATTATCTCAAAGTTGCCAGCCTGTAAGTCTCCACAACATTAAGCAAAGTCACAGTATGGAAGCATAAATAAACATTATTCTCAAAACCCTATCATTTTAGGCCCACTCATACTGTCTCAGCTGCCAGAAAATTAATTATTGGGTCAACCCTAAGAGAAGAGCTCATAGTCAATATTCTGTTCCTCACCACCATGAATGTAAGATTTTGATCCATCGTTCATGGAAAGCCTAAATGTAAACATATTCTACAATGTTTTGTAATGCCATATATAAGATATCATTACCAAGTCAGAGGGAGGTGAACTCCATCCACAAAGTAAAGGCCGAAACCCCATCTTCTAAGAGTGAGCAAACTTAGACATAGCGTTATTAAGTTTTTTTATGACTCATACCTAATGATGAAAAACATCCTGCATCCAAATTAATGAAGGTATAATCTCAGACCAAGCAAAAACAACCGACAGCCATAAAATGCATCTGTGCCAAATCCTCTAATCTGCCTAACAACTCCAAACTACCTAAATCATTACCCCCCCCCCCCCCCCAATGGATGATAATATCTCTGGTAAACCCCACAATGACATAAGCTGGAAAAATAGGCAATAAATCCTCCCATTTTACACCTCTGGATCCCCTCCAAAAATCTTCACACAATGTGTTGGGAAGGTTGAATTCCATAAGAATGGCTGACAATCCATGTGACGGGGACACTACAATCTTTAGCCCAGGGGTGCTCTGAACAAGCTTAGCTCACCCAGCATGCACAGCTGTACAATTAAATTAATGGCCTTACTTTGCTATATAACAGGATACAATAAAATATAATATACTGGTAAAAATGTAGCGTCTCAGAGGCAGAGTTCCTTAGTTCTAATTAGAGAAATCAGAGATTCAGCAAACAATTTGAATATCCTTTAAAGGGATTGTCCACCCCTCAACACAAAAATCTTTACCTGCTACAAAAAACCCCAAACCAGGGCCTTGTTATGTTTAAAAACCAAATCCGCTCCCAGCCAGAGTTACTACATTACAAGCTCCTCGATCCACCGCCGCTTCCGGTTTCCTCACTCTGTCTCCACTGTGCTGCTGTGTTCTTTTTCTGTTCTGGCAGCTGCACTGGAGACTGCTCCGGAATGGCAGTCAGGGATGGGCGTGACGTCACTGTCACGGCCGATCACTGACTGCCTACCTGGAAGTGGAGAGCCACGGCGGCGGTGGAGCGAGGAGGAGCATGTAAGTATAATAGCTCAGTGTTGGGAGCATAATTGGTCTTTTAAACATAACGAAGTCCTGCTTGGGGGGGGGGGTTGTAGCAGTAAAGATTGGCGTATAAGTGTAGTAACTCTGGCTGGGAGCGGATTTGGTTTTTAAACATACAAGGCCCTGTTTTGGTTTTTTTTGTAGCAGGTAAAGATTTGTTGTGTGAGGGGTGGACAATCCCTTTAAAGGATATTCAAATTGTTTGCTGAATCTCTGATTTCTCTAATTAGAACTAAGGAACTCTGCCTCTGAGACGCTACATTTTACCAGTATATTATTTATATGTATCCTGTTATATAGCAAAGTAATGGCCATTAATTTTAATTTGAACAGCTGTGCATGCTGGTGAGGCTAAGCTTGTTCAGAGCACCCCTGGGCTAAAGATGTAGTGTCCCCGTCACATGATTGTCACCATTCTTATGGAATTCAACCTTCCCAACACATTGTGTGAAGATTTTTGGAGGGGATCCAGAGGTGTAAAATGGGAGGATTTATTGCCTATTTATCCCAGCTTATGTCATTGTGGGGTTTACCAGAGATATTATCATCCATTGGGGGGGGGGGGGGGGTAATGATTTAGGTAAGTTTGGAGTTGTTAAGGCAGATTAGGAGGATTTGGCACAGATGCATTTTAATGGCTGTCGGTTGTTTTTGCTTGGTCGTGAGATTATACCTCATTTAATTTGGATGCAGGATGTTTTTCATCATTAGGTATGAGTCATAAAAAAACTTAATAACGTATGTCAAGTTTGCTCACTCTTAGAAGATGGGTTTCGGCCTTTACTTTGTGGATGGAGTTCACCTCCCTCTGACATTGGTAATGATCTTTATATATGGCATTACAAAACATTGTAGAAATATGTTTACATTTTAGGCTTTCCATGAACGATGGATCAAAATCTGTACATTCATGGTGTGGAGAACAGAATATTGACTGAAGCTCTTGCTCTTAAGGGTTGAGCCCAATAATTAATTTTTGGCAGCTGAGACAGTATGAGTGGGCCTAAAATGATTTATGGTTTTGAGAATAATGTTTATTTATGCTTCCATACATGTGACTTTGCTTAATGTTGTGGAGACTTACAGGCTGGCAACTTTGAGATAATTCCCTTGCTTGCTTTACTAACTATTTGCATACTGCTGATTTCGAAAATCAAAAGTAGATGATTTTCGAAAATAGAAAATCGCTAGACGATTTGCGAAATAGATGATTTTCGAAAATAGGTGATTTTCGAAAATAGAATTTTTTATTATTTTGAAAATAGAAAATCGAAAAGTGATTATTTTCGAAAATAGAAAATCGAAAGTAGATGATTTTCGAAAATAGAAAATCAAAATAGATGATTTTCGAAAATAAAAATCGAAAGTAATGATTTCAAAAATAGAAAATCAAAAGTAGATGATTTTCGAAAATAGAAAATCGAAAGTAGATGATTTTCGAAATAGAAAATCGAAAGTAGATGATTTTTGAAAACGAAAAACGAAAGTAGACGATTAAAGCAGACAGGGATCCCACGCTAAATAGAGGGGGGGGGGGGGGTTTGGGACTGGCTGTGTGCCCTCTTTGCTCCTTTCGTTTCCTTCTACCTCTTTATTCGTGTATTTTTTTTCTTGTACAAGTCATTCTGAATTGAGAAAGCCAGTCGGATGACCATCGAAACGTCTTCAAGACACCTTCAAGTCCAGTTGACCTATTGATACAACAGATATAATTGAGAATACTTTGAATGTCCCTACGCATTTCTCTGGGAGTGAGAAATATGTGTTTATATGTTTTATTAGGCAATGCTATTATAATAACATGAGGTACCTTCTGTTATAAGAAGGCTCTGTTTCATTTTATACTCTGTGGGGAGCTTTAAGCTCCTTTATCCACACCTCTCCCTAACCTATATAGCCAACCAGGTCCTGTACCCCCAAGTCCTAACCCTATAGTGACTGTAAATATGGAACTTGTTGTGGTAAATACTAATAAGTATGAACCTAGATGTTAGTCGAGTAGCTGTGTAGTGGATCCTGTGTAGGTACTCAGGTTGTGAATGGTGCTGTTTAGTGTGAACTGCTCATTGTGGCAAGATTGACTGGGTCTGTTTTCAAACTTGCAGGTTTATTTCACATAGACCCTCTAGATTCTAGCTGGCTGGCAGGCAGGTGAAAAGGTAAGGGAGGTTATATGTGTGTGTGTGTTTGTTCATGTAATGTGGTGGAATTGCCTGGGTCCTTTTTAGGACCTCAGGTTTACCCCATTTGAGCCTTCCCCTGGATACTTGCTGGGAATGAAATGGCAAGCAAGTTTGGAATGGTTCCTGGGGCCTAACGGCTGAAGGGATCTAAGTAGCCTCTCTCAGCCCTACACTTTACAGCTATGGGCATAAGGAAGAGGCAGACAGATCCCGAATCACTTGCATTGTTTGTGCACTTGGTGTTGGTATCACTGAAAGCCCAACCCGAGCTTCCAATTAAAAAAAAATGGTGCTGTTTAGGTTGAACTGCCATTGTGGCAGGATTGTCTGGGTGATGTATGGTACAGGTTCATTACTTTGTTGATGTGGTTTTTTTTCTCTGTTTGGTTGTCGGTACTTTGTTATGGTACTGACCCTTATTATAGAATAAATAAATAATAGGAAGGGGGATCTATCTAATATTGAAATTGATTTATTTATTTCGTTCCCTATGCATTCAAACTGCATTGAATTGGATTTGCTGCCATTTTCATCTTTTTGTGTTACCTTTTTAATGTTTTACACTTTCTTTCTGCTGGTCAGACATTGTACTGAACAAAAATTCATTAGTAAATTGAGATGTTTGGCTTATAAAAGGGCATCTTCAACCCCAGTATGAAATCACACTTAGCTTTCACCCCCACTTCCCACAGGCCCCTTTATCATTATAGTTCTCCCTCCCCATCATCCCTAAGCACAAGAAACTTACCTTTTTCCACTGCAAGAAAGGCAGAATCTGAGAGTTTTTTTCCGCAATGCAGAAGTCAGTTTAGGCCATGACTGTCACATCCAATGACTGACTTTGTCCCGCTCCCCCAGTCCTATATGTCTCCTCTGAAAAAGCCTTCTGAGCTTACAGAGGTGGAGAAGACTGGTGAGGAGAAGTACGGCAGGAAAGGTAAGAATTATGGAATTTTAGGTAGTAAGTTGGCCATTACTATTTTGTCTTATACCCTTGCAGTCTTTTCTGTGTCAATTATGGTAAAAGACTAAGATATGCCCAGGGACGATTTACACACCTCAGTAGCCTGTAGGCAAAAAAACCCAGTGCCCTTAGCCCCACCCCTAAATGCAGACCACTCCCCCAAACCACACCCACTTTCCCATTTTGATAAGAAAATAGACTATAGACTATAAAGGGGTGGATTGGTGGGAAAAGATTGACAGCCGCCCCTCCAACCACAGGAGCCTCTAGGCTCTTCCTACTGTGCCTAATGGCAAATCTGAGCCTGGGTATGCTACCATACCTCCACATATACAGTATGATGTAATACTAATACACTGGCTAACAATCTAAGGGCTGCCAAAACCAGATTAATGAAATTGAGGGGTCAATTCTGACTAATGACCTGAGGCTGATTAACACTTATAATAAACTGGAGGGTGGACAACACTGTAATGAACTGAAGGGCTGATTAATACTGGCTAATGAACTGAAGTCGACGGGTAACGATCTAAAGTTAAAATAGTCCAGAGCAGCACTTCCTTAAAACTAATCTTTATTCACGTTCTTTAAAATTATTTTCTGCCATAGCACATGGCTTTCTTTCTTACAGACAGCAAAGATAATGCACGTTTCAAACCACACTGGTTCTTTGTCAAGCCAACAAAATTTGTCATCTGTTTCCTTTTATCCAAAAAAGAGAAGGGACTTTTCCCTGTTTATCCTTGCCCATTGTAACAGTTGCATTAAAGTGATATAGTATACCACCCACAAAAAGGTCAAATTCAAAATAAAAGGGTACCATACATGTTTATCACATATGTGATATATGCAATCAAAGGCCCTTGCGGTAAATTATATATTGGTCAGACATCTCGGCAATTAAAAATACATCTAAGCGAACACAAACTGGACATTAGAAATAGAAACATGAAAATCAAGTAGCAGAACTTTTTTTTCAGAGGGACATACATTGTCACAGTTTAGGTTCCAATCCTTGAACATTTGTAAAAAAACGTAGAGGTGGGGACAGGATAAGAGACTTACTCACCACTGAAGCCAGGTGGATAAGAAAGCTAGATAGTCTCTATCCTAAGGCTTAAATAAAGAATACATGTAAGAGCTTGTTAATGTTTTTATGTTAAACAATTAATGTTTTTAATTGTTTTTAGTTAAATATATCTTTTATAACAAGATGTGGATACAATATTAACAATGTTAAACTTTGACCTGTAGAGGACTCGCCCTAAATGGATAAAAGGAAACAGATGACAATTTGTTGGCTTGACAAGACCAGTGTGGTTCGAAACGTTGCATATCTTTGCTGTCTGTAAGAAGAAAGCCATGTGCTATGGCAGAAAATATTTTAAAGACTGTAAAAAAGATTACGTTTTAAGGAAGTGCTGCTCTGGACTATTTTGATACAAGAGTATAGGAGGTGAATATACGAGCGTGCCCCGTGCTATCTCCCAGAAGGCGTGTGCTGTTATACCTTGTTTGTTTTGTATAAACGATCTAAAGTTTCCTGTTCCTTTCCCGTGTTAATGCTTATGTTAATGCTATAGGTGTGCGCTGTGACTTTCAAACATTACTTACTAATAGCTTCTGGGGCAGCCCAAATTTTTCATAGGAGACCAGTCCAGGGGCCTTTGCTATGTTTCTAGATACCTCATGGAAACTGAACAATTTAGAAACCTGTACTGAGCCTGTACTGAGCCTGGGCATGCTCAGAAGAGGCAGACAGGGGATTAACACTCATCATTGGCTGTGAGGTCAACTGTCAAATCCATAACTGAAAGTTGCTAACTGAAAGAACCAGAACAGAAACAGGACATTGGCAGGATTTCAGGTTAGACATATATTTCAGATTTCAAACATTTACCCGTTTAAGGTTTTGTGGAGTGATTTACCTGTATGTAAGTTTTTATTTTGGGGCTGGACTAGCCCTTTAAGATAGGAGCCTATTAATGCATGCAGATGCTGGTCACGTGACTCATTCTGAATTGAGAAAGCCAGTTGGTTGACTAGCAAAATGTTTTTTACCTAGAGAATAATTTAGGAAGGCTTTTTATACAAATCAAACTTGTTTGGAAAAATTGGAGACCACAGTTACTCACAGTTAGGGCAAGGCCACACTGCAACGCAAACGCAAACCAATAGCATGCATTTCATGTGCGATTTTCGTTGCGTTTGCGTTGCGATTTCTTCAATAGTATAGGAAAACGCATGCGATTGTGATAAAATGCAGAACGCAAAACGAATCGCAACCAAAACGCCGTTTTTTTGCGTTGCCGCGTTTTCAATATTTTGTAAAATCGCAATCGCAAACGCAAGTCAAACGCAAAAAAACGCAGCAGTGTGGCCTAGCCTCAAGCCATATTTATTCTGGATAAGCCTTGCCTTTCTGGATCTTCCACATCAATCAAATTGATCAAAATCCCCCCAGACCATTATGCATGTTATTCAGATTGCAAGTGTAGTGTAAAATCCTCCTTAAGCAACTGAAAGAAACCAACCATAGTGGATGTGCGATTTTCTTCGGCGATTGCGATTTCTCAATAAGTATGGAAAACGATGCATTGCATTAATGCAGAACCAAAACGCAATCGCATGCACAAAACTCGTTTTGCGTGCCAGCGTTTTCAATATTTTGAAAAATCGCAACGCAATCACGCAACGCAAGCAAACGCAAAAAAACAGCAAGTGTGGGTTAGCCTTAATGCATACTGAAAAGTTGGATACAGGGAGGGGCAGCCAATGAAAAAAGTTCTGTTTGGACGGAAGAAGAAAAGTGAGATGAGAAAGAGGTCTCTGAGAACAGGACGGATCTCTGCCCTAGGTGGGAAAAGAGACTGGATCCTAATGGATTCTCAGTGGAGCCATTAAGTTCAGTGAAGACTGGAGCTGTTACCTGAATAAAGCTGTCCAGGACCTGATCTGCTTCCATCTAGTGACAAACATCAACTGGGAGCAGTGATTGTAATGAGAAAACGTTGAGGAGACATAGGTAAGGACAGAACTGCCATCATAGAAAGCTGTGGTGAGTTAATTATTCCTGTCAGAGCAAACAGATCAGAGGTACAGGTTGCTGTGTAAAGGATACTGTGCCCTACGTAAGACTGTTTGTACTGCTTTATAGCCCCACTAAACCTAATGTTCCTGTTATCTGGGCCTTATTATATGGGATAAAAAGCACTAATACAGTCAGGGACTGACAGCACCTGGTTTGCCACTGACTTGAGTCAAGTGCTTGTTTAATCCTTTACAGGACCAACATCATCACCGCACTCTTCACCTTCTACAAAGTATTTGCTACATTATAATTGCCACATTAGGGGCCCTATTTGGAAATGCGTGGTATAGCAATTTAGCAATACCGCGCATTATCGATAATGTACGACCGCAGCCATAAAAGTACGTCTGCGGTTGTACATTAGCGCAGAACATTCATTTTTAACCAAAATTTGGTCGAGAATACCCTGCTGAAGTAAACTACCGCAATGGTGTCTATGGGGATCGTAAAAGTACGATCGCATTATCTGTATTAAGAATGTTATCATAATAACGATACTGATCGTAAATTAACGATCACTATACCGTTCGAAATGAAGTTTCGGTTTAACAATCGTTAAGGGTGGTATTAAAATATCCGCGCCTTTACAAATAGGGCCCTAGGAGACCTATTGCATCCAGCTAACAGTTGTTAGTAGTGAGCTCACATGAGTTAATGCTACAAATTAGCTACTGTATAATGCCAGTTTATTAGCTCACATTAGTATTTGGACTAATAATTTAGTTGTTATACTTAATTACAGTTAAACTTAAATTGCTTAGAACAGACGTGTGCTATTATTAAACGCAAAGTTAGGAATTACATAGCTTTGAAATTTTTCTTTGCTGTTCTTTTGTGGATTTGGGTGTCGCCAGAGGCAAAAGTGATCCCAGTTATTGCAAGCCAACTCCCAGAATGCACACCACCTTGAAATGTTCCTAACAGTAATTTCTACTCATTGGCTATTGGATGTTGCAACATGCTCAGATCTCTACTGCGCAAGACCATGAAGATCTTTTTTTTAGGGTCCTAAACAGTAAGGGCTTGGCCACACTATCGCGTTTTTCGCATGTTCGCGCACGCGTTTCACGCTCGCGATTGCGCCCGTGATTTTTGCTAAAATGGAAATCGCGGGAACACAAAAATCCCCGCGATTTCCGATGCACATGCGATTGCGATTTGGTAACGCATGCGTTCACCGTTTTTGTGTGTTAACGCATGCGTTTCCATAATGCAAAATGTCGAAAACGCATGCGCAAAACACACAAGAATTGCGCACACATCAACAAGTGTGCAATTTGGTGCGCGATTCCTGTGCGTTGCAGTGTGGGCTCACCCTAAGTCAGTTTTCAAAAGTATTTATTTATACACAGACAAAATGCTGAATGGGCAGGTTAAAGTCATTAGGATTGAAAAATACTGTTTTTTTCCCTTAAAAGTATACGGTATGTATTTGCACTGAACGTCCCCTTTAAACGCAAGCATGCCAAGGAAGCACTATTAGCCAGCACCAGTAGAGTCAATTTCTCACCAAGCAATTTACACGTATCAACTGTCACCCTTCCAGTCACAGTAAAACTGCACGAGCAAAAGAGTTTGATATAAGGCACTTAGTGCCACTGAAATGTGAAATGTAATATATATAAAATAATTGATAGTTGAGAAAAATGCTAGGTTCCAGTAATAGGAAATTAAAAAAAAAATTCTATTGTAGATACCCTTTAAATAGCGTCACATCTGCAATTTACTTAACTATGGCCAATGGTATTTAAATTTATTAACAGTAGGTGTTGCTTTATATATTGGTTATTTTAATATGGTGTCATAGTTAACAATAAAATTAGCTTTTTGCTGATTGTGTCTATGTACATGTACAATCCCAATTCCAATTAGGGTCGAGGTACCGAGTGTTATGATATCAGTTTTGTTATACAAAGAAGTATTGGGTTTTGTTTCTGTATTTGTAAACAAAGACGTGTTTCTAGGCATTAACAACTTAGCGACATCCAAATGAATCAGAATTCATCAAATATTGTGTCACAATCAGAATCTTTGATTTTTGGACTGAAGATTTTCTGCAGTTCTGGATGAAAAAAGGTTCCTTTCTAAACTGGGACTTATTACTCCTTGTTTCTGACTATGCTTGGTGTTTGGGGGACCCTAGACCTGGCTATCCAGGCCCGGTCTGATTTTATACCCATCAACAAAATTAAATCTCAATTTCCCTCTGGCCTAACATACACACAGTATCTGATCCCATACTATTCTGGTCCTTGTTTCAATCTGGTGTGCAGCAGAGCAGCTTCCAAACCCACCAGTGTTATGCCAAGAAATGTCAGAGTGGATGCTAGATGCAGTTGAATTCACAGCATTTTCTCACAGTTGTTGAGAAGCTGCATTTACTTTCGCCTTCTTTACAGTTAATGGAGCTGCAAGACAAATCGATTTTTTTTTTCACTGCAGTGAACATTCTCTTTGGGGAATGCCAGAAACATCATTAGTGATTTCCTATTAGTCTCTCATGCATCTGAAACCTATGACCTATTCCTGAGATTAAATCACAGCACCAGTAATGGTAATCGCAGCTCCTTACCAGTGTTGGGTCTGTACAGCGCAGCACTCCACAGCACACGATCCAAGTTTAAATGAGGTTTTAACCAGCTCAAATAGAATTGAGAGTAAGAATGGTATAAAACACCCAGTGCTAGGCAGTTTGATACTGGATTCATTTACAGTTATTCTATCACAATACTTACTCCTCCTCCCCTCCTTGTCCATTCTTACTAATATCATGGATTTACTCATCTTCATCCATGACTATGCTAGCTATTCAGCATCAGGGTATTATACAGTAGATCACTACATATAGCAACTGTATAGTAGGAATGTGGCTTCCTGCCCAATACATGTCAATGCTGTTTACACTGAAAATACACTATACAGCGTTTTGAAATGACTGCCTGAAAATTTTGAGTCCTTACAGCAAGGCATACACAAGAAATGGCTGTTGTGTTTTTTGGTAACCTTTTTATTATCAACAATAAATGATATTTTATTATGACGCATTAGCTACCTTAAAATATATTTAATTAGTGCCTCCTTTAGAATAAGGATATTCAACTCCAGATGTTGTTGAACTAGATTTCACTGAATTTATTACCAACCCAAATAACATGATCCCTTAGTGTTAGATGTGCACACAAAACTGCTAAATATAACACTGCCGTATGTTACCACTAATGGCAATTTAGAGCTGCATAGATAATAATCTATGTACATAACCATTAAAAACTGTACCAGAGATGCGTGATGGCCCATGACTTTACCCAGCATTCCAAGGTTGGGTTTATATTTTTCAATGCCAGAACTTTTTTGCACCAGTTAAATCAAGGTTTAGTGTGGCAAGAAACAAACGTATACAACCACCCTGTAAATTACTACAGTATCATCAGCATGGGAATTGCTGCATGCTCTGTATTCACTGTTTCTTCCTTTCCTTTTGCAAATAGGCTTCAGTTTGCAACACTGACATTTATGCTGCCTAGTTAACTGTGAGAAAATTGTTTGCCCTTCTATTATAACCATGGCAGCTTAAAGGTTAGTAAGCACAGCAATAAAATGGAGCAGTAAAATTAGCTACATGAAAATGTAAAAGGGGAATAATGGAATGGGTAAGAATAGCTTTGTGTAATAGAGCGGCCTAATACTAATGATTTGTAATTGTTTTCTCTGAATTAAAACTGGCTGCATTTCTACAGGGACACACTAATAGATTCTCTTCTGATTTGACCTTCTTCTTTACTGTTATCTTTTTTCCCTTTATAGTAAGCCTGAATTCTGGAATATATAAGAAGATAATAATGTTTATGTCTTTCTGATGCACATTTGTATTTAATAGTAAAGAATTCAAAATGTCAGTTTAATAGATTTTGCTGACTAAAGATGAAAATTGGTTTATATTTTAGGCTATTCACATTTGAAAATAAATGTTTGCGCTTCACAGGGAAATTCTAATGATCCTGCTTAGAAATGCATAAAATGTCAGATTTTAGGGGATATATTTGTAATTTTTTGAAGGTGAATATGCATACCACCTTTAGACTATCTGCCTGTGCATTCTCATTCATTCTAAATGATTTGCTTGTAATGATAGGGTAACACCAAGTGATGACCGATATATAAACCAAACATCTTACATTAAAATGTAAGAAAGAAATTATCATTGAACTTATTAGGATACCAAGATGTATGAACCCCCTAAGCCGTCATTAATAAACTATAATGAAAGCAAACTTTAGAGGTTCAATTATATTTCTCTGTAAGGTTTTACGGTGGGAAACTGTTTTTTTTTTTATGTATGAAAGTATAGTTTATTTTTACATCTTCTCTAGCAGACCTCACAGTTAGCATATTTTGACATGCATGACTTTTTTCTACATATAGGCGCTTACATATTTTATTAGGGTTGAACTTTGTAACATGATTTAAAGGGTAACTTTACTCTAAAAAATTAAGTTTTTAAAAATGAAAGTACTTGGGCAGGGCGGTAGGATTCATTTTTCCTAAACCCCCCCCCTCCCCCATATTGTTTCATTTAGGAGCTTACAAGCATGTTCAGTTTTCATCTGCCAGGTTAGTCCTGAACTAATCCTTTATTAAATATGTGCTGAAGCCAGGAGGAAGGCTGTCAGAACCAGTTTTCTTTGGGCTGGTGCTCCTCACATAAGCAATATCAGGAGGTAGGAATTACCAGTCCTATATCCTTGTACCAGTGTTTTTAATTTAACTGTTTTTTTTTTTTTTGTTTGTTTTCTAGCATTTTTTTGTTTTCTAGCATGATTTTCTTAGCATGGCAGCTCCCATTCATGTTTTCTTTCCCTTTAGAATAGAGAATTAGTTATCATAAATGTAAATATTTCCCCAAAGAATTATCCTTCAACGATAAAAATACATTTTTTTGGATGTCATATGTTTTTTTTTTAAAAATGCAATCATAAATAGCAACAAACCACAACATAAAAACTAAAGACAAATCAGCAACACACACACACACACACACAATATATAACTACAATACACAAGTAACAGTAATTTTGGGAGTACAAGGAAGGCTAATGTGAGAACTAATCTAGAACAATACATTCTTCAGTATGGGCAAAGGACAGTTTTATTGGATTTGTGATTAAATTGCAAGATGGCATTTAAATCTATTATCCTTCTTTGCTCACAGCATCCTCTGCAAGACAAACAAATTAGAACGATGGTTAGAAAGATTAGCCCAAACGAGGCGCATTTTGAAGCTTGGATCAGAGAACTCCTGGCATAGTTGTCAGGACCCAAAAATGCTTATTTAAACAGGCAAAAAGAGACACTGGAAGAACAGGAAATCAAAATGGGAGAAAAGTAATAAACACAAAAGTGGATCTTGTGAAGCTAGGTCCTGTTGAATCAAACATATCAAAGTGAGCTGTGTGGTGTGAGCCTCTTTGAAGATAGCATTGTCAAGCTCCATCTAAGCAGCATTTCACCATACCAGCTCACAATTCAGTTCGGTCCTGTGATCACTGCTCCAAACCTTCAAGAACTTCAATTATTTTCCCTTGTCACTGCTTCTTGTCAATGAAAGGAAGTTCCTTCTAGAAAAAGTGTATACTTATATTTCTACAGTGGGGAAAAGTTAAATATTTGAGCAAACCACAAAAAAGATGCTGGGGGTGTAGTTTATTAGAAACTTGACCTTAAAATAAAGGAAACATTGCTTTAGATATAGCATAGCAATAAGCAATGTAATGAAATAATAATCACTTAAAAAAAAAAATGAAAAGGTTTTACTGTCCATAGAGCACATGCGTTACATAATGGGAGTGGCTTTTTTTATATAGAGGTACAATCCTGCTTACTTGGTAAGTGAATACCAAGTCATTTTCTAAGGTAGGTACATACAGGCAGATATTTCAGCCCAGCAGACTGACTGACTGACCATCCGGCCAAACAGCAACAGTCACACAAACGTTGTCCAAAGTATCTATTGGTCAGCCAGAAATATCTCCGTGTACCTGGCCTAGACTGACTTGGCATAAAGAGGTTTTAAGAGCTCATTGTCCTTTTAAAAACAAATAAGGAATATAAAGAAACAACACCAATAATTAAAACTAAAAAAAATACACTTCAATATTAAATTCTATCCATATTTAAATGAGTCTTTAGAAATATTTAAATAACAATTAACCACTCCTTCCATTTTAAACCATATTTTTTGTACACTGCTCTAAAATTCCTTGCACACAGTGTTCAGACACAAACTTAAAAGGTGAATGCACAACTGTAAAAGGAGCAGTGGGAAAACTGATGGAGACGATTATAATGGATTTTTTAATTTTTTTGGGATGACATTAGAGATAACTGCTTTATGTTTGTGCTGTATATATAATATATAAATCATTACAGTATAGAAGGGTATTTGGGATTACAATGAGTTAATATTCAAATAGTGGTGTAATATGGCTAAATTATTAAGCAGATTACTGAATTCACTTTAATTACTATCATATTCACACACAAACACCAACATGGAAAAAAGAAAGACCACTGATTAGGAATGGATTGTGCAAGGCTCTGTTAAAACATGTGAGCATCTCTACACATTTTGAAGACATTCAGAACAGCTTTATTAGAAGGCCCTTAATGGTGGGTGGAGAAATTTTCCTTTAATTTAAAATATTGAGATTCCTGTATTATACATCTATATATTTTTATATCGTTCATGTATTGCAGCATCCAGGATTTCTTAGGAAATCCAGCATGCTGCACTACATGAAACTATATCCAATTGATACAACTGTGGGCATACAGCGCACCTCATAGGTGTATTTGGATTGCATATATATATATATATATATATATATTATATATAGTATTCTAATTGGATGGTACAATAATTTTAACATAGGCATGTGTATGTTAACCCAAAAGATCCTCAAATTTATTACAGAAACAAATGCTGAATTGTGCTTTATATTTACAGTATATGTGTTATCTAATTCAAATGAACAAGATATTTGTGAATATATTTTTTGATTGTGGAAATAGAAAATTCAGAACAAGGACTATAATTTCCATTAAAATAAATGCCATAAAACAGTGATTGGGAGTATAGTTTGTCCATTTGTATCCTCTTTCCTTATTCCCAGAGTCTACGTTTAAACAATTGATGTACTAGTTATGCACAATGGAATCAATATGAAGGTACCAACGTTATGCTTCACTACACCAAACATCTTTGCAGCAAACAAAAATATGGGCACTCTATATTCCCTGCTTGTGGCTATAGCTAGTACACATTTTAATTTGCTACCATTCAATATTAAAATAACTATGTAGGTATTAACATTCACAGGATATGATACCGTAGATGTACAGTAACAATGTATTTTACTGTATGTAGCAATACACACAGTGATCTAATTGTACAATCTAAAACATTGAACTATCTGTATTTTTTTTTAAGCTTGCACGATAGAATATCGTATATCGTAGAATAATGGAATATTCTGATATTGTACATCAATGGACATGTTTTTTTGCCAATTGTACATGTTTAATATGATTTCTTCTCTATAGGGCATATTAGAATTTTTTTATCTGACCAATACCGATTGTACAATTGATATATTTTTTGTGTACAGCCCCTTGAGTATATACAATATAAAACATTATTTAAAATTAGTTAGAGAAAGAGTTTAATAAAAGTATGATTGTTCATTTTTAGTAATTCATTTCCATCATTTAATTCCATCCATATAAGAAAGTGTTGTTTTTTAGTAACATCTTTTTTAAAAATGTTATTTACCATTTTATTTTTTAGTGGTTTTTTCCTAGCATGCAGTTCTCTACTACTACCTGCAGGAGCCGCTAAAGTACCCATATTTCAATGGAGAATAAAAAAAAAAAAAAAAGCATAACCTAAGAAAAGTCTTTCTGAATTAATGCACCCAGGGAAAAACATCAAGACAAATGCTTCTGTGACTGGAATTGTAAAACATTGTTATTATTTCACAGTCATTTTATTCTCTTCTCTTTCCTCTCTCTCTATATACATATAATCTATATATATATATATATGATATATATATATATATCTATATATATATATATATATATATATGTGTTCACAATAAAAATATACAATCTTTGACTTATGGTTGAGGATATTGACAAATTTATAATGAATCTATTTTTGTCCTCTCCTTTTCTAATCCATTTTATGTAGATCTCGGTAACAAGACGACCCCACAGTCATTTTTTATTTCCCTTTATTCATTTGTTTTTTTCTTCCTCTGTCACTTTAATGTTGAATGAGTAGTGGATACGTTATAGATAGAATTATTGATGATGAATCAAAGCCTGAAAAAATATCTAAATATCGTTAAAATAAAATTAAAAAAGTAAAAAATAATACTAGGATATACTTCCTGTTTAATCTGTGTTGTGTACTTTTTCTTTATTTTTCTCGCTATTTTGATCTGTTGAGGACCCCTGGACCCATCCTGTGTGACTGTGCATACAATGCAGTTAATAAGGAAAAGCAGATTGGGGAATGGGATTCCGATGTCCCATACAGGAATGGCTGGGGAACTGATTGTTACATTTTCTGTGACTACCATGGACTGGGGAAAGATCCTTGTATACAGTTGGTAGATGAACTGTGCCCCCTCCCTGTGTACCAGCACATTACTTCCCATACAAGAATGGCTGGGAACTGATTGTATGTATCATGTAATGGTAACATGCTGACGGGGGAAAGATCCATGTATACAGTTGTTAGGATGAACTGTGCCCCTCCCTGTGTAACCAGCAGTCATCTTCCCATACAGTGTGTTTGGTGAGACAGAGCCAGTTGGCTGTCGCCTCCAATCAGATAGAAGATTTCAATCCAGTAATTAGAGTATTTAGAGTAATAAGTCTGGGCTGCTATGGGGAACTGTGTAAACAGGTTTATTTAATATATACTGGAATCACCCATGCGGGTGTGTTGGATGAAATAAACCCCTCCGCCCAGACAATGCAAATCCCATTAGCGAGTTAATGGCTGTGGCTGCAATCCGCAGGGTTTATTCTCCCGTGATGCTGCCTCGTCTCAGCCACGCTAAGCACAGGGAGGCACAGAATGCACCGGGCCACCTACCTCAACCACAGGCTGTAGCAACCTCAGTGCCCTCACCATGTACCAACCTGAGACAACTCAAGCAAGATGTTTTGGAAACACAACTCCCACTGACTGTTGGCGATTGAAATTTAGGGCTGTGAGTTGTAGTTTCAAACACTGGATCGCCAAGGTTCGACATCACTGCTTACAGCCATTAATACAGCAAATCCATTTGGACCAAGCCGTGATGGCCCACGTCACTGCGCCTGGCCACAGCTCCGGGCACAGTCTAGTCCGGTTCTTTTAACGGGATTAAAAGATAGGAGAATAGCAAAACGCTCATATACACATGCAGGAAGTGGCAACTAAATGGTGCTATATGGTGACATACCATGGGATATATGTATTAATGGTGCTAAAGTGACTATCAGGTACTATGTAACACCATGACTAATGGGACAATCCCGTTATCGGATTATGTGACTATATTGACTATACCATGTGACCTAGGTGATTTATTGTTGTACTAACATGGGATAGTATGAATAATTATATGGGACATGGTGATAATGGGTGCTATAGGTGATATATGGTGACATGGTGATTATATGGTGACTAACAGTGACTATATGTGATTATATGGTGACTATAGGTGAATATACCATGGTGACTATATGGAGGTGATTATATGGTGACGATATGGTGACTATACATGAGTGATGATTGATTATAGTGTGACATGGTGACTATACATGGTGACTATATAGTGATTATATGGTGACTATATGGTGATATACATGGTGATATATCGTGCTATATGGTGATATATAGTGATCCTGGAATATGGTGACTATACCATGGTGACTATTGGATTATATGGTTACTATATGGTGACTATACCATGTGACTATATGTGATTTAATTCTGGTGATTTATATGGTGACTATATGAATGAGAATTCATGAAGTTCTGACAAGCTAGAACTGTCTTAGTATTGTAAACTCTTCGGGGCAGGGCCTGATGTGAGTATACATATATTGTAAAGAGCGTACGGAAGATGTAGGCGCTATATTAATACCATAATATAATAACTGCAGATCCATGTCCAAGCTGGGCATTTCAATGAGACAATGGTGTTAATAGACCCAGTCGGTGTGTTGTCACACAGGCACCATTACTGGACATATGATGTTACTGGGGTGTTATATGAAACAATCCCATTCCAGGGGCTGATTTCCTGCGTCAAAGGTGGTCTCCTGGATCTCCATGGCTGGTGTGTATTTCATCCAGATGACAAGCTCACAGACCCTTCTAAGCACGTGCATGGGGGTGGCACCATCAGGTTTCATACATTAATGTAGGAACCACATCACAGATTAGCAGTCATTATGAAGGCAGGAAAGCACAAACATGATCCCCGCTTGTACTATAGCACGGCTACAGGTTAAGGGAGATAAATCAAACTAGGAATTCTTCTCACTCCAATGATAATATCAGATATTTAAACAGACCAAGTGGTACTCATATAATTTATGCAAACCGATTTATACTTCTGTTAACTACAGTATTGTTCAAATATATGTACACAGTCAAAACCACCCACTTTCTAGCACTGTGATCGCCATTAAGTTTATAGGAGTGCAGGCAATGAAACTAGTGGGATGTAATATAAATCTGTCTGTCTTCTGTCGCTATCTATCTCTATCATCTATCTATCTATCTTCTATCTATCATATCATCACTCTATTCTAATCTATCTATCTATCTATCTATCTATCTTCTCTATTATATATATGTCGTCTATCTTATCTATGTTATCCTATCATCTCCTCTATCTCTCCTTCCGCTATCATCTATCTATCTCCTCTATCTATCTATCTATCATCTATCTATCTAGCTCTATCTATTTTTTATCTACTATTATCTATATATCTGTCTCTGCTATCTTCTGTCTGTCTGTCTATCTAATTGCAATCCCAATGGAAACTCAAAGACACAAAACTGACAAATGGGACTTCTGTTTCAACTTTACAAATCCTACATTGCCCTAGATTTTATACAAATAATATTAAGGAGATGACACAATCAATAACAAAATTAGGCTTGGCGATTGTATAAGGAAATTATTATTATTATTGTACTTATTTAATAAGAATGGTTAACGGGAGGGAACAATATCAGGGTTGCATGGTTAATTCCCTGCAAGGTTAATGGTTGTAATTAGCACAGCTAAGGAAGACAATGGATTATGACCACATCCAGCCAGGCATTAGGGCCACAGTGCAGTACCCAACAAAGAAGCTGTATACCCCAGGACTGTTGTTTTTCTAACAAGCTGCTAGAGGTTAACTTGTGCATGTGACCCTTTGGTAAACATTACCCCCAGCAGCCGCTGGTATTAGAATCCAATCCAGTGAATTTCATGTTTTGGCCCTAGGCAGATTAAAGGCTGTGGGCAGCAGTAAAAAATAAAATAAAGAAAACCAGATGTGGTCTTTGAACATGGGTGGGAGATTAAGGGAACCGTTGTGATTATCAAACCAGGGAATCCCCAGGTTTCTATTTACTGTTTGGCCACAGACATACACTGGAAAGGCAGTCTTGGCCTTTATAGAAAGAATAAAATCACTCTCCCCAGGACCTTGTCATAAAAAGCCCAAGGTCACGGAGCACCAACCAAAGAGAAACATTATCATCTTTAACTACTAACCTCAGTTACAGTAGGCCAGACCTATCAAATTTACATTTTATCATAGGTAACCGTGTAGGGTGAAGAATACAAGGAAAAATTAATAAAATAAAAAAAAACCCAGCCATCTTAGCCCGTTTAGTGATCAGTCCCTCAAGGGCAGATGATACTTCATGTTGTGTAGGATATGGACCACAGGACTCTCAGATCTATTTCCGGCTTAACAGTTTTCCCATCACATGTCCTTTGTCTCGGTCACAGGCCATTAATTTAATTGTACAGCTGTGCATGCTGGGTGAGCTAAGCTTGTTCAGAGCACCCCTGGGCTAAAGATTGTAGTGTCCCCGTCACATGGATTGTCAGCCATTCTTATGGAATTCAACCTTCCCAACACATTGTGTGAAGATTTATTGGAGGGGATCCAGAGGTGTAAAATGGGAGGTTTTATTTCCCATTTTATACCAGCTTATGTCATGGTGGGGTTTCCCAGAGACATTTACCACCCATCGGGGGGGGGGGGTAATGATTTAGGTAAGTTTGGAGTTGTTAAGGCAGATTAGGAGGGATTTGGCACAGATGCATTTTAATGGCTGTCGGTTGTTTTTGCTTGGTCTGAGATTATACCTCATTTAATTTGGATGCAGGATGTTTTTCATCATTAGGTATGAGTCATAAAAAAACTTAATAACGCTATGTCTAAGTTGTACTCTTAGAAGATGGGGTTTCGGCCTTTACTTTGTGGATGGAGTTCACCTCCCTCTGACATTGGTAATGATATCTTAATATGGCATTACAAAACATTGTAGAAATATGTTACATTTTAGGCTTTCCATGAACGATGGATCAAAATCTGTACATTCAGGTGTGGAGGAAGAATATTGACTATGAGCTCTGCTCTTAAGGGTTGAGCCCAATAATTAATTTTCTGGCAGCGAGACAGATGGAGTGGGCCTAAAATGATTTATGGTTTTGAGAATAATGTTTATTTATGCTTCCATACATGTGACTTTGCTTAATGTTGTGGAGACTTACAGGCTGGCAACTTTGAGATAATTACCTTGCTTGCTTTACTAACTATTTGCATACTGCTGATTTTCGAAAATCAAAAGTAGATGATTTTCGAAAATAGAAAATCGCTAGACGATTTGCGAAAATAGATGATTTTCGAAAATAGGTGATTTTCGAAAATAGATTATTTTATTATTTTCGAAAATAGAAAATCGAAAAGTAGATTATTTTCGAAAATAGAAAATCGAAAGTAGATGATTTTCGAAAATAGAAAATCAAAATTAGATGATTTTCGAAAATAGAAAATCGAAAGTAGATGATTTTCAAAAATAGAAAATCAAAAGTAGATGATTTTCGAAAATAGAAAATCGAAAGTAGATGATTTTCGAAAATAGAAAATCCGTAAGGGACATTCAAAGTTATTCTCAGATATATCTGTTGTATACAAAGTAGGTTCAACTGGGACTTGGAAGGTGTCTTGAAGACGTTTCGTGGTCATCCGACGGGCTTTCTCAATTTCAGAATGACTGTACAAGAAAAGGAGGGAAAGGTGAAAAGCAGAAAGGCGAAGAGAAAAGAAAGGGGGAAGGGATGGGAGGGGGAGAGGGGAGAAAAGGGGGGAGAGGATAAAGAAAAGAGGAAGGGGAAAAACAGAAGGGGAAAGGGAAAGGACAGGGGAGGGAGAGAAAAAAGAAAAAAAAAAAAAGAAAACAAAAAAAAAAACACAAAAAAAAAAAAAAAAAAAAAAAAAAAAAAGAAACCAAAAAACAAAAAAGATAAAAAAAAAAACAAACACAACAAACCCAACAACCAACCCCACAAAAAAAAAAAAAAACACACCCCCCACCCCCCCCCCCCCCCCCCCCCCTCTATTTAGCGTGGGATCCCTGTCTGCTTTAATCGTCTACTTTCGTTTTTCTGTTTTCAAAAATCATCTACTTTCGATTTTCTATTTCGAAAATCATCTACTTTCGATTTTCTATTTTCGAAAATCATCTACTTTTGATTTTCTATTTTTGAAATCATTACTTTCGATTTTTATTTTCGAAAATCATCTATTTTGATTTTCTATTTTCGAAAATCATCTACTTTCGATTTTCTATTTTCGAAAATAATCACTTTTCGATTTTCTATTTTCAAAATAATAAAAAATTCTATTTTCGAAAATCACCTATTTTCGAAAATCATCTATTTCGCAAATCGTCTAGCGATTTTCTATTTTCGAAAATCATCTACTTTTGATTTTCGAAATCAGCAGTATGCAAATAGTTAGTAAAGCAAGCAAGGGAATTATCTCAAAGTTGCCAGCCTGTAAGTCTCCACAACATTAAGCAAAGTCACATGTATGGAAGCATAAATAAACATTATTCTCAAAACCATAAATCATTTTAGGCCCACTCATACTGTCTCAGCTGCCAAAAATTAATTATTGGGCTCAACCCTTAAGAGCAAGAGCTTCAGTCAATATTCTGTTCTCCACACCATGAATGTACAGATTTTGATCATCGTTCATGGAAAGCCTAAAATGTAAACATATTTCTACAATGTTTTGTAATGCCATATATAAAGATCATTACCAATGTCAGAGGGAGGTGAACTCCATCCACAAAGTAAAGGCCGAAACCCATCTTCTAAGAGTGAGCAAACTTGACATAAGTTATTAAGTTTTTTTATGACTCATACCTAATGATGAAAAACATCCTGCATCCAAATTAAATGAGGTATAATCTCACGACCAAGCAAAAACAACCGACAGCCATTAAAATGCATCTGTGCCAAATCCTCCTAATCTGCCTTAACAACTCCAAACTTACCTAAATCATTACCCCCCCCCCCCCCCCAATGGATGATAATATCTCTGGTAAACCCCACAATGACATAAGCTGGGATAAATAGGCAATAAATCCTCCCATTTACACCTCTGGATCCCCTCCAATAAATCTTCACACAATGTGTTGGGAAGGTTGAATTCCATAAGAATGGTGACAATCATGTGACGGGGACACTACATCTTTAGCCCAGGGGTGCTCTGAACAAGCTTAGCTCTCACCAGCATGCACAGCTGTTCAAATTAAAATTAATGGCCATTACTTTGCTATATAACAGGATACATATAAATAATATACTGGTAAAAATGTAGCGTCTCAGAGGCAGAGTTCCTTAGTTCTAATTAGAGAAATCAGAGATTCAGCAAACAATTTGAATATCCTTTAAAGGGATTGTCCACCCCTCAACAACAAATCTTTACCTGCTACAAAAAAAACCAACAGGGCTTGTATGTTTAAAAACCAAATCCGCTCCCAGCCAGAGTTACTACACTTACAAGCTCCTCGATCCACGCCGCTTCCGGTTCCCCTCATTGTCTCCACTGTGGCTGCTGTGTTCTTTTTCTGTTCTGCGCAGCTGCACTGGAGACTGCTCCGGAATGGCAGTCAGTGAGTGCCGTGACGTCACTGTCACGGCCGATCACTGACTGCCTTACCTGGAAGTGGAGAGCCACGGCGGTGGAGCGAGGAGGGGAGCATGTAAGTATAATAGCTCAGTGGGAGCATAATTGGTCATTTTAAACATAACGAAGTCCTGCTTGGGGGGGGGGGTTGTAGCAGGTAAAGATGTGTGTGTGGAGAGGTGGACATTCCCTTTAATTACGACAAAAACAGAGCAAACAATAAACTACGGAAAAATATAACAGACAAAAACACAACATAAGCAACAGTAAAACAAATAGGATAAAAAAGGAAATATACTTAGTTCAGTTTCAAGGATGAAGTGAAGGAAGTAGATCCATGTAAGATGGAGTCCCGAGTTACCGGCCCTCAAAATAACTCTTATTAGTCCAATATTAGATGGTAATGGAGAGAGCTCTTTGGGTTTCAAGCCATTTTTATACTCTGGACAGGGGTGTAACCAGATCACCACACCCAATCAGAGAAAGGTGTGGGTTGAGCAAGAGGAGTGTAAGGCACTCCAGGTGGTCTCCCTGACACACCACGAGGTGGCTATCCCTGCCAAATCCTGTTGAGATGGGTAAGCACCATAGCACGCCAACTCACAAATCCGTATCCAGGGCAGTTAGATGTATTTGTACTTACCAACTTAATAAAAATGGTTATTGACCCCCACCCCCAGATTCAAAAGAGTGAAATTAGCCTGTTTTATCTAAAGCCAACTGGAAAACCCTTGTAAACTAAAAGCGTGATAAAAAGGAGCCTCCTAATGAATAAGCAATGGGTCCTTACATGAATTCTAACACTCTTGAAAA
Organism: Hymenochirus boettgeri; assembly: GCA_019447015.1. NCBI lineage: Eukaryota > Metazoa > Chordata > Amphibia > Anura > Pipidae > Hymenochirus > Hymenochirus boettgeri. Next base: position 151,642,612 of record CM033473.1, on the reverse strand, counting down.
TCTTGAAAAGCAGTATCAGATAAAGGCCACCAAAATGAAATTCACATAACCAAAATTTTTTTATCTAAACCCAATTGGTCATTTTTGAACTTATTTATAAACCCCCCTAGTTTTCTACCACACAAGTTGACATCAGAGAAAATGAAACCTTTGCATTAACCTTACTCCCACTAACTACCTCGGCGATCCTGTACAAGAAAAAAAACAACAATAAAAAGGCCAACCAAATAAAAAAATTCATAATAACATGAACATAGCAACTGCAGTTCGTTAATCAGTAACACCAACATTTTCATAGTAACTGGTATACCTTTATTGCGAAAAAAGGAATCTTCAACCAGTGGCGTAGCTACAGACTAATGGGCCCTGATGCAAAATTTGGGCATGGGCCCCCCAACACCGCTGCAAGACTGGAAGTTTTGGAAACTTAGCACAAAAAGGGGCCCCTTCTTGGCCAGGGCCCTGGTGCGGTCGCATCCCCTGCACCCCTGGTAGCTACGCCCCAGTCTTCGACAATCCTTTAAACATCAGACAAAAATCTTTTTAATACTAGATAAAGATGAAAAATTCAGATGAAATTGCATATGAATATTCAAAAAATTCTTATTCAATTGGGTTCAAAATGAAAAATCAATAGGTTCCAGCAGAACTGAGGTCAGTTAGAAACTCACTAGTTTTGTTCATCTCTAGTGATAGATGTGCTCTTTAAAAAAAAGTCAAAAAATAAACTTTAACAAAAGCAATGAGCTCCATGGATAGCTAACTTATTTATTTCAATGTAAGGGGGTCTATTTATAGTGTGGTTATATAGCCAACCAGGCACTCACAATATGGGAAATATTCAGAGGTACCATAAAAGAGACCAAATTAAATTTTTAGGATCCGTAAAGTGTGAAAAACTTGTTCGTCTCTCAGTACCAACCAATTTTCACTAATTTACCACTAAAAAAGTGAATGGGTGCGCATGTGTGAATTTTTCTTCATGTATGAATGAAAGCATGGGACCGGTATGTAGCTGATGGTTTGCAGATTCCAAAATGTATGGTTTGTGGGTGGTATTTTCAAGTTTCAGGGCTGTTTCATCTGAAAAAGGGTTGGCTGTTCAAATTAGAGCACATTGATTTTTTTCTTGTAATTGCACTTGTGCATGCATCCATTTGAGTTAGTTGGTGGCCATGTCTCTGTGTGAACCTGCATATGGCGTACCGTTGATTCTGGACATATAGGAAATTGACATTAGTGGGAGTTCTATAGATGATTGTGTCTGGAATTCATGTATGTATGAAAGCATGGTACCATTATGAAGCTAAGGTGTGTGAAAATATCAAAAATATATAGTTGTGGGGCGAATTTCTAAGTTTCAGACTGTTTCCTTTGAAAAAAGAATAGGTGTACAAATTTGGGGTTTGTGGGTGGTATTTTCAAGTGTTTATTGTGTTTCATCTGAAAAAGGGTTGGCTGTTCAAATTAGAGCACATTGATTATTTCTTGCAATGCACCGTGGCAGGCGTCCTATTTATACCATTGATTCAGGACATGTGGGATATGACATTTAGTGTATTTTACTTGGGGTATTACCAAGTTTCAGGGCTGTATCCTTTGAAAAAGAGTAGACCGTTCAAATAATAGAGCACTTTGATTTTTTTTGTAATAGCACTTGTTGGAGATTGACATTTTCACAAAACCTTCTAAAAGCATGGAGTATTTCTAATACAGAGGGGTGTTTAATGTGAAAATCTAAAAAGTTGCTGTAATTGGGCTAATGTGCATTGCTCACTTTGTGGCTAATCGCTTCCACGTAACCATGCATATGGCATACCGTTTTTTTACATGGGGTTTTGGCATGATTCTACCTATAAAGTTGCTTTTTGTTCATTTTTGTGCAAAATTCTATGAAGAACTGTGCCCACACTATTGGTGGTATTGAAGGTGTGTATATTCCAGTTTGGGGGGAGGGGGGTGGTATTTCTGATTTTGGGGGGGCGGTGGTTGTGGGAAAAACTGCAGACTGTTCAAATTCAGAGTTGGCTGAATATTTTTTGCGTTTTTTAGCCATTGTGCATTGTGATTTGTGGCTAGCTGCCTCCACGTCCACATGTGTAATCATGCAATCGATATACCGTTTGATTTAGGACATTTGGGAGATTGATATTTGGTAACTTTTTTATATATACATGGGGATTTGGCATGATTTATACCTTTGAAAGTTGTTTTCATTCTTTTTTAAGTGCAGATTTCATACCATTGATAGTATGAATGAAAGAATTACAGCGTTACATAGCTGAACATGTGTAGATTCCGGAATTGTTTGTGGGGGTATTTCTGAGTTAGGGGGTGTTTTCTGGGAAAAAACTGCAGACTGTTCAAATACAGAGCTGGCTATTTTTTTTATTGCTGTTGCTGCCATTTGACATTGTTCCCCTTGGGTTAGTTGGTAGCCATTTCTCTGGGTACACCCATGATGTGACATACTGTTTTATTCAGGAGTTATATTCATATTGAGATGCTTTTGAACTTCCTCTACAGTTTTTAGTTGAAATTCGTATTTCATTTTGCCTTTTGATTTTACAGTTGAGCAAAAAAAAAATGTGAGGAAATAACTACAATTGGACGCTGTGCCCAGGTATCTGCATTTTGATCGAAAAATTACCTCACTCATAAAATCCTGCAGGTATGTCGTTTCTAAGATATCTCACTTATGGGGATATTTTAGGTAATTGGTAGATATTCATGTTAAAGGGTATGTCCACCCTTAAACATGATTTTAATATGCTGCTCCCCATGTCCCCAGCCCCAACCGCATAAATTTTTTCAGAAAGCCCCCAAAACCTACTACCCTTGTTCCTCCGCGCACTGCCGGCCCTCTGCTTGCGAGAATGCAAGCAGAGGGGCGGGACCGGCAGTCGCGTCTGTGATTGGCTGAGCGGCAGCCAATCACGGACGCGGTGCCGGTCATTCAGTGCAGCGGAGGAAAGCGGAGAGGTAAGTAAGAGTTTGGGGAGCTTTTTGAAAAAAAAAAAATATGCGGTTGGGGCTGGGGGACATGGGGGGAGCAGCATATTAAGGGGGTTTTGCGCTAGGGGGAGGGATAGTAGAACGGGGAGGAGGGGGAGGAGGGAGGAGGAGGGAGGGAGGGGAGGGGGGGGGAGGGGGAGAAGGGCTGCAGTGCGCATGGCAAATATCTACCGGAGGTAGATAGCAGGCAGAGACCTGCTATCCTCCTGGTGGTTAGTTTTGAGACTGGGGGGGGTTTACAGAGAACCCTATGGAGCTGGGATGTGAGGTAAGATTAAAACACATACATGGTGGGGCCAGTAGTTGGGGGGATTATAGTTTTGGGGGTGGACATGCCCTTAACGTGAGAAGTGGTATTAACATTTTCGTTTGGTGTAATATTCTTGAAAGTGCTGTTAGTTTGGGGGGGGTCTCCGTACAGGAAAAGTGGGGTATCTACATATATCTGGATCGTTGTACTCTGAGTATCAGAGGGTTTAGAAACAGTAAGTTTTTTTGCGTAACCTTAAAATAAAATATAAATAAAATGGGAAAAATCCATGAAAATTTGCACATTTTACAATTTTTTTTACATATTTTACCCATAAATTCACTAAAATCTCCAGAAAATATACAAAATTACCATGTTAAAGTACACTTAAAAAAAAAATTTACATAATAACCCCCTGACCCCCAGCCCCAACAACGCTATATTTTTTTCATCAGAAAATGCCCAAACATTACTTACCTTCCCTCTTTCCTCTGCTGCGCTGCCAGGCCCTTGCTTGCGAGAAAATGCAAGCAGAGGGGCGGGACCGGCAGTGCGTCTGTGATTGGCTGAGCGGCAGCCAATCACAGATGCGGCTGCCGTGAGTTCAGTGCGGCGGAGGAAAGAGGGAAGGTAAGTAATATTTTGGGCATTTTCTGATACTTACAATATAGCGGTTGGGGCTGGAGGGACAGGGGGATTATTATGTAAAGAGGATTTTACACTAGGGGGTGGGAATCCTGAGAGGGAGGGAGAGGGAGAAGGAACTGCAGTACGCATGCCAAACTTTCTCCGGAGGCCAGATAGGAGGCAGAGTCCTATATGGACTCTGTATCCTCCAGGTTGGCAGTTTTGGGACTTTGGGGGGGGACTACAGGAGAACCATATGGAGCTGGGATGTGAGGTAAGGATTTATTACACTACATGATGGGGCCATTAGTGGAGGGGATTTTGAGGGCATAATCCTGAAAAATCTGCTGGTACTGAATAAGGATGGCCGGTTCGCAGACCCGAACCCGGATCCGCCGCGGATTTCTCCGGTCCGGGAACGGCGGATTATTCCGGACTTTCCGGACTTCCGAATCTGAACTGCGGATTTTTTTTTTTACTAAAAAATTTCGAAAATACGAGTATCTCCGTATTACGAGGATCTACGATACTTGCGGGACAACGGAAAAAAAAAACGTAGATCACAGTAATTACGAGGATTCACATAATTACGAGTATTCTCGTAATTACGAGAATACTCGTAAAACGAGTAATTGTGTAAATTTCAAGACGGAGCAAGCCACATGATCCAAATTAGCCAATGGCAGCTATCATAGTTACAGAAAGCCTCATTTTTTTACGGAAATCTTCGTTTTTACGGGAATCCTCGTATTTTCGGAAAATACTGTTTTTTTAAAGTCACGCTAGCGGACTGTACTTTTTAGGTATTGTAGGCATTGATACGTGTTTCTAAGGCCATTACCAGGTCCCTGAGTGGTTAAGTGTACGTTACCAAGGCTATTTAGACCACTTTTAATGCAGATTTTGCCGAACTTTCATTTTAATACATTTTAACGGGTCCGCTCGCGGATTTTCGAATTTTCGGATTTTTTCGAAAATCCGCGGATCCTCGCGCGGACCGGATTTTTCGAAGTTCGGACATCTCTGGTACTGAATGCAAAAAAAATTTAAGGGCATGTCCCCTTAAAACAAAAAAATAGTCAAATGTCTGTTATCTGCACACAAATCTCGTGATTTAGCACATTTTTAGATGTATTTTAACCAGATATGTATAATTATATTAAAGGACAATTATACTCACCTTCCCTCCCAACCTACAGCAGCGTGTTGCAGCAACGCTGCTCTTGTAGGCTCTGCCCCCTCCTCCCCGTCGGCGACGAGGCCAATAGGAAGGCATGCTCAACAAGTAGGTTTCGTGAATCCGGGGGTGAGGACCTAGCGGTTCAGGTCCTCACCCTGGGTAAAAGTACTACATGAAGATCTGGAGCGGAGGGAAGGTGAGTATAATTGTCCTTTAACTATTGATTGTCTGCCTTTTCCAGTGCTGTCTCCCCTGCACATGCTTAAATTCCCAAAGCTTCAAGCATGGGGAGGAGGCAGATACATTTTCTTCTGTTCTGCAAAAGGTATCATTAAATATCTGTAATGCATGTAATAAAAACTGGTAAAACTAGCAGTTGGGACTCAGGCAAATAGCTGACAAGTCACTGGTTTTCTGTTAAGGGTCGATATGCCTTTTAACTAATAATTCCCCAGGAACAATGCTGCAGGGATAAAATATTACTTTTGATAAAATGTGAATTTGTAGCTGAATCATTTCTTTTGTAGTAAGCTTATCTTATGGGGCATTAGTATCCTAGTGTGCTAAAAAAGAAAAAGAAGAAAGTAAAAAGAAAAAAAAAGTTGAGAAACGTTTCCCTGTATTGACATTTGATGTAATAAACAGAGGAGCAATCAGAAGAACAAGTTTAAAGGCTGAAAAAAACTTAACGAGAGAAATACATTTATTTATTTTTTATCCTAATGTAAAAGCTTTTTTCTCCAGAACACCTATACATTGTAAGATTCTTCTCTAGCAAGTAGCATTTAATACATGTAAGTAATACAGTAAATTCTGTAACTAAGAAGGCTTCCATGTTTTTGCCAGTACAAGTCGCAGCCCATGTAGTCATTAAAGAGTCATGCCCCCTGACCCCAGTATTCACATTCTCTATGCACAAAGGATTCTATATAGATGTCTACACACAATATAGAAGTCCCTGATAAGACTTTGAATGATGGTGTTACCCTGCAGTTTATTTACCAGCCAGTATGATAAATATACAGCTTTCCTCGGACAATAAAAATAGTCTGCTCATTTTACCAACCTTTTTATATTATTATTCTGAAAAAAAGCAGATTTAAGATTGGTGGTAATTAATCCTTATTACTTTTTGATTATTTGGAAAATGATTGGCACAGTTTACATGTCCTTTAAACCAATAATTATCCCCAATTATATTATTGAGACTTTGAAAAGCACCAAAATTCCTTAGCGCAAGTGTGTGTATGTTTTGCCTCCACCAGCATGTCCCTTATCCTTGGCACCTGGCTTCTTATGGATCCGAAGTCGTCAGAGAAAGAAGGTAAGTTTATGTGGGCAATTTTCAAAAGTGCATTCCAAGCATTAATGATGTATGCGCTAACCCTACAGCTACCTTTATGCCTGGTAGTTCTTATACACAATGTTGACCTGATATTTAAAAAAAAATGGCTTTGTTATGGCCATTGCTGTTTGATAGATGAAAGTAGTCTTCTTTCAGTCGTGTGGGCACTTATATTTATTTACCAGTCTGGGCACTTTTCTTATTTACCAGTCTGTTTGGGCACTGTTATTTTATTTTACCAGTCTGTTTTCTGCACTTTTTTATTTCATTTACCAGTCTGTGTGGGCACCAGTCTGGATGGTGAACTGGAGACTGACCTAACAGTGACCAGCCAGTGTAAGTCAGCCGACCACATCCACTTCTATAAGATGCCACTTTCACAAGTCACACACTTTTTGCCGCTTCAAGAACCTTATGAAGATACTGTATAGGAGGAAGTTCTACAAAGTTTGTCTCAGGTGTCAAAAGGTCTAAAAGTGCCTCTGTCTGTAAAGTATTTTGATAACTGAAAAAAATGCCCAGAGCTTTGCAGGCAGATCATTCAATTCTTCTCTTTATGGAAAGAAAATCCTCATACACACAGCCACCAATATTCTAAATTGCTTGTTCCTATAAATGTAACAAATTAGATTCATATACATTATAAAAAGTTTTTTTATTACTGCATAACACTGTATGGACTGCAGTGCCAGTGATCAATAAATCTAAAATGACATCACATTTAAATGTAATCAGCAATATTGTACAAGGAGATTAGTCACAACGTTTTGAAAAGTTGATACAAAATTCCAGAATTTAAAAACAGTAAAGTATATCCAGTGAATCGCAGCTTAATAACACAAAACTAAAACAGCTAACTGATCTGTCCATACAGTTCTTTTATTTGCCAATATATTTCTGGTTTAACAGAGATCCTGTACTATAATTTATCCACACCTTACTTAAAGACAGCTGTGAGAACTCTATTTAATACTTCATGGCTTTACTACCGAGCACATTTATTTTAAAAATCATGCGAGAGACCATAAAATAAAACCAAGCCAAAACTTTAAAACGCAATCACACGCAAGGGTCTTCTTATCAATTTACTCCGTTTCTACATGATATATGGATTTTGTTCCTATTAACAATGATCGTAGCATTAATCTTCATTTTATTACAATAATTTTCCCACTTGGTTTATTCATTTTATCACTTCAAGTTCATTGCAGCACTGTGCTTAGAATAATTAGATTATAAATGGAAGATTATTACAGTAGATGAGTAGGCTTAAAGTATTCTACAATCATAACACAATATAACTATAATACTAGAGAATTGTTTATCAAATCACCTTTGCAGCAAAAACTAAACTAATTCAGTTCTCTTTAATTGTTTCCAACTGCACTGTATTAGTTGTTCACACAGTCACCTTTTTGGTTTTGAGCCTCTGCAGAGAAATTTCAGCCTGAGAAATTCAGTTAAAGGGGTGACTATCTTAAAGGTCAATTAAACTTCCTCCTCCCCGCTCCTCTTCTTATATCCACGCTTTCTACCAAGAGTAAGCCACTAGGTCCTCAACCCTGGGTGTTTGCACTTACACTGATATACTTACACAGGCTGCTCCGTCCCTAGTCTACTTCCGCAATGGGTCCAATAGGAAGACACGCTCTTGCAGAGCATATCTTCCAATTGGAGGGGCGGAGCTTAGCGGAGCAAAGTATATCAGTGTAAGCCTAGCGGCTTAGGTCCTCACTCTTGGTTGAAAGTGTGGATATAAAGAGGGAGCGGGGGAGGAGTAAATCTGTTTTAAGGGGGAACATTGGTGCGTTAAGAAACAAAAGCGTTTATTATCTGTAGTTTGTTGTCTGTGTGAATGTAATAACCTAGCACTGTTTTATTTCGGCGTGTGTCTGAATGTAAATACAATCAATTATATTTTCACTTCTTTCTACTGGAATAAGGTGGTGAGGATTCTTTAAGTAAACTTTAGGCACTGGGTTTTTAAAAAAAAAAAATACATGTATTGTTACTGGTAGGTGGGGGGGCTGGGAAGAGAAAAAAGAAAAGTTTGTTTTTTCCCCCTCTCTCTGCACTGATTGGAAGGGGTGTAGCAGTAATTGGTAACCAATTGTTTTAAATTGCCTGAGCATTGTGTAATAACATATCACACAAGTCCTGCCTGCAGAGCATTTTCAGCTCTGGGCAATTCAGTTAAAGGGTAATTCGGTCTTAAAGGTGAGGGGATTTAGTGGAGTTTTACAAAATACATTGAGAAGTTATAGGACTGAGGCAAAAGAAATTCAATGTTAAAAGAACTTACTGGAACAGATTGAGAAATGGAAGCAGAGTGCTCCAATTGGTTATCTGGTTCTGGACCAGTCACTACTCGGGTTGTGCAACCAGAGTGGTAGGCTTAGAGATGAACTGTTTGAGTGGAACTATTCCTTTAATGTATTGATTAAAGACTGGGGGGTTTAGGAGCTATGCTTTACCTCTCGTTCTTCAATCAAAACATAAGAGTGACAGATGAAGGAAGAAGAAACTACCTTACATGCGATCCACCACAGCAGCGACAGGTCCCGACCGCTTCCTAGTTCAGAGTAACTATAACACGCACTACAGTTACTCTGATCACCAAAAATAGAAATGTGGGGAGAGCCAAACGCAGAAGTTAGATTGCAAATGGATTTTATTTCGTGTGCAACATGTTTCGGAGCTAGTGTGCAAGCATAGCAATACAAACTCAGAACACTCTTTTAAAGCAGGTACAAAAACCCTCCCTCAACCTTGATAGGTGATCCTAACACTTAATTATGATTGAGAAACAATACATGTGGTAAACCAACAGGAAAGGTTAAAATAGAATTAGTAGTGATATACAATAAAAGTTGCAATATGTGGTGATATTAAAGGTTGAGAATATATAAAATGGAGAGTATATAAAATACCATATATACATGGAATTGCACATATATGCCTTTCTTAACAGGATAAAGGGTCAACTGAATTTCCCAAAAATTCAAAAATGGAACAAAAACAGTTTCGAACATCTCTATTAGTGAATAAGTAACATATCACACCTTAGTTGCAAACTTACTGTTTTAAGCATATAATAAGCAAGTATATAATAAAAACAACTTGAATAGTGTCTTTTTGACGTATAGTACTGTCTCTTTGGACCAGAAAAGGGTTATTACATATGTAATATTCACAAGCTGTCTTGAAAGCATATAGTACTGTATTCTTTAACCAAGAAAAGGAATTATCTTTACAGACTCAATAAATCGATGCAATTTTATACTTTTATGAGTGTATGTATGTATATGTATGTATAATTTTATTTATAAAGCGCCACTTGGGTACACAGTGCTGTACATTATAAAATACAGAGTATACAAACAAGGGCATAAGCGCAAGCCAATTATACAGATAAATAAAAAATTTAATTAATATAATTGCATACATCGATTAAGAAAGCATATATATATATATAAATGGATATAAGTGCAACAAGCCTTGACACTTAGGAATGAGATGTGTGTTCAATATTCGTTACTTCTGGTGAGAAAACAACTAGGAGGCGTACAACACCCAAAGGTGAAGAAGTTCAGAATCTGTAATATAGTAAATAAACATAAGTTACATACAAAGTAATTCTTGATTGACCAACTTTCATTCAAACCCTTAGGGGTTAAGGTGTCTGAAATTTTGAACTAAGCAAAGAGGTTAGTGATATTCCCACCCATTTTAGTTTTTTTTACGTGTCCAGCACGCACCATTTTAGTTGAGACACTTGGTGTTTTTTTGAATGAAAAGCCTTGACATGAAGTGTCATATCTGCCATTCGGTATTAAATTTCTGATGTCATTTTTGTTCTTGCACTCTAGTTTTTACCTGACGGCTAGTCTGCCCTATATATCCCATGCCACAAGGGCTGTTAAAAGATAAACGACATTAGTTGACAGACATGTAGCAGAGTTTCTAATCTTAATACAGTGTCCCATTGTAGGGCGATAGATGGAATCCCTTTTAGTGTAGAGTTATAGCAATTACAAGACAGGCACGGAAAGTCCGTATCGAGAGCCAAATGGATTTGCTCCACAGATCTTGGTTTTGTGGAAGCTGCTGAAACATCTGACTAAAAGATTCATTACAAGGGGATACAATCCCAACCAAGTTAATAAGGCTAGTAGAGAGCAGGTATTGAAATAAGATCGAGCTGAAGTTTTAAGACCCACATTAAAGGAAGTTAAATCTTCCAGACATGTCTTTGTGTCTCAGTATTGTGACACGAGTTGACAAGTCGAAAGAAACTATCCATAAATATGGGCCATATTACAACAGGACCCCACATATGGCACGCTTTTTTCTGAGCCATCAATGTTTAGTTACAAAAGGGCAAGAGCATCAGAGAGATTATTGTGCCCTTCTGATATATGCTCACAACAAACGCTAGCACAGGAACAGCGTAAGCGAATTGGCACCTTTCCGTGCCTGTCTTGTAATTGCTATGACTCTATACTAAAAGGGGATTCATCTATCACCCTACAATGGGACACCGTATTAAGATTAGATACTTGCCTGTCAACTAATGTTGAATATCTTCTTAAAATGCCCTTGTGGCATGGGATATATAGGGCAGACTAAACTAGGGCAGGTAAAAAACATAAAAATTACATCAGAAATTGTATATCGAATGGCAGATTTGACACTTCATGTCAAGGCATTTTCATTCAAAAAAACACCACGTGTCTCAACTAAAATGATGCGGGCTGGACAAGAGGCACGTGGATCAAAATTTCAGACACCTTAACCCCTAAGGGTTTGAATGAAAGTTGGTTAATCAAGCCTTTCTTTGTATGTAACTTATGTTTATTACTATATACAGATTCTGAAGCTTCTTCACCTTTGGTGTTGTAAGCCTCCTAGTGGTGTCTCACCAGAAGTAACGAATATTGAAACACACTCTGTGTGAACCTATGCATATGGCGTACCGTTTGATTCTGGACATATAGGAAATTGACATTTAGTGGGAGTTCTATAGATGATTGTGTCTGGAATTCTTCATGTATGTATGAAAGCATGGTACCATTATGAAGCTAAAGGTGTGTGAAAATATCAAAAATATATAGTTTGTGGGGCGAATTTCTAAGTTTCAGACTGTTTCCTTTGAAAAAGAATAGGCTGTACAAATTTGTGGGTTTGTGGGTGGTATTTTCAAGTTTCAGGGCTGTTTCATCTGAAAAAGGGTTGGCTGTTCAAATTAGAGCACATTGATTATTTTCTTGCAATTGCACCTGTGCAGGCGTCCTATTTAATACCATTTGATTCAGGACATGTGGGATATTGACATTTAGTGTATTTTACTTGGGGTATTACCAAGTTTCAGGGCTGTATCCTTTGAAAAAGAGTAGACCGTTCAAATAATAGAGCACTTTGATTTTTTTTGTAATAGCACTTGTGGGAGATTGACATTTTCACAAAACCTTCTAAAAGCATGGAGTATTTCTAATACAGAGGGGTGTTTAATGTGACAAATCTAAAAAGTTGCTGTAATTGGGCTAATGTGCATTGCCTCACTTTGTGGCTAATCGCTTCCCGTAACATGCATATGGCATACCGTTTTTTTTACATGGGGTTTTGGCATGATTTCTACCTATAAGTTGCTTTTTGTTCATTTTGTGCAAAATTCTATGAAGAACTGTGCCCACACTATTGTGGTATTGAAGGTGTGTATATTCCATTTGTGGGGAGGGGTATTTCTGATTTTGGGGGGGCGGTGGTTGTGGGAAAAACTGCAGACTGTTCAAATTCAGAGTTGGCTGAATATTTTTGCTGTTTTTTAGCCATTGTGCATTGTCTGATTTTGTGGCTAGCTGCCTCCACTCCACATTGTAGTACATCATGCATACGCTATAACCGTTTTGATTTAGGACATTTGGGAGATTGATATTTGGTAACTTTTTTATATATTACATGGGGATTTGGCATGATTTATACCTTTGAAAGTTGTTTTTCATTCTTTTTTTAAGTGCAGATTTCATACCATTGATAGTATGAATGAAAGAATTACAGCGTTACATAGCTGAACATGTGTAGATTCCAGGAATTGTTTGTGGGGGGTATTTCTGAGTTAGGGGGTGTTTTCTGGGAAAAACTGCAGACTGTTCAAATACAGAGCTGGCTATTTTTTTTATTGCTGTTGCTGCCATTTGACATTGTTCCCCCTTTGGGTTAGTTGGTAGCCATTTCTCTGGGTACACCCATGAATGTGACATACTGTTTTATTCAGGAGTTATATTCATATTTGAGATGCTTTTGAACTTTCCTCTACAGTTTTTAGTTGAAATTCGTATTTCATTTTGCCTTTTGATTTTACAGTTGAGCAAAAAAAAAATGTGAGAAAATAACTTACAATTGGACGCTGTGCCCAGGTATCTGCATTTTGATCGAAAACTTACCTCACTCATAAAATCCTGCAGGTATGTCGTTTCTAGAGATATCTCACTTATGGGGATATTTTAGTTAATTTGGTAGATATTCTATGTTAAGGGTATGTCCACCCTTAACATGATTTTAATATGCTGCTCCCCATGTCCCCCAGGCCCAACCGCATAAATATTTTTTAGAAAGCCCCCAAACTCTACTTACCCCCCTTGTTCCTCCGCTGCACTGCCGGCCCTCTGCTTGCGAGAATGCAAGCAGAGGGGCGGGACCGGCAGTCGCGTCTGTGATTGGCTGAGCGGCAGCCAATCACGGACGCGGCTGCCGGTCATTCAGTGCAGGGAGGAAAGCGGAGAGGTAAGTAAGAGTTTGGGGAGCTTTTTGAAAAAAAAAATATGCGGTTGGGGCTGGGGGACATGGGGGAGCAGCATATTAAGGGGTTTTGGCTAGGGGGAGGGATAGTAGAACGGGAGGGAGAGGGAGGGAGAGGGAGGGAGAGGGGGGGGAGGGAGGGGGAGAAGGGTGCAGTGCGCAGGCAAAATCTACCGGAGGCTAGATAGCAGGCAGAGACCTGCTATCCTCCTGGGGGTTAGTTTTGAGACTGGGGGGGGGTTTTACAAGAGAAACCCTATGGAGTGGGAGTGAGGGTAAGGATAAATACACTACATGGTGGGGCCAGTAGTTGGGGGGATTATAGTTTTGGGGGTGGACATGCCCTTTAACCGTGAGAAGTGGTTATACATTTTCGTTTGGTGTAATATTCTTGAAAGTGCTGTTTTAGTTTGGGGGGGGGTCTCCTGTACAGGAACAGTGGGGTATCTACATATATCTGGTATCGTTGTACTCTGAGTATCAGAGGTTTTAGAAACAGTAAGTTTTTTTTGCGTAACCTTAAAATAACTATAAATAAAATGGGAAAAATCCATGAAAATTTGCACATTTTACAATTTTTTTTACATATTTTACCCATAAATTCACTAAAATCTCCAGAAAATATACAAAATGTTACCATGTTAAAGTACACTTTAAAAAAAAAATTTACATAATAATCCCCCTGACCCCCAGCCCCAACCGCTATATTTTTTTCATCAGAAAATGCCCAAAACATTACTTACCTTCCCTCTTTCCTCTGCTGCGCTGCCAGGCCCTCTGCTTGCGAGAAAATGCAAGCAGAGGGGCGGGACCGGCAGTCGCGTCTGTGATTGGCTGAGCGGCAGCCAATCACAGATGCGGCTGCCGTGAGTTCAGTGCGGCGGAGGAAAGAGGGAAGGTAAGTAATATTTTGGGCATTTGATACTTACAATATAGCGGTGGGGCTGGAGGGACAGGGGATATTATGTAAAGAGATTTTACACTAGGGGGTGGGAATCCTGAGAGGGAGGAGAGGGAGAAAAACTGCAGTACGCATGCCAAACTTCCCCGGAGGCCAGATAGGAGGCAGAGTCCTATATGGACTCTGCTATCCTCCGGCAGTTTTTGGGACTTTGGGGGGGGACTACAGGAGAACCATATGGAGCTGGGATGTGAGGTAAGGATTTTATTACACTACATGATGGGGCCATTAGTGGAGGGGATTTTGAGGGCATAATCCTGAAAAATCTGCTGGTACTGAATAGAGATGGCCGGTTCGCAGACCCGAACCCGGATCCGCCGCGGATTTCTCCGGTCCGCGAACGGCGGATTATTCCGGACTTTCCGGACTTCCGAACTTCTGAACTGCGGATTTTTTTTTTTTACTAAAATTTTCGAAAATACGAGTATCTCCGTAATTACGAGGATCTACGATACTTGCGGGACACGGAAAAAACGTAGATTCACGTAATTACGAGGATTCACATAATTACGAGTATTCTCGTAATTACGAGAATACTCGTAAAAACGAGTAATTCGTGTAAATTTTCAAGACGGAGCAAGCCACATGATCCAAATTAGCCAATGGCAGCTATCATAGTTACAGAAAGCCTCATTTTTTTACGGAAATCTTCGTTTTTACGGGAATCCTCGTATTTTCGGAAAATACTGTTTTTTTAAAGTCACGCTAGCGGACTGTACTTTTTAGGTATTGTAGGCATTGATACGTGTTTCTAAGGCCATTACCCAGGTCCCTGAGTGGTTAAGTGTACGTTACCAAGGCTATTTAGACCACTTTTAATGCAGATTTTGCCGAACTTTCATTTTAATACATTTTAACGGGTCCGCTCGCGGATTTTCGAATTTTCGGATTTTTTCGAAAATCCGCGGATCCTCGCGCGGACCGGATTTTTCGAAGTTCGGACATCTCTGGTACTGAATGCAAAAAAAGTTTAAAGGGCATGTCCACCCTTAAAACAAAAAAATAGTCAAATGTCTGTTATCTGCACACAACCCCAAATGTGATTTCAGCACATTTTTAGATGTATTATTAACCAGATATTTAAGTATAATTATATTAAAGGACAATTATACTCACCTTCCCTCCCAACCTACAGCAGCGTGTTGCAGCAACGCTGCTCTTGTAGGCTCTGCCCCCTCCTCCCCGTCAGCGACGAGGCCAATAGGAAGGCATGCTCAACAAGTAGGTTTCGTGAATCCGGGGGTGAGGACCTAGCGGTTCAGGTCCTCACCCTGGGTAAAAGTTACTACATGAAGATCTGGAGCGGAGGGAAGGTGAGTATAATTGTCCTTTAACTATTGATTGTCTGCCTTTTCCAGTGCTGTCTCCCCTGCACATGCTTAAATTCCCAAAAGCTTGCTAAGCATGGGGAGGAGGCAGATACATTTTCTTCTGTTCTGCAAAAGGTATCATTAAATATCTGTAATGCATGTAATAAACTGGTAAAACTAGCAGTTGGGACTGCAGGCAAATAGCTGACAAGTCACTGGTTTTCTGTTTTAAGGGTCGATATGCCTTTTAACTAATAATTCCCCCAGGAACAATGCTGCAGGGATAAAATATTACTTTTGATAAAATGTGAATTTGTAGCTGAATCATTTCTTTTGTAGTAAGCTTTATCTTTATGGGGCATTAGTATCCTAGTGTGCTAAGAAAAAGAAAAGAAAAGTAAAAAGAAAAAAAAAGTTGAGAAACGTTTCCCTGTATTGACATTTGATGTAATAACCAGAGGAGCAATCAGAAGAACAAGTTTAAAGGCTGAAAAAAACTTAACGGAGAAATACATTTATTTATTTTTTATCCTAATGTAAAAGCTTTTTTCTCCAGAACACCTATACATTGTAAGATTCTTCTCTAGCAAGTAGCATTTAATACATGTAAGTAATACAGTAAATTCTGTAACTAAGAAGGCTTCCATGTTTTTGCCAGTACAAGTCGCAGCCCATGTAGTCATTAAAGAGTCATGCCCCCTGACCCCAGTATTCACATTCTCTATGCACAAAGGATTCTATATAGATGTCTACACACAATATAGAAGTCCCTGATAAGACTTTGAATGATGTTTGTTACCCTGCAGTTTATTTACCAGCCAGTATGAATAATATACAGCTTTCCTCGGACAATAAAAATAGTCTGCTCATTTTACCAACCTTTTTATTATTATTATTCTGAAAAAAAGCAGATTTAAGATTGGTGGTAATTAATCCTTATTACTTTTTGATTATTTGGAAAATGATTTGGCACAGTTTACATGTCCTTTAAACCAAATAATTATCCCCAATTAATTATTATTGAGACTTTGAAAAGCACCAAAATTCCTTAGCGCAAAGTGTGTGTATGTTTTGCCTCTCACCAGCATGTCCCTTATCCTTGGCACCTGGCTTCTTATGGATCCGAAGTCGTCAGAGAAAGAAGGTAAGTTTATGTGGGCAATTTTCAAAAGTGCATTCCAATGCATTAATGATGTATGCGCTAACCCTACAGCTACCTTTATGCCTGGTAGTTCTTATACACAATGTTGACCTGATATTTAAAAAAAATTGGCTTTGTTATGGCCATTGCTGTTTGATAGATGAAAGTAGTCTTCTTTCAGTCTGTGTGGGCACTTATATTTTATTTACCAGTCTGGGCACTTTTCTTTATTTACCAGTCTGTTTGGGCACTGTTATTTTATTTACCAGTCTGTTTTCTGCACTTTTATTTCATTTACCAGTCTGTGTGGGCACCAGTCTGGATGGTGAACTGGAGACTGACCTAACAGTGACCAGCCAGTGTAAGTCAGCCGACCACATCCACTTCTATAAGTTATGCCCACTTTCACAAGTCACACACTTTTTGCCGCTTCAAGAACCTTATGAAGATACTGTATAGGAGGAAGTTCTACAAAGTTTGTCTCAGGTGTCAAAAGGTCTAAAAGTGCCTCTGTCTGTAAAGTATTTTGATAACTGAAAAAAATGCCCAGAGCTTTGCAGGCAGATCATTCAATTCTTCTTCTTTTATGGAAAGAAAATCCTCATACAACACAGCCACCAATATTCTAAATTGCTTGTTCCTATAAATGTAACAAATTAGATTCATATACATTATAAAATGTTTTTTTATTACTGCATATTACACTGTATGGACTGCAGTGCCAGTGATCAATAAATCTAAAATGACATCACATTTAAATGTAATCAGCAATATTGTACAAGGAGATTAGTCACAACGTTTTGAAAAGTTGATACAAAATTCCAGAATTTAAAAACAGTAAAGTATATCCAGTGAATCGCCAGCTTAATAACACAAAACTAAAACAGCTAACTGATCTGTCCATACAGTTTCTTTTATTTGCCAATATATTTCTGGTTTAACAGAGATCCTGTACTATAATTTATCCCACCATATACTAAAGACAGCTGTGAGAACTCTATTTAATACTTCATGGCTTTACTACCGAGCACATTTATTTTAAACATCATGCGAGAGACCATAAAATAAAACCAAGCCAAAACTTTAAAACGCAATCACACGCAAGGGTCTTCTTATCAATTTACTTCCGTTTCTACATGATATATGGATTTTGTTCCTATTAACAACTGATCGTAGCATTAATCTTCATTTTATTACAATAATTTTCCCACTTGGTTTATTCATTTTTATCACTTCAAGTTTCATTGCAGCACTTGCTTAGAATAATTAGATTATTAAATGGAAGATTATTACAGTAGATGAGTAGGCTTAAAGTATTCTACAATCATAACACAATATAACTATAATACTAGAGAAAATTGTTTATCAAATCACCTTTGCAGCAAAACTAAACTAATTCAGTTCTCTTAATTTGTTTCCAACTGCACTGTATTAGTTGTTCACACAGTCACCTTTTTTGGTTTTGAGCCTCTGCAGAGAAATTTCAGCCTGAGAAATTCAGTTAAAGGGGTGACTATCTTAAAGGTCAATTAAACTTACCTCCTCCCCGCTCCTCTTCTTATATCCACGCTTTCTACCAAGAGTAAGCCACTAGGTCCTCACCCCTGGGCTGTTTGCACTTACACTGATATACTTACACAGTGCTGCTCCGCTCCCTAGTCTACTTCCGCAATGGGTCCAATAGGAAGACACGCTCCTTGCAGAGCATATCTTCCAATTGGAGGGGCGGAGCTTAGCGGAGCTAAGTATATCAGTGTAAGCCTAGCGGCTTAGGTCCTCACTCTTGGTTGAAAGTGTGGATATAAAGAGAGGAGCGGGGAGGAGTAAATCTGTTTTTAAGGGGGACATTGGTGCGTTAAGAAACAAAAGCGTTTATTATCTGTAGTTTGTTGTCTGTGTGAATGTACTAACCTAGCACTGTTTTATTTCTGGCGTGTGTCTGAATGTAAATACAATCAATTATATTTTCACTTCTTTCTACTGGAATAAGGTGGTGAGGATTCTTTAAGTAAACTTTAGGCACTGGGTTTAAAAAAAAAAAATACTGTATTGTTACCTGGTAGGTGGGGGCTGGGAAGAGAAAAAAGAAAAGTTTGTTTTTTCCCCCTCTCCTCTGCACTGATTGGAAGGGGTGTAGCTAATTGGTAACCAATTGTTTTAAATTGCCTGAGCATTGTGTAATAACATATCACACAAGTCCTGCCTGCAGAGCATTTTCAGCTCTGGGCAATTCAGTTAAAGGGGTAATTCGGTCTTAAAGGTGAGGGGATTTAGTGGAGTTTTACAAAATACATCTGAGAAGTTATAGGACTGAGGCAAAAGAAATTCAATGTTAAAAGAACTTACTGGAACAGATTGAGAAATGGAAGCAGAGTGCTCCAATTGGTTATCTGGTTTCTGGACCAGTCACTACTCGGGTTGTGCAACCAGAGTGGTAGGCTTAGAGATGAACTGTTTGAGTGAACTATTCCTTTAATGTATTGATTAAAGACTGGGGGGTTAAGGAGCTATGCTTTACCTCTCGTTCTTCAATCAAATCAGTAAGAGTGACAGATGAAGGAAGAAGAAACTTACCTTACATGCGATCCACCACAGCAGCGACAGGTCCCGACCGCTTCCTAGTTCAGAGTAACTATAACACGCACTACAGTTACTCTGATCACCAAAAATAGAAATGTGGGAGAGCCAAACGCAGAAGTTAGATTGCAAATGTGATTTTTATTTCGTGCAACATGTTTCGGAGCTAGTGTGCAAGCATAGCAATACAAACTCAGAACACTCTTTTAAGCAGGTACAAAAACCTCTCCCCTCAACCTTGATAGGTGATCCTAATCACTTAATTATGATTGAGAAACAATACATGTGTAAACCAACAGGAAAGGTTAAAAATAGAATTATGTAGTGATATACAATAAAAGTTGCAATATGTGGTGATATTAAAGGTTGAGAATATATAAAATTGGAGAGTATATAAAATACCATATATACATGGAATTGCACATATATGCCTTTCTTAAGCAGGATAAAGGGTCAACTGAATTTTCCCAAAAATTCAAAAATGGAACAAAAAACAGTTTCGAACATCTCTATTAGTGAATAAGTAACATATACACACCTTAGTTGCAAACTTACTGTCTTTATAGCATATAATAAGCAAGTATATAATAAAAACAACTTGAATAGTGTCTTTTTGACGTATAGTACTGTCTTTTTGGACCAGAAAAGGGTTATTACATATGTAATATTCACAAGCTGTCTTGAAAGCATATAGTACTGTATTCTTTAACCAAGAAAAGGAATTATCTTTACAGACTCAATAAATCGATGCAATTTTATACTTTTATGAGTGTATGTATGTACAGTATGTATGTATAATTTTATTTATAAAGCGCCACTTGGGTACACAGTGCTGTACATTATAAAATACAGAGTATACAAACAAGGGCATAAGCGCAAGCCATTATACAGATAAATAAAAAATTTAATTAAATATAATTGCATACATCGATTAAGAAAGCATATATATATATATAAATGGATATAAGTGCAACAAGCCTTGACACATTAGGAATGAGATGTGTGTTCAATATTCGTTACTTCTGGTGAGAAAACAACTAGGAGGCGTACAACACCAAAAGGTGAAGAAGCTTCAGAATCTGTAATATAGTAAATAAACATAAGTTACATACAAAGTAAATTCTTGATTGACCAACTTTCATTCAAACCCTTAGGGGTTAAGGTGTCTGAAATTTTGATCTAAGCAAAGAGGTTAGTGATATTCCCACCCCTTTTAGTTTTTTTTACTGTGTCCAGCACGCACCATTTTAGTTGAGACACTTGGTGTTTTTTTGAATGAAAATGCCTTGACATGAAGTGTCATATCTGCCATTCGGTATTAAATTTCTGATGTCATTTTTATGTTCTTGCACTCTAGTTTTTACCTGACGGCTAGTCTGCCCTATATATCCCATGCCACAAGGGCATGTTAAAAGATAAACGACATTAGTTGACAGACATGTAGCAGAGTTTCTAATCTTAATACAGTGTCCCATTGTAGGGCGATAGATGGAATCCCCTTTTAGTGTAGAGTTATAGCAATTACAAGACAGGCACGGAAAGTCAGTATCTGAGAGCCAAATGGATTTGCTCCACAGATCTTGGTTTTGTGGAAGCTGCTGAACATCTGACTAAAAGATTCATTACAAGGGGATACAATCCCAACCAAGTTAATAAGGCTAGAGAGCAGGTATTGAAATAAGATCGAGCTGAAGTTTTAAGACCCACATTAAAGGAAGTTAAATCTTCCAGACATGTCTTTGTGTCTCAGTATTGTGACACGAGTTGACAAGTCGAAAGAACTATCCATAAATATTGGGCCATATTACAACAGGACCCCACATATGGCACGCTTTTTTCTGAGCCATCAATGTTTAGTTACAAAAAGGGCAAGAGCATCAGAGATTTATTGTGCCCTTCTGATATATGCTCACAACAACCGCTAGCACAGGAACAGCGTAAGCGAATTGGCACCTTTCCGTGCCTGTCTTGTAATTGCTATGACTCTATACTAAAAGGGGATTCATCTATCACCCTACAATGGGACACCGTATTAAGATTAGATACTTGCCTGTCAACTAATGTTGAATATCTTCTAAAATGCCCTTGTGGCATGGGATATATAGGGCAGACTAAAACTAGGGCAGGTAAAAACATAAAAATTACATCAGAAATTGTATATCGAATGGCAGATTTGACACTTCATGTCAAGGCATTTTCATTCAAAAAAACACCACGTGTCTCAACTAAAATGATGCGGGCTGGACAAGAGGCACGTTGGATCAAAATTTCAGACACCTTAACCCCTAAGGGTTTGAATGAAAGTTGGTTAATCAAGCCTTTTCTTTGTATGTAACTTATGTTTATTTACTATATTACAGATTCTGAAGCTTCTTCACCTTTTGGTGTTGTAAGCCTCCTAGTTGTTGTCTCACCAGAAGTAACGAATATTGAACACACTGATAAAAGTAAAAGAAAACTGTTTCCCATGCCTTTGCATCGATTATTGAGTCTGTAAAGATAATTTTAAGCCCCAAAGGGCCCTTGTCAGGGGAGGGGGGTCCTGGTTCAAACTGCCGGACCCCTTAAGCCCCTAAGTGCCCTTGTCAGGGCCACAAAAGTCCTTGTAAGGACCGGGGAGTGGGTCCCGGTTTGGAGCTGTGGGACCCCCCGAACGTCTGGCCGCAGCATTGTCAGCCGTTCAGCTATCTGCGAGCGGCCATTTTCTCAAATCTCCGGCCGTTCGGGGATTTTGAGAAGTGGACGTTCGAGGCCTGCAAAACGTTCGAAAATCCTCGTACATTCCAGAATTTTAAAATGTTCGGGGATTTTCGAAAATAGATAGGATCACCTATCAAGGTTGAGGGGCGGGGTTTTTGTACCTGCTAAAAAAAAGGTTTGTATTGCTATGCTTGATAAAGGAGCACACTAGCTCCGAAACATGTTGCACTGAAATAAAAATCACATTTGCAGTCTAACTTCTGCGTTTTGCTCTTGTATTTTTGGCGATTAGTTATTTCCATGCAAGACAGAGTGGAATGGGATCGGAGCCAAAAAACTGAAAAAGAATAGAGTTTGGGTAGCCACAACTGTGGTTTTGGAACTATACTCTAAAAAGGAAGCAGTCGGGAATTTCTACCGCTGCTGCAGAATCTATCTATCTGTTATCTATTTATCATCTATCTATTTATCATCTATCTATCATCTATCTATCTAATCTATCTATCTAATCTATATATTATCTATCTATCTATCTATCTATCTATCTATCATCTATCTATCTGTTATCTATTTATCTATATTTTGATCATCTATCTAATCACTGTTGCGGCCGTGATTGATAGAGAAGGAGGACACGGCCAGGGATTGGCTGTGTGTAATTACCTATATTTCAGTGTTCGAGAAAGGTAGAATTATAATGAATGTGGGGTATTCTTTCTAAAAAGTTATTTTGGGGTTGGATTGGCCCTTTACCACTCCAGCATGTAGATTTTATATGCACTTGGTATATGGTACATTTACACATAAAATTCTGAACTTTTTTGCACACATTAGAAAGTTTAGAAAATAGTTTGCATTAAAGAGAGTACGGTTAGGATGGCAGATCAGTAGAAATCAGCGGGCACCTTTTAATAAAGCATACACTGGACTTATTAAGAGTTTGTTAGTCCTTTTTTTAAGAGGGACACCTCTAGAAGCAACATAGCCAAGGATAATCGTATGACGGTCACAAAGAGGATACGGGAAGGTGGTTCTGCAGAATTGATTGGATGTTGCAGGATCTGAACAATACTATCAATATTCTGTTGTCTCTGTAATGTCATTATTAACAAAATTCTATCACTTCGAACTTGTTTGTATTCTGCAGCCTTTAAGGACAATACCCTTTTCTGTTTGTAAGTCACAATAGCCGGTTTTCTTAATTCCGTTTACCCAGCTTGTGTCCAAAACCGAGCCAATGGGAACCAGCGCTTCTATGAAAGCGTGTGCCTTCCGATTGGCTAAGCCTTGGGTTAAAATCGAGTAGCAGGACTAAATAAGTCAGCTATCATACCTTGCACGCAGCAGTGCCAGAAGATCAGACTAGATCATGATGGCCAATAGATCTGTAACTGGGAGAAGTAGATAGCTGAGGACGCTCCATATATATTAAATTTGTGGAACCATTTATCCTGCGTCCTGTGTACTGTCCAGTGTGAGTTACAGTATATCGACCTCCATTGAACTGCTATTTCTGACTTTCCATATGCACTTTATTAGGAACACTATATTATAAATAGGATGTATATGTAACAGGTCAGATGGTATTTATAGACGAATTATGAATTTTGATGCACTTTTGCTGTACTATAATACAGAAACACTTGTGCCTTAGGCTGAGGTCCCGCTATAGCACGTACGGGCGCATTTGTGCAAATAAATGCGGATCGCAAGGGCTTTAATTAATGGATTGCAGTGCAGTGGACATTAATGGACTAATGTGACCAGCCCCATTGCCTTACACTAACATCCTCTTTTTAAAAGAGCAATCGGATCGCAATCGCGAACGGATTGCGCATAAAAGTGCCCAAGTGTGACCTAGCCCTTGCAGCAGACCCGGGCAAAGTAAGGCCGGGGGCCACATGTGGCCCATTGGCTGCCCCTGACTGGCCCCTCAAAACTGTACTCCAAAAAATCTTAATATTAATTGATTGTCTCAGGCTGCCTAATTGATTTATTTTTAATTAATTCTTCCACTTTTTTGGACTGTATCTCCTCCCACAGTTTTTGAGCTAGAGACATGAAATTCAGTGTAGATGCGTGGGGCATATAGGAGAATTGTGCTATTACCCAAGCCAAATTCAAAGTTTATACTTAAACTTTCCCTTTCTAGTTCTTATTCAGATCATAAGAATCTTTCTATTAAGATTTTATTCTGTAGTGCGAAAACCTATTCACTGGTGTCTTAAAAGAAGTCTTAATTTCTATTTGAAAAATTTAAAAAAAAGTCAACACCTCTTGCCAAACACTGGTTTAAACCTTTTATTAATAAGCAATGACATTTGTTTTTTATTCCTTCTCTTGCTAAAATAAAATAGGCAAGCAGCCCAGTCACACAGTATTGCTCTTTAACTAACAGTTAATTAGTAGTAAAGAATTATTTAACTACATAAGATAGGGCTGGACAGATTCCAGGATGCATCTAGAGTTTTCTAGAGGTGACTGGGCTGGGTACACACCAGACGATATGTTGACAACAGATATTTCAATAATTTGATTGTGTTGAAATAGCATCTTTACTTTTTTTTGCTGCTTAATAGTGGTTGAACCAATTGGACATGTTGGTAATTTTCAGCAGTCCGAGCTATTTTCTCCATGAAGATTTAAACATTCTAATAAAAATAATCCTTTAGAATTGGGGCAACTTTCCCTACCCATTAAGACAAGTTTAAAAGAACAACAGTGTAGATTTCTTCATTTTTAACCAGTTGTTTAATTTTCAAATGATATCCCATAAATGACTTCGTTGGATGTCATTTTTTATCAACCCCTAGAGAAATGTAAATACAGCTAGTCTAGTTTATATATAGTGAAACATATTTACACACCAGCAAACCATCTCTCCACCTATCATAAAACATGTTGCAAGGCTTTTGTCTGTTAAAAACACTCTTGGGAAATTACAGACCCTACAGCTATAATAGTTTCAATTCATTAGCCAACTCATGCCCATGCATCAAATACTGTACAGTACTAAATAGCATGTATAGGAGAATCTATACTATTTTTACCTTTCATCTGGGAGTAATACATGTTATTAGTAAACTAAAAACAACTGTACTATATAATTTTTTTTTTTATTGCAGATTTCCATTTTTTAAATACAGGTTTCATAAACCAACATTAACATTTAAGCACAATCTTTGGTTCAAACCCCCCTCCCCCAAAAAACCTTGTGCAGTGTAAGATAACATTTTAACATATATCCTTCTTAATGACCAAAGTTAAAATTAGATATTGTGTAAATATTATAAACAAACAGCATAAGCCACTGTTGGTTAACATTCGACTATACCTTTTATTAGTGATAACCCACTGTCTGGCATTATGTAACAAAGCAACATGATATTAAAAATTTTTATTGTATGTATGTATAATTTTATTTATAAAGCACCACTTGGGTACACAGCGCTGTACATTATAAAATACAGAGCATACAAACAAGGGGATAAGTGCAAGCCATTATACAGATAAATAAAAAATTAAATTAAATACAATTGTATACATCGGTTAAGAAAGCATATTATATATATATATATATATATATATATATATAATGTATAAATGGATATAAGTACAACAAGCCTCGACACATTAGGAATGAGATCCCTGCCCCTAAGAGCTTACAATCTAAATGGGAGAGACAACAATCAGATACAAGTTGGGGGAATGGGTACAAAGTGCTTGAGGTGGCTAACAATCATTTGTTTTGCTGATGCTCAGAAAGGTAGGATAACAGTCTAGATTTGAAAGTATTAATGGATGTCACCAGGCAAAGCGAGAGAGGGAGAGAGTTCCAAAGGTAGGGAGCAGCAAGAGAGGACAGTTCAAGGCGGGAGGCAGCAGTTGGGGGTCTGTGGAGAAGATTTCCTTGCGAGGAGCGAAGGGCACGGCCTGGGACATAAGGGACGAAGAGAGAAGATAAGTAGGGAAGTGCAGTAGAGCAAAGGGATTTAAAGGTTAAGGTCTTTGTTTGATGGGAAGTCACCCTATGGACTGAAGTATCGGGGTTGCGGGTTCTCTTTTGGAGGAGAGCGAGATGATCCGAGCTGCTGAGTTTAAGATAGACTGGAGAGGAGAGAGATGAGAGGCCAGGAATACAAGTAGTAGAATGTTAAAGTAGTCAATACGGGAGATTATAAGGGCATGGATGAGCATTTTAGTAGTGGAGAGATAGAGAAAAGGGTGGATCTTAGCAATATTGCAAAGGAGAAAACGACAGGTCCTAGCAACATTGTTAATGTGATGACGGAAGGAAAGAGAGGAGTCAAAGATAACTCCAAGGCAGTGTGCAGATTCAACCGGGTTAATGACCATATTGTCAATAGAGATGGAGAAGGATGGACTAGGTCCCAGAATTTGGGGGGGGGGAAATGATAAATTCCGTTTATTATTGAAGAAATTTCCCGTACACTTTGCAGGTACAATTCGCTAGGCAGGGGTTTAAGACATCATCAATAGATAGAGGTGTGTTATATTCTATGTGGGTAGATCACGGAAGGAGAAATATGTAATTGATGTGCACAATACAAAACAAATGTGCAGGAGATTACTTCACATTAGAAAACAGTCAATCAATAAATGCATGCTTAAAAATGTGCAAAATTACAAGCCAATGTAAGTCATAAATGGGCCAGTGAATCACAAATTCATTTGCAGTTTGCTTGTGGTAATTGGTTTATGGCTGAAAATGAAATGTAGTTATAACTAGCACATAGAATAAGGAAATCAAATTATATACAGCGTAAAGCAATAACAAATATTAATGCCTGTGTCATTTGCGATACTTCCTTCCAGTTCCCTTCCAACCATTTTCTTGTCAATATAAAAAAAAATGTATAGGTAACCTCCTACAGCAACCCAATATAAACAAACCTTACAAATGAAACCTTACATATAAAAATGTATTGAATATGCATATCTAATTAATTCTACCTACAAACTAGAGTTGTATTGTGTTGCTGCTTAAAGGCCTGCCTTTATGGATGAAATGAAAGCATTTGGTCCCTTCGTGTGTACCCACCCTAACATAATGTTCTCAATCATTTTAACTATTTGTCCCGACCGAGCACTTGGCCAGGACAAATGTCTGTCGGTTCCAGCAATAGTGGCTGCAGCCGACAGTTTGTGCGAGTGATCGAACCGCACGGTCAGCCATGATTTACCGACATGTCCGATCCGGACGATCGACATCAGTCGCAGCGACGTCCGAGATTGGCACAGATTTTTCGCCCCAAACGACCGATACACGGAAGTATCGGCCGATTGGGATGAAAAATCTGCCTGTGTGTACCCAGCCTCAAGTCCAACCTCCATATCAAGAACTTGTCCTTGAAGGCAAAAAAGCACATAACAAAATTTTGGATACAAATTCTCAGGAGAGTTGGCCAAATAAGAATAAATGGAGATTTATAAATCCATTCTAGAGTGCACATTTACATATCCAACCCCACCCAGCAGTTGTGGGAGTCTCCCTGATTCTAGGGTGGTGTCAGGCACTCCCATGAGACCACCCCAAACTCCCGCAACTGCAAAGAATGGCAGCCTACCCCCTGGAACACCCTCTTACCTTGCTGCCACGTCCCGTTACACCTCTAACTCCGCTGGCCCCTTTCCTGGCTGTCACGCTCCAGTAATGCCTCTAATTCCTCCTCCGCCAGGTTTCCACACAAAGGCATGCCCCTGCCACACCCCCTTGGAGTAAAGGGGCGAAGTAATCAAATACTGTATTGGAAACATGTATACAAATATAGAAAAAATAATCAATACACATTCCTAGGCCCCATACAATATATTGCCTGCACACTGGCATACTTTATAAACAAAGGGGTTTTAGTATACATTACTGTGATCACTTGAATGAAAAGCCTTCAAACCACGTCAAGGTAATCCCAGTCTGGAAGGTCCTAACATCTAACCTTTTTTACTTCAATTATGATAAGCATTCATGTGATCACAGTAATGTATACTAAAACCCCTTTGTTTATAAAGTATGCCAGTGTGCAGATAATATGATATTGTATGGGGCCTAGGAATGTGCATTGATTATCTTTTCTATGTTTGTATAAATGTTTGCCCAGAACAAACATTTATACAAATTAGCCTAATTGGAGTGCTTCCACAATCCATGTATGGTATGTATTGGAAACACGTGTTTCTAATAAATGTGCTAAAGATCCTTGTGCGCCAGTTGTAATATACATTTTAATTTTTGCATGCATGCAGTTTAAATGCAATTAGTTTTGTAATCAGTAAGCTCTGCTAATTACATTGATTTATCTTCAAGTATCTTCACATTAGCAGATGATCCCACTCTATGGTTAATCTCGCACAGGGCACTGCAACCAGACATGTTGTTTACCATGCCCCCCACTTAAGCAGTTGGGTATATTTAAATTGCATTGCACCATATTTGTTCTATTGTTTGGTCCTTGCCAATGACCTTTTTGAGAGTTTCCTGCTTCAATGTCATGGAAAATAAATCTATCGCTTTCACAGGTTTCTTTTTTTACTTTACAATACTCAACTTTATTTAGTCTATAAAAAGCTTCCTCATAAGAACAACTACAGGCAAATTAAAATCTTAGCAGAAGATTTATTACTTTACTTTATTATTGTTTGTATCATTAAGACTTAAATGCAGGGGTTAGTTTTTCTTTTCAATGCATAGGTAAAATGTGCCATTGACCAGGTTCCCCCCCCCCAAAGTTTTAAAAGGAAAGTAGGCCATTTACCATTTTTTTTTAATGTTGAGATTAGATATTTAAAGGGCAACTGTGCTCTCAACACAAGTTAGGGTTAAATGAAAGCCTGCAGTATTTCCTTTAAAATGAGCCGAAAATCGCATCTCTGGTTGAAGCCTGTGAGAAATTAAATTGGAGGGAATGTTAAAACTTCATTCTTCCAGTAGGGTGAGTGACATCACCTGACCTCTGCCCTGTCCGTCCGCCCCGGGGGAGAAGCATACTCAGTTAAGACTTAATGCTGGGGAAATCAGGAAGTACTTGGGAAAAAAATTGACAGTTGAAAAGGAGAGCCTATTAATGTGGGCAGAGGCTGGTCACATGGCTGAAAACAGGAAGTGTTCAAACAGGAAGTAATATTGCTGAACCTTTCCAACAATAACTGGAATAATCTAGAGATGTGATCCAGGTTTTATTTTGGTATGATGGAAGGCTTTTTATATAATTTTTACCAGTTTGGAAGAATTTTAGACCACAGTTACCCTTTAAAGGAAACATGTGCCATCTGCAATTTCTTTCAGTAAAAGATTAAAAGGGAATGTTTGCAATCTAGCAATTTATTTTAATGCAGTGATTAAATAGAAAGTGTACCACATGATCATCCCTTTTTTAAAGACTGCGCGTGCCCCAACTTTACTTTTCTTTTAGATATGATCTGTAAGGGAAGCATCAGGTCACGAGTGGAAATGTGGTGGCCTTGATTTGATTTCTTTATATTTAGTGATTCGGAAAATTATGATGGGAGACACAGTTTAATGGGACACAGGGCTGGATGCAAAGTGATATAGGGTACTGGAAAAATCAGTATTGTGATATGCCGGATTTGGATGCAAAGATAAAAAAATTGCAATACCATGCATTTGCCACAATTGTAAAGTATTCTGGGGCTATATTTATTGTATCTGTAATTTCTAGATGTGGGCTCAAAGCCAGCCTTAACGGGACACTAAACTTAAAATAAAAAAAAACTTGATTGTTGAAGAAAGTATTTTAAAAGGGAGATAGGAGCACATGCTCCATGACTGCTTCCATGCTTACATGCACCCCCCTCCCCACGGGGGAGAAGAAATTCTGCAATATAGCATCTATTAAGAGAGGGAAAGAAGTGGAGCCCACAAGTGGGAAATATCATGGAGCATATGGAAGCTGTCATGCAGCTGTGTTTACACTATCTGTTGTAAGTAATTTACTATGAATTTGGGTTGTTCTTTCCCAATTTAAATATACGAACTATTAGTATTATAAAAAAAGTTATTTAAGGATCCCATTAAAATTCACTATAAATGCATGAATTTTATTTAGTACGGTATTTGAGGTTGAATAAAGACATACGTCCATCCAGTCCAACCTACTCGGCAATACCCACATTTCCTGCCTTACTGTTGATCCAGAGGAAGGCAAAAAAAAAACACAATGGAATTATGAAGAGGGAAAAAATTCCTTCCTGACTCCAAGTGGCAATCGGAAATATTGCTCTACTTTATGTATCAATTCCAGTAACCTGCAACATTTCTTGTTTTTAGAAACTCATCCAGGTTTTTTTTTTTTTTTTAAAAACTTTCCAATGAACCTGTCATCACCATGTTCAATGAAAGACCGTTCCATAGTTTTACAGTGAAAATTGTTTCCCGAACCTGAAAACTAAACCCCTTTTCTTCAAGTTTTAAGGGATGTCAGAGTGTCCTCTGACATGTTCTGTTGGTGAAAAATGCCTCAGTTTATTGAATAGCCCATTAATGTATTTTTACACAGTAATCATATCCCCAAGCAAGCACATTTTCTCTAGTGTACATAATTGCAACTTATCCAATCTGTCTTCATATTCAAACTCCACCATTCCCTTTACTAAATTAGTTGCCCTTCTCTAAATCCTTTCCATTTCCAAAATGTTTTTTTTGTACACAGGATTCCAAAATTGCACTGCATATTCCAAATGAGGCCTTACCAATGATTTTAAAGAGGGAGAATAACATTTTTCTGCCTTTAATCCATACCTCTCTTTATACAAGACAATATCTTGCTAGCTCTAGCTGTTGCTGCCTGGCACTGCTTGCTACATTTACATTTGTTATCCACCAAAACTCCAAGACCCTTTTCCAACAGGGATTCACTTAACACAGAGCCAACAACACCCCCATTCAGTCAGCATGTTGCTTAGGGGTTATTATTAATTCTGCACTCTCCTTTTCCAATCACATTAACTATGTTGCTAAAACCTTCGTAACATTAATAAATTCCGTAGATTGCTTTCTCTTCCAACTACTGCTATGCTTGTCCATGCTCTCATCCTATCACGCCTAGACTATTGTAACCTTCTGCTTTCTGGCTTTCCTGCTTCCCATCTTTCTCCACTTTAGTCCATACATAACTCTGCTGCATGCATTATGTCACTCTCTAACAATCGGGAAATTAAATATCCTCATTGCCGCACATCTACCTGGCTCCCCATTAAACAACGCATTATTTACATAATGCTTCTCTTAACATGTAAATCCCTTCGCTCTGGTGCTACTTATATTTCTTCTCTAGTGTCCCGATATGTCCCTGTCCATACCCTCCGCTCATCACAGAACCATCTCTTATACAGACCCCCCACTCACACTGCCTCCTCTCGCCTTAAACCTTTTTCTCTTATGGCTTCCATCCTCTGGAATTCTATTCCCCTCTCTCTACGTCAAGAAACCTCAATAAACAAGTTTAAATCTAACCTCTCATCCGATCTCTCTGAGCACAGCACTGTAGACACTGCACCAGTTATTACTTTAGCATTTCCACACTTTCCTAATGTATCTGTATGTTACCCACCTAAGAAGATTGTAAGCTTGGATGGGGCAGGGACCTCTTTTCTCATGTTACATGTTTCAAGCACTAATATATTTCATGATGCTCTTACTTATTTATATATTTATTTACTGTCCCCCTTGTATGACTTTTTGTATTCTATATTATACAGCGCTGCATCCCCTAGTGGCGCTATATAAATAAACATATACATAAATACAAGGATTTTTAAGTCCAAAATGCATCATTTCGTATATAGCTCTACATATTATGCACCGCTTTACAAATATCTCACAATCTGTATGTCTTTATGATTGTGGGGTAAACTAGATTACATTGAGGAAACCCACACAAGCAAAGGGTGAACATACAAATTCCTTGCAGATGTGTAAAAAAAACTATATTAGGGAATAGTGATGAATCCTGGTTTTGAAACGGGTGTATTTGTTGAAATTTTCGATTAGAAAAAAAAAAATTCCGATCAAAAATTCCTATTGAAAATGATATTAATTGCTTGATATTTATGATCGAACACACCAGTTTAATTCATGTCTATTAAGGAATATATAAATGCAGGAAAATAAGACAAGGTTCACCACTGAACTATAGTCATTTCTATACACCTGGCAGTGCTATTGCCAACCACATTATTATTCTATCTTTACCCCCTCTTTTAATGATTTGTTATTTTGTGCTGTATTCTTAAAAATGCATTTAACAGTATGTGACAGCGATGTTTAGATTTGCATTATTACATTTATAGCATGTCATTATAATATAAACCTATTGAACTTAAAACATTAACAAAACAAACTTGTGTTGTGCATAAATGAGTAATGTAACAAAACACTATTTTAATGTATACAAGGATGAAAGAATATATAGTTCCTTTCAGAGAACATATTTGGTAATATGCATAATTAAGATCCCTCATTAAATATTTAATCAAAAACAAGATCTGCTCTGAATAAAAAAAAAAAATTGTACAATGAAGTAACTGCAATAAGTATCTGTCCTCAAATAAAACAGGTAAAACAGTGCTGTGGGATATACATATTGACAGCAATGAATGCTTCTGATGCTCAATAAAATATAATGAAGCAGAGTCACATTCTACAAATCATAAATTAGGCTCAGGATAACTCAATTATTAATTGAGACATCATTAGCAGAGTCTTGAGGCGGTTTTCTGCGACAGTTTCCATTTACTTTTAAACCATTAGACAGTGGATGTCAGATGTATTCTTAATGGAACTAAAGAGTTCAACAAGTTAAGCCGGGTGACTTTCCTCACAAAATAAGCTTTTTATTTCAGAATCTTTTCATTTGTAAAATGGTTGTGTGACTGGGATCTAATTTTGGACACATCGCATAGAACCTAATGACAGGTATACATTGACTAATGAAGATTGTTTTATCTTCTCCTTACCTACAGTATATTTTTGTATTGCCATTTCTTATACAATGCTTTATTATACATTTATTCAGATAAAATACAAGCTCAATGACAAAGCCAGCTAATATTGATTTTAATATACCGGTCAGGATTAGTAATGTCCGAAATTCGGTTTGTTTCTGAACTTCAGTAAAAGTTCTGAAGTTCGGAAACAAACCCATTTAAGTCAATGCAAGATAATAGTTCGAAAAGTTATGACAAATAACATAACAATGGTATCTTACTGTAAATGGCTCTGGCACCTGGGAAATGGTCTGGAGAACATCACCAAAACTCATTTAAACACTTTTTTCTTTAAGATCGGGCAATTGTGGTGTTTCCACGCTGTACATTTGAGGGTTACGGTCAATTCGAGGATTTACAAACGATAAATTACTTAATTCGAAGTCATTCAAGGGTTATAGAAAGTCGAAGTCTACATTTGAGAGTTATCAATTTCAAACGCTACATTCAAGGGTTAGCGAATTAGAACTCTACATTGGGGGCTAGTGAATTAGAATACTACATCCACAGGTTACCAGAAACAAACATTACATTCGAGGGTTACCAAAATCGAACATTAAGCTCGAGGGTTACCAAAAACAAACACTACATTTAAGGGTTGCCAAAATGATACATTTGATACAACAAACGGTCCGTGAATTTAATAATTATCGAATTTTTCGATAATTCGCGTAAATAGGGCCACGTGTTTGGAAAACCGTACTAGTTCAAGTTTGGCTAGTTTGAGTTTGTCTAGTCAAGATACATCTCAATGGGGATCTAGAAAATGTGCTGTATACATAGTTTGTTACTTTATAATATCGTATAGAACTTACGCGATAATGCCTGATGGAGTGGTTTAAATTTATTAAGCCCTATATGACACTAACCTTATTAACTCACATATATTTACCAGTGGCTAGAATGATTATTCGACAGATACATATATTTATCACATGTTTTTAGGGAATCCCTAATGATATGGATATTCTGAGCTTGGTTCCTCCTGCTCAGGTGAAAGTGCATGTGTTAATAGTTTGGGAAGAGATGTGAAATTTCTCACATTAGACAGTAAAGGTTCATATACACGTTGATCGCCAACACACGATGTGTGCCAACAATCGTGCCATATGTGGGCACTTTGTCGGCTGAAACTTAAGTTTGGTCGGCCCTTTTTGATGATCTGCCAGGCAGATGGAGAGGCCCGATATGGAGATTCCTAACTAACAAAAGAGTGACTGCTATTTGTTCAGTGTCACTGCATTTTTCTTTACAAGAAGCAGCAAAATGTCATGGAACATCACTGTCAATATTGTCAGATTTTGTGGGACAGACTTTAATACTCTGTTCCCCTCTACCTGCATCTAGCAAGGTATGCCATGCTGAAGACCAGCTCTGTAAAGTGCATCAGTGCATTTTTGGTTGCTATGTCATTTCTAAATATAAAAATAAACATCTGCAGAGAAAAGGCAAGAACAATATACAGGAGACATTGCATTTTGTTGGTGCATCGATTGCCAAACTGCCCCCTGTATCCTAGTATTGTAAATAGAAAAAGCAAGTAAGGCATAACACGTTGCAAACTTTCATATATTTGAAGTCAATATGGTTTACATAACATAAACCCACATTTACAATCTTTGGGATCTCTAATCATTCTCAGGCTAGGGAAAACTGCACAAACAGGTAATTTATAGACAATTAACAGGATATTACAGCATACAAAACTAAATGGGGCCTTGGATAAAATATTGACCATAATGCAACACTAATTTAAATGGTGTACCCCAAATTCTTATACATATTGCACAAAAGAATAAATGAACACATTAAACTATGACATTATGAAAAGAGGTACAAAACAATCCCTTACTGTACCCCCTCCATGGTAAAGTAATTTTATCAATGACTTTAAATCTCAACTGTGACTCCCGATGTCCCGCTTCTATAAAATGTTTAGAGATTGACAATTTGGTGTTGCCAGTCCTAATATTCAATCTATATTGCGATATTCTAGTTTTAACAGGCAAGTTAGTTTCTCCTTCACAAAGTAAGCTGCTTGGGTATATGAGAATGTAAATGACATATGACGTGTAGTAACCCCATAGGTCATAGGAACAATTGGTAGACGGATAGTAAAATGAGGAACCTGTATGTACACTGGCAGGATAAGCACAAAAACATCCCAGTCCTGTGAAACCCTGTTAATGTATGTACCTCCTTCTTAGTCTTATATATATCATAACTGGTAACACACTTGAATAGAGATAAATAAAACTGTCGAGTTTCTAGAAGAACAGTGGTTCTGCAGAACTTTGAAGTTCCAAAAATCCAATTCAAACCCAATTGAATCATAATTTTTTAAATTTTCTGTTGCAAATTTTGAATACTCAAAAGCATTTTGTATTTAAATAGTCAGATTATGATCTAAGTCAGCCTTTGCTGACACTGCAACTTATATATTTGTGCACCTGTGTACAATTCATGTTAATCACCCAATGAAAATTATACCAAAGGCAATACACAATATGTGAACTGTATTTATTATCTGGCGCAGACAAATGTACATACTAGTAAAAACCCGACTTGAAATAAACGTATTCCCAAAAAATGCATTAACAGGTATAAACTAATAGCAATTAATAATTATACACAAACTTTTTTTTGCCACATTGTGGAAACTGTAAAGGTTATATATTTATTGGAAGGGGTGCAAAGGCAGGCTATACTGATGACATTTATTTAGGATTAACTACTAGATCCAACATTACAGATAGGCATAACAAGTCATTTATTTAGATCTTAATTCTCTATAACAAATAATTTAGGAACAGTTTAACTATGCATATTTTTTTAATAACCATATTAACAGCAGTAAGGAAAACTGTTATACGGCAAATGAAAGGAAACTAACATTTCAGGGAGCGGAGCCACAACATTGCAAATTTAGCACAATCCTTGTGACCATGATGCAACTATTAGTGAAGGTCATTCCTATTTGTTTTTATTTAGTGCGCCTCTGGCTGCAAGGAAGAAACTAGTCAGGGCTGTACAAGAACCAAACTCCTTTGTAGTAAACATAAATTAACTCCTTTATTGAATAAATGGAGAGCAATTTGAGTCTGAAAAACGCTTAGCATAGTTGAAGCTACCTTCCTCCACTTGGCCAGCCATGCAGTTTTGAAAGTAATCTAGTGGTGGCAGCTTTCTCCATTTCTATTGGATAGTTACATTATTTAGTTACTGTAAGCACTAGATAAATAGTTGTGCATATTAACTTAACTGTTGTAAATCTCTGTGTGATAATCAATATTTTTCTCCTCCTTCCAATGGTTACAGTATTCTGTAATCCTATTTGTCTTTTGAGATGCATTTAATCATGTCTGTGTACTCTATGGCTCGCCTTTTATATTTACTATATAAAATTATTATATTTAATATAATAGTAATAGAAAATTGCCCATGTCAACTTCTTACAATATGATCTTATATAATTACTTGCATACTATTTATGCAACTTTGCCCTGGCCATGTAGGTTAATTATAACTGCAGAATAGAGCTCTATATGAGGAGATTATTTAACCTCTCTCCAATAGTTTGGATTAATACTGGGATAACTGGGAATGACTAACTATTAGTAAAACTTTGGGATAAAACTTAAATCTTCAGTCCTTTGTGTAGCCTAGAGTGGGAAATAGATACCGGTTTGTTCCTTCGGGTGTTTGACCTAAACATTAATTTATATTAAAATGATTTTTTGCTTGCCATTAGTGTAAAGTAACGCAATAGGAGTGCCACTAACCATGTAGCAATTTAAAGCACAGCATTTTTTTCCAAAAATAATTCCTACCGTGCAAGTTTTGAAAGTTGTAAAAAAAAAAAAAAAAAAGGACTAATCTTAGATATTTGTGCACATGCTATACTTGAGATATAGATACTCCATGACATGACTTGAATTTTTTTTCTGTCAGTCAATAAGGGATGTGGAAGAACTAAGAACCAAAAGAGGAAAATGTGTCAATAATTAAACTTTACTGCAAGGATCTAGGTAAATGGCATAAAAAGTCCCCCAATTTGAGTAAGACCGATCCCAAACAGCTCCTTCTAAATCATTGTGTGAAGCTCTTTTTTATGGAAACTTTTGGAAATGTAGCTGTAAATTCTTGAACAACTCTGCTGTCAATCTGTGAGCAGAAGGAAACATCCAGCAAGAAAAGTTCTTTGCAACATTCCAATAATTTGCGCAAGGCTGCAGAGCTTACCATCCTTGTGCCTGGGTGAAAAAAAAATCATGGGGATTATTTGTAAAAAAAAAAACTTAACTATGAATGTTAACACACAAGTTATTCTTAGTAATATTTACATGCAGTCTCAGAATAAGCAAAGTGGAGGTATAGTAATAGATACAAAATATATACAGTATATGTATATCAGACAGTATGCCAATATTGTATATTACTTGTACAAGTTCAGCGGTTTAAAAACTTATTTTTAAAAATTTTAATCAATGTAGAATGCTGCATCAAAACTTAAAAAAAATATACAATTTTACAACACAACATAGGCACACACCCCTTGCAAGCTAACTCAAAGTGCAGGGCAGATACAATTAGGTGCACCTGCATACAGGAAGTGAATACTTTGGAAGCATCAATTTATCTACAGGAATAGCTGGATGGGCAGATTAAGGATAGAGGCATAAGAATTGTTTTTTTTAATTTAACTGTTCTATTCAGTTAGATCAACTGGACTTAAAAGTTTAGTTCTTGAAGACGTTTCACTAGTCATCTGACTGGCTTTCTCAATTCAGAATGACTTGTACAAGAATCTGTTGGCAATTATGTACCCTGGAAAGTCCCAATTAGCTTCAATGCATCCACACCTTGCATTCAGAAGGTCCCTAACACCTGGCTGTCATATGCTAAGAGGTGTTATCTAAACTGCCCAGGGTAAGGTGTCAAAACAGCATTGCACATGGCAGACAGCTGTGTCGAACCCCCCCCCCACCTCTATTCAGGCTTGGTTTCTTTATTTTCACAGAAATTGCCTCATTCACACCTCTCTTGAACCAGTCATGTTCCCTTGCCAAGTTGTTGACATTACAATCTTCAAAGGT
The DNA here is from genome assembly GCA_019447015.1 of Hymenochirus boettgeri. Classification (NCBI taxonomy): domain Eukaryota; kingdom Metazoa; phylum Chordata; class Amphibia; order Anura; family Pipidae; genus Hymenochirus; species Hymenochirus boettgeri. Next base: position 151,604,590 of record CM033473.1, on the reverse strand, counting down.
ATGTCCTTTTACCTTAAGATGCAGGCACATGGCTGAGTCCTGACCCGAGGAATTGTCTCTTCTGTGCTGGGCTATACGTTGGTGCAGTTGCGGTTTGCTCTCCCCCACATACAAATCAGAGCACTCTTCACTGCTTTGTCGCTTTTCTTATGTTTCGGTATTGGGTCTTTTGAATGTACCAATAGCTGACTCAGTCAGTTTGGTTTAAAGCAGACAAGAATACAGTGATTTTTGAAAATTCTTCTTAATTTCTCAGAGACCCCCTGCTACATATGGGATGACCATGTTCTTTCTCCTGTCTTGCTTTTCCCCTTCGCTGTTGGTATTCTTGTTCCTTTCTTTCCTTTTACTTCTTTTGACAAAGGCCCAGTCTGGATATCTGCAAGTTTTAAGGGCTCCTCTGAGATGTTTTATTTCTTTAGCCTTTACTTCTGTGCTAGTGGTAATGTTCTCTGCTCTGTGTTGCAGGGTTCTGATGACATCCAGCTTGTGATCTAAAGGGTGGTGGGAGTCAAACAACAAATACTGACCTGTGTGAGTTGGTTTTCTTTAAACCTCTACTTCCAGTTTACCATTCTCCCCGACTTCTACCAAGCAGTCAAAGAAAGCCAGTTTGTTGTTTTGTACCTCTTCCCTTGTAAATTTGATGTTCTGGTCTACGGCATTGATGTGTTCTGTGAAGGCTTGAACTTCCTTCTGGTGGATTATAACCCAGGTGTCATCCATGTATCTGAACCAGAGTCCAGATAAGTCCACAAGTCCAGGAGGGACTGAATACTACCTATTTCAAATACAGGGATAAGTTCTATAAGGGTACATAATTGCCAACAGATTCTTGTACAAGTTATTCTGAATTGAGAAATGACTAGCGAAACGTTTTCAAGAACTAAACTTTAAGTCCAGTTGATCTAAATGAATACAGCAGATATACCATGACCTGGATGAATGAGAACCTTCACAAGCATATGTTTTTTTTCTTTATTTATTTGGCTTAAAAAGCCAAATTCATGTTCTTTCTATTTCTTCTTCTTCCCTTTTATTTTTCTGCTTTTTTGGACTGTATCTCCTCCCACAGTAGAGACACAAAATTCGGTATGGATGTGCAGGACACATAATAGAAGTGTGCCATAGCCTAGCTAAGGAATCAATGTAAGAGAGTTACCAGTAAGTTTGGGCCATTTTTCTCATTGACTCTTATGGGTACAATCCTCAAATATGGACATTTTGAGGTTTTAGAGTCATGTGTTTAAAACAGTTTTTTATTAGTTAAATAAATAAAAAAGAGAAAATACTAGAGCTTACAGAATTTGGGGTTCCAGAGGCAGGAAGAAATAATGGACACACTAAAACAATGTTGGAGTGTAAAAAAATATGGCATCAGACCTTAGAAAGTTTCCCATCTTTAAAAGGTCTCCACAGAGAATTTGCCCCTCCCAACTGCCTGAGGGAGTACAACTTTAAGACATGTCCCAAACCCTTCTTTAATCCTCAATTTACACAGACCCCTATAACTTTGTATCTCAATAGACAGATATTCTTATTCTACATAATTTATCCAAACAATCAATATCAAACATGACTAACTCCAAACACATATCAGAGATATTAATATTGCCTACATAACTATCATCAAACCAGCATGTCTGGTATTGGTTTGAAGAGCCTGTCCTCCCATTTATAAATATGGTATTGGTGTATGCATATCACATTCCAGCCTATTGTCTGGTTTGGGGGAAAGGTTATAAGGTTACATGAACTTTTGTTTTGAAATGGCTAAGGTCCATAAACCTGGCTCCTAGTTCTAGAAGAGTTCTAGAAGAGCAGTCCTTAACTATTTATGACCATATAGGTCCCCAACTTCCCTGCTTCACTGTGAGGCTTAAACATTATTCTGCCGTGACACTGTATATACAAATTCCAGTAAGGCATAACATTATAATACTAAATGTCCATTGATGCTTCTGTGTGTGGAACACTGATGGCAAGACACCTACATTATAAATAAATCAGATCACAGAAAACCAGCGTATATTGGCAACAGAACATCTGCAAAATGCAAGAATCTTGAAATAAACAACATAAAAAAAGTCCCCTAATGGTATATTTGAGTAAGACAACATTTTTTCTAGTTTTTTTTTAGTACAATACCAATCTGACCAATTGCTCAAAACAGAAACTAGACACCCTTTTTTTTTTTTTTATAATCCCAGCACTTAAATATATCAGTTCCTTACCTAAAATATCTAGATGTTCAAGGTGCATGCAGTTTACAGCCAACTCTTCCACATCTGAGTCGCATACAGATCGGTTAGCTGTAAGAAAAAGTTTTCGAAGGTTTGGAAGCCTTTGTGCAAGATGTGCAAAACATCCAGTACTACTCTGTAGTGTAGGACACCATCCAAGGTCAAGTTCTTCCAGAAGCATACATCCAGATGCTAATTCTGCAAGTCCCTTTTCACTGATATTTTTACATCTCCATAAGTCCAAAGAACGCAGTTTTTTGCACTTGGCTCCAATTACACTAGCTACTAGATCATAGTCTTCTATCTGTGAACACAAATAAGGAATTTGTATTTATAATATATGTTAGTTTAAATGTATAAAGAAAATTGAAGGAACGCATTTCTTACATTTACATTCACAAAGACATATGAATGGCATTTTAAGAATCAGGTAAGAGTTTACAACACCACAAACCAATTAAAAGAATAGAAGAAAGAAATATGGATTAATTACATGTCAAATGAAGTACCCAATACATACACCCTTATTCATGCACAGCCGCAACCGTAAAATATGGGTCTTGTGACTGACCCCTTACTTATCGCTAAAGAAACCCTCGCAGCTGCCACAGATTATTCAATAGCGGCTTTGGGGCTCTGTCTGCGTGACTAGTTAATTACTATTTAGATACCAATGCAAATCTGAGACTCCTGCACCGAGATCTACCCAAAGCGGATGGGTCAATGGGTAAATCTACCCAATAGTGTTTTATTGTAACAGCACAAAGGCACAGCAATCCTGTGACAGAGAACTTTTGTCTGAAGATCTTCAAAAGTTGTCCAAATTATTACATTCTACCTAACAATCTATGCATATCTTGTATGCTAAGAACAGCTGTAGTTGATCACAGGACAGTGATTTGTCCTGGTTGACCGCTCGCTAGCCACCAGGACTCATGTCCCAGGTGTTCCCAACCTAAATCACAAAGAGAGAGCAGATGCCTTTCCTAGGAGTCATAGGAGCACACTCTCTGCTCTCAGCATGCAAGACAGTACAATGCAGCTATATAGCTTAAGGTGAGGTGGGCCAAAAGAAGCAAAAAGCCCTCCACAGAAAATAAAATGAAACAGAGCCTTCTTAAAACAGCAAGCAGACTGCATTGTAGGAAAAAAACTATAGAGGATCAATCGTGGTTAAATTAAGCTGGGGTTAAAAGTAGATTATGGTCCGTTTCTTCTACTTTTAAAATGGTATTGAAGTCATAACTGTTTTTAAAGCTGTCAACAGCCTTAAAAGCAAAAAAAATGAAAGGGTATTTTTTAAAAAATTACATTGCCTCATCAATCTATAAGTGAATATAGGCAAGTAGTACATACTCAGGGGTGTGTGTGTTGCTGCATGTCTCCAGTACTTGTTTTGCTCAGGCTCATGTATCCCCCTTCCAACTCAACTAAAGGGCGCTTTCTCTGGTCCTGCTCGGCAGTGGTTACTTATGGGTTAATGCCCACCCCCTTGTGATTGATATGTTGTCCCTCAGTCGAATAAAAGTGGCTCCTACTCGTCTTTTTTCTTCCTATCCTTGTGAGATGAAAATGCTCCCCCAAACATCCAATGGTAGGGGTCGCTCTGCCTCTCCCCTGCTAATGCAATCCACACATAAGTGCTTGCACGAAGTGTTGAGAGGGTTTCAGCATCCCACTATAGGTGGGTACTAGCAAGGTTTCCAATATGGGTACGTCTCGTGAGACCATACCTCACAATGCTACTTCCGTTTCCTGCAAATTTTTATTTCTCGACGTTGGATAGCATTTGGGTCCCTTGTCTTTCTTGACTATAGCAGTCAGAGAACAAAATGCTGTGCTGCCTTACTGTGTAAGTAAGGTTCATCTAGGCTAGCTGCTTTGGTATATGACCACACTTTTAATGTCTTACCTTATTTTTCAGGATCACTATGAGCTCCCACTATTCCAGAAGCTCAGATTCGAGAGGGTGAACAAAAATTTCAAGAGAGCACTCAAAAATTTATTTTTTCAAATTTTTTCATAGATTTCCTTTTTCTAGCTACAGATATCACAAAAGCCAAAGTGAGGAATGTTTCATGTGCCACAATCCTGCTATAAGCAGGTTATGTGGTGACTGTTCAGATGCCAGTCAGTGACTGGGCGCCCTTCCAGGGAATTTATTGCTTCAGTGAGAGACAAGATAAAATACTTCCCTGACAACATTTTGAGAATCCATGATGGACAAAGTTTCTTCAATGTTTAAAAATCAACCTAAGCTAGAACCAGGTCTGGTGGGACAAACTATTCAAGCGGGCGAAACTCCTGACTCAGAATACGAGGTAGAGTAACATTAATTGGGAGAAAGCTCTCTCATACATGATATCCTAAATGACCTTAAGATGAAGAAAATCCTGTTCATATCCAAACCAGCTCCTTCCACATCATCAGATCTCATGTTTACCAATAAAGACTAACCCCGCTTATTTTCATGTCCATGACCAGATTCACGAGAATCAATACAGAATGGAAAAATCCAAAATAAAAGATTCTCAATATCTCAAAAGACTTATCCAATTCCTCGCTAAGGCACAGATTGCTAGGACACTCCCCCAAGGTCGATACCCCCATAGTGAAGACCGCAAAGAAGAGGCATTCGCACTGAAAGATGCCATGGAAAGGAAATGTGACTCTCTCAAGAGAATCTATTCCATTTCAGGAGCATCCCTTAGGCCTTCGGTGGGCATAACTAGCTTTACTCAGGCAAATAAGATATGGATTTCAAACTTAGAGAAAGCCATCAAAGAGAACGACACGCTCAAACTTGCAACAAATATAAAATGGGCAAAATAATATATTTCAGAGACTTCAGTCTAATCCATAAGATTATCAGCTAAGGCAATGAGCTCCTCAGTGGTTGCCAGAAAAGCAATCTGGCTAAACCAATGGAAAGCAGATGTTCTGTCTAAGATGAAATTAACTACTTTCCCTTTCGAAGGGAATCTACTTTATGGATCAAAATTGGATGATTTCATTGAAATGAATGGTGCTAAAATGAATCTACCTCAATCTAGATCATTTCAAAGCCGGTTTCCATCGTATTCTTGGCTTCTGAAGACTATCAAAGAAAGTTACAAGACAGAGTTCCTGTCTGCAGTGCCAAAAATGAGTTTTTGCTCTTCTCCTCCTCCTCTTCCTGATTTGAGAGAAATAAAATTGGAATTATTAACAACAATCCATTTCCTTCTCTCAGAAAGCATCATAGAGGAAGTACCAATGAAGAAAAGGGAGAATGTGAACTTATTCACATCTCTAAGGAAAAAGATATCTGGGAAAATTTGATCCATCCTCAACCCAAAATTCTTAAACAAATTCTTATCAATAAGTAAATTCAGAATGGAGACTCCTCAATCGTTATCAACTCAGTTGAACAGAGGAAATCAATACCAATGCATACTTACATGTTTCAATTCACCCATCCAACATGAAATTCTTCAGATTCAATATCATGGAAACCTATTTCCAATACAAGACTTTGCCTTTTGGCCTGGCCACTGCTCAGAAAGTAGTGCTAAAACCAGTGCAGATGTGCAAACGTGCCAAACCCAATCATTACACATCTAGGTATGCAGATATTCGCATATCTGGACAACATTTTGGTCAAGGCAATCTCTTTAAGAGTATTTGGGACTGGGTTCGTAGTTTTAAACAATACGGTTGGATTATCAACAAAGAAAAATCACGTCTCATCCCAGCAAATCAAATTCAATTTCTAGGTTCCATCCTCAACTCTCCAAAGCGGACTACAGCTTGGCTATGCCAAAGAATGATTGGGAAAAAATCCACCATTCATTTAGTTTAATAAGCAATGACTCCTATTTGGGATCTTCAGACTCTCTTCTTGAATCAATTCTCCACTCAGAGGAACCCGAATCAATCTCAGGGACTGAAGCAATTTCCTCAAAAGTGCTTCAATCCCTAAAATGATGGACTTGCATACAAAGCAATATCTCTCTTGGCTCCAAAATGGGAGATTATTATAACAGATGTCAGCCCAGGAGGCTTTCTGGAATATAGTCAAAAAATTTCTTTTTTGGTCAGAGGCTTACCTTTTGATCTTTAAGACTCTTCACATTCCAGGGATCCACAACATTAAAGCAGACTTTCTCAGTCAGAAAAACTGAGAAAACGGAGAATGACAACTTCATCCAGAAGCATTCACCATGATTTGCAACAGATGGGGGAATCCACGTCTGGAATGGTGGTATCCAGTTCAAACACTTTTACTTGAGATACAAAGACAAGAGAGCCCTGGGAACAGATGCCTTCTCAGTGACATGGTCCAACAACCTGTTGTATGTCTTTCCCCATTTCCTATGATCATCAAGGTATTGAGGAAGATACAAGAGAGCCCTGGGAACAGATGCCTTCTCAGTGACATGGTCCAACAACCTGGTGTATGTCTTCCCCCATTTCCTATGATCATCAAGGTATTGAGGAAGATTCAAGAGGGAGGCGATTTTAAGGAAAGAGTGAATGTGATTTTTATCCTTCCTTGGTGGTCCAGGAGATCTTCGTTCAGTTAGCCACAACTGCTAAACATAGACCAACAGTTCAGGTTTCCTCTCTGCCAAAATCTCCTTCGCCAGGGCCCTTTCCTACATCCAGAGATACACAAGCTATCTCTAACGGCTTGGTTATTGAAACCTCATTAATACAAATTCAAGGGGTCTTTCAGATGAGCCTGTAATCTTAGTAGCTTCTAGGAAAGGCTCAATATCAGCCTCTTATTATAAAGACATGAAAATAATCTACGAATAGTAAGGAATATTTTACCCCTTCCTCTTTCATTTGAGGTGCTGATTGGGTTCCTGGAAAAACAGCTCATTCTGGCTGCTCTAAAATCTCTATCTGCTATTTCTATACGAATACTAGATGGGCCTTAGACCCTTTTGGATGCATTTGAGAACCAAAGGGAGATCCCTTGGAGGTACCTTCGGTTTGATCTGTTTTACCCCCTGAAAAAATTCTGATCACCAAAGTTCACCCTTTCAACCTTTAGGTTTAGCTACCATCAGAGATCTTACTCTAAAAACAGATTTTTGCTAGCCATCACATCTGCCAGACGGATTGGAGAAATCAGGGCCATAAGAGCTTCTACCCCTTTTCTGTTGTTCTCGAAGATAAAGTTATCCTCAGAAGAGACCCAACGTTTACTCCAAAGGTGGTATCTTCCTTCAATTTAAATAAGGATATAGTACTACATACTTTTAAATCCCAAGATTTCCTTATTATTTCCTTATTATCAGTACCTAACTGTCTAGATGTGGAAAGTATCCTAAGGGCTTACCTTAAAAACAAATTACCCCTCAGAAAATCTGACTCGCTCTTTATCCTTTTTTTCCGTAAAACAGGAAAAGTCTCCAACCATTAAAGATGCCTATCACAGTAAGGCTATGGCGCTACCCCAAGGGGTCACAGCTCACTCTACCCGATCCATGGCAACTTTCTTGTCCTTTACTGCTAGAGCTTCACCAGAGGAAATCTGTAGAGTGGCTGCATGGATATCTCTATCTAAGCACTATAACCTGGATTTAGCTTAGTCTGCTCAAGCTAATTTTGGAAAGCTAGTTCTCTCAGCATCAGATTTTTTAAGCTTTTTAGAACCCATAAGTAACCATTGGCATGCAGGACAAGGAGAAAGTGAAATGGTTAGTATCCCAACCCTTTTTCTTTCAATAAATCTATTCCTTCCACTCTGACAGCCAATGCAAAGACAATAGGAGGAAATGGAGAAGCCACTTTTATTTAGCAGACAACTTGTCAATCTCAAGGGGATTAACCACTGCCGTGTTACAGATCAGGAAAAGAAAATTTCAGTAAGTATTTGATAAATTTTCTCTGTAAGGACAAGCATGTTCAGTAATCCCTCTAAGCCAGTAATGGGAGATGGAATTTCCCACAATGCATTTCACACACACACACCAACTGTTACTGCACACAACAGAAGAGTTGATTGACAGTGGAAATTTAAGATGATTCAGATTCGATATCTAAAGAAATTTTGGCCAAATCAACAAAAAAATAGTACAGTGGTTATTGGGAAGAATTATAGTTTCCAGTAATGGGCAATTAAAAAAAAAACTAAAATAAAGTTATTCATATATATAACTTATGTATAGGTAAGTCACAGGAATGTCCCCTGCCCTGTATAAAAGCATTGCAGAACATCTCACATTTTATTATTTTTAAGGGTAAACGCTCAAACATAGTTTACCCTAAAATGTGGGAATTTTGCAATATCCCCTTAATAGAGACAACGCTGGACAAAAATAACATTATCACAACAGTTCCATTTATTAAGTGCTCAACACACAAACCAGATACACAACGTTTTGGGGGGTCCAACCCCCTTCCTCAGGTGGGGGTTGGACCCCCCGAAACGTTTTGTATCTGTTTTTTTGTGTTGAGCACTTAATAAATGGAACTGTTGTGATAATATTCTACTTGAGTGTGCTTCCCTATGAACTAAAATAGAATTGATACTTACCTGACATGGCACAGGCTACAGGGAGTGCACCTCACAATCTACCTGGCGGGATTTCACTGAACAATTGAATATTGGACAACAATAACCCCTACATTTAAAAGTAGTGCAATGGACCAAAATGAATTGACACACAATGTCGCCCAGAAAATACAATTCACATGCCACACTCGACAACATAAACTATATGCTTGCAAAAGAAAAATAGAAGGAAAAAAAAAAAAAAAAAAAAAGACATAGGAACTTTTCAAAAGATTAACCACATACAGTATATAGTCACACAATGATAGATGACTGCTGTTTAATGCCCAAAACAAAGTTCACCCTTTAAAGATTATTGCATTATATACATAGAAGCGGCACTCTGCTAATCTAGTCTACTAAAAGTTAGTGTTATTGCAATGATATACTGAATCCATATGTAGGATAAGGACCCCCCCCCAAAAAAAATTCAAGACCACAATTCTTTCCTGGAATTTTATACAATGGTTATTTTATTTAAAGGGGAACCCCTGCTGCAAACTTAGAAAAGGACTTCAAAATATAACAGAAAATAAGATGTTTACATTTAAAAGTTGGTGTTACAGCAAGGATATACTGAATCTATATGTAGGGAAGCTGGGGATGCTATTGCCTTAAACAATCCTGGATGAAGGCACGCCAATCTGTTATTCCCTCTTATATAGCGGAGACAGAGGACTCCTGTAGCACCAATCCAGACTATAAATACAAACTTCTATTCTGTGTAACCAGAGGGCTACATATATGTAGGATGAGACACCCCCCCCCCCAAACTTCAAGACCACAATCCTTTCCTGGTATTGTATACAATGGTTATTTTATTTAAAGGAGAACTGTTGTCACCATACAAGTCCCTTCTGTTAAAGAGCACACACCTGCCTTTAAAATTAATCCAGGATCATGCTACCTGCAATCTATGCACACTTGCAGCAGTATAAATGGTGCTGCTTACTGCTAACACATTGAGCTGTGACATCACCAGCTATCCCCACTTTTATCCTACTGCTGGGACAGAGCATCCTCATAAGCCTATCCCCAAACTTCTTTATCCTTTTAAAAGCTAGCCATAAGTCTGAAAAGGAAAATAAAACCATCTCCCTAAGGTGTCCACTGATTTTTTGGGCAGGCTTGGGGGCAGGCTGTTTCCTTCACAGCAGAGAAGCAAACAAGGGCGTTAACTTTACATGGCTATTACTTTTAATTCACGACAGCTATAGCCCTCATCCTAGGCTTGTATGAAGACCACATTTCCCCTTTGAGAAATGCTGATTCACTACACTTTAAATCAGATGTATACATTTCAAATTTACGTTAATATTTGTATAACAATTAAAGTAATAAAAAAATGTTAATGGAAATATTTCTGCTCAGGTCTCTAGTACTCACCATAACACAGCTGCCAAGGTTGAGGTGCTGAATTTCTGGGCAGAAGTTAAGAATGCTAAGAAGAGCCGTTTGCTGCATCAAGAGTAGAGGGAAATAGAGAGAAGAAAAAAAAAAAAGAGGTCAATTAGGCCTTCACCTGCCTTGCTTAAAATACAGCTTTAGGCTCCTGTTACAAGCATTACAAATGCTGTTTAATGAGTCCCAGGGTAACCCATTTATTGATTGGTGTAAAGTCTAAAAATCATTACAGCTCTAAATTTAAAGTCACTGTGGATGTGAATTCTCATTCTCTGGAGAAATTGCGCTCTTTAAGTTTGGCAGGCATATTCCCACAGGATAACTGTTCTTAAAACCAGTTAAGTTCAAAGAAATAGGAAAAAGAGGTCAAAAGCAAGCAGACCCAATATTATCCCATAAGACCAGCTGATGTAATCTTTGACATCTTCATCCAATGACGGATAGAAATGCCAATGGGGCTGAAGAGCATCTTCTCTCAGTGTGCGACCTTGGTGTCAAAAGATTCTGTGAGCTGACAAGGATACCACTGAGTGTCTGTCAGAAGCCAGATGCTTCTGTGTACAGCAGAGTCAGTTACTCTTATTTACTGAAGAAAAATTCAGACACAGAAGAAAAACACACAGTTGATGAATCAACTATTCTCTTCAGATAAAAAGTGAAATAAATTTCTTTAGAAATCACTAATTTATAGGATAAAAATTGTCTTTTAAAGACTGCAGTCACCAAAAACACAATCGGCTAAAAAGACTACTTTTACAGGGCCGATTTGAGGAAAAGGCTATTAAAGGGTAACTGTGGTCTCAAATTCATCCAAACTAGTAAGACTTTAATAAAAAGCCTTCTATCACACCTTCAAATTAAAACCTAAATCACATCTCTAGATAAAATTTGTGAGAAGCTATTGCTGGAAAGGTTTAGCAATATTACTTCCTGTTAGAACACTTCCTGATTTCAGCCATGTGACTAGCTTGTAGTCATGTGATCAGCCGCTGCCTGCATTAATAGGCTCCCCTTCTCAACTGTCAATTATTTCCCCAGGTACTTCCTGATTTCCCCAGAATTAAGTCTTAACTGTGCATGCTTCTCTCCTGGCGCGGACAGGTGGGGCAGAGGTCAGGTGATGTCACTCAACCTACTGGAAGCAGGAACTTTGAACATTTACCCCAAAGTAATGTCTTACAGGCTCCAACCAGAGATGTGATTGTCAGTTTGTTTTAAAGGAAATACTGCAGGCTTTCATTTAACCCTGACTTGTTTTGAGACCACAGTTGGCATTTGAGGCATCAATTTGGCAGCTGCAGTAGAACAAATAGTATACATACTTAGTGATGTCTGCAATTTTACACATGTATGCCCTCATGGTGTAAATAGCAAAAAACTTTTATCCCTTCCTAAGAATCGTTCCAGTGCCAGAGTCAATTTTTACCAGAAAATTTCCCCACAAACATTACATCACCACATTTTTTGTAATTTCTCACTCATAGTAAAAGCATCTATAGCAGAAATGCGCACAGATCATTTTACAGCCATACTGCCCTCACAGTGAAGAATAATTTGTTACTTAAGGTCAAAAAGCTTTTCCTCAAGTCAACATGCTACTGTGAAATGTCTAGAGGCTTTTACTTAAGTAGAAAGTCCTGTCACTTCCTCACTCCTACCCACAACTACTAAAGGACCAAATCAGTTTTTTGTTCTAAGTCATGAAAAGTGTTTTAGCTTTTCATTTCCTTTAGGTTGTACTCCGATAAGAGAGCTTTCTTAAGCACACACAATCAATATTATATTAGTTTAATACTTGAAGGGTACCCAAAATGAGTACATGGGATTCCAAAGCGACCTTGTGCTACATATTACTTTACAGTTCACTCTACAACTACTAATGTTAAATAGTTTTGCCTCAGGTGATTTATTGGGAAAACCCATTAGTATATTTAAGTTAAATATTCTGTTCAGATATGCAGTATGCCATGATTAAACTAAAACCTGTAAAGTCATTGATGATCAAGCTCAAAAACCTTAAAGGGCAACTAAAGCCACAGAACAAAACTGAACCAGAAGGCAGAACACCTTGATATAAAACCAGTAATCTGTGTCTTACCTCTCATTTTGATACAGGCGCTGGGAAATTTACCTAAATAACATATGGTTTGTGCTTTACTTCTCAGCATTCTAGTATCGGACAGTTTGGTCAACGACCATTATGTTCTGCACATGCTCAGTCCTTTTCTATGGCACAAACTTGTTACAGTTGGTCACACCCATTAATAATATCTAGCCAATCCTTTTACTGGACAGGTAAAGCAAGGAAGCATGTGACTGAGGTCAGGAGGTGTGGTCTGACACTGCACATACACACAGATACTTCATCCAGTTCTTAACAGGCTTTGATTTATTTCAACAGAGTTTACTAAAGTGGCATTTTATAGTTTATTGGTGTTTTTAGGGGGGTTGTTTTCAGATTCTGGAGTATAAAAAATTGGGTTTAGTTCTCCTTTAATCAATACATATAGTTATAGAACTATTATTCTTTCTTGGTCCAATGTGTCTGAATATCTTACACTAGAAATGCCATATTGCAGGTAAGGTGCATTATGTCTACATAAGCTGCCAAACATTTATAAAAATAGGACAATGGTTTGACATTTGTCATGGTTCTAAATGTAAAACTGTCAATATAAGCAGAATGTATAATACAATAACTAAAAAGCATCATTCTGCTGGAAAAGTTTTTTCAGGCTTCCTTTTTTAAATATTAAAATGCGTAAAAATGGACTTAGCCATGTTAATGTGAAAAGGAGGATGCCAAACTGGGGGGGAAAGCGCTAATATTATTAAACTTTTGCAGACGGTTATTGTATTGGTGAACAAACAAACAAAAAAAAAACATTCCAAAACCTACATTTATTGCACTTTTCACAAGTCACAACATTTTAGTAATTAGTAATTTCTGTAATCACAGAAGTTTTATGTTTCATGGATACAATATGTTTTTGTAGCTCTAAATATCTGCAGCTAGTAACTGAAACATCAGATGTGATGTGTGAATAAAAAACATTTCATGTCACATTAAAAATGTCTGAATGTTCACAATAATATATTTAAAGGAGAAGGAAATAATGAAAGTGCCTGAACTGATTCTCTAATTCCTTAACAGTAGATAGCTATAACTTTCACTTCTTAAATCAGCAGCACTGTGGACAAATCAACCATAATTGTTTCCACAGTTCTGCAGCCTTCTTACTCCGTGAATAATAATTAGCTTTCTGACTGTCCAACCTTGCTTATAAGGAGGTCATGGAAAAATCATCCGTTTTTACCTGACAACTGTGACATGTGGGGAGAGAAAAGGGGCTATAAAGCAAACTGCAATTATTTCTTTACACTGCTCCTCATTTTTAAATTCTAGATCCTATTTATATTTTTTTTGGTTCTACTATTAAAAGTAGAAAAAGCCTAAACACAAATATAGATGAGGTGGAAGGAGCTGATCCATTATAATAGCCTTTATTGACCAAGGCCGTACTCTGCTTGGGGTGTGTTATGGTCAGCCCTATCTTCCTTCAGCTGTGGGGTGAGAATTCACCTCTAAATTCAAATCCTTAGCATTTAAATAATTTGTAGAATATTCTAGGTTACTGGTAATCTGTGATGTCACTGCAGCTTTCTAGGGTTGCCTCACTCTAGTGGTCATGAACACAAAATTCTTTCTGCACATGCTAACTAGATTCCTTGTGCTTATAAGAGTGTATAAATTGCTGATTTGACTGTAAAACACTTTATATTTTGATGTTTGCACTTTAAATTTCCTTCAGGCCTTTTCTTTTCTCCAACTGAGTTATGGGCAGTTACTTATCCTTAAGGTAGAAGGGGAAAGTGTAAAATTGCAAGAGTCATACCCCCTGCAATCAAGGAAGTTGCAGCTTATCACATAGCAGAGAAATCCTCCCTGGCAGAACAACAATATATTCCTTTGCTTTTCATACATCTTTGTAGTGAATTTCTTAGAAAACATGTAAGAAACAGAATATTAACATTTCAGTAAAAAGTAACTCTGGGGAACCTCATATACTTTGTCTTGTTAAAAGCTATACCACTATCACAACAGACCTTACATATAGAAATTAGTACATGTAGGATCTTATTTTTTTTGTGTTTGTTTCCAATATGTTCCTAGAAAAAGATAAAGTAATTAAACTCATGCCCTCTTGGGCTGTGTGTTTCTAAAACATATGTTTAGACTGGTGAGCCACCACTGCAGCTTTTAGAAGGAACAGAATTTAAAAAAGGTTAGTAAAATCAGCTGAATATTTTGTATTGCACCTAGAAAGCTGTAGGCAATTCACGCTGTCTGGTAAATAAACTGCAAGGTAACAAGCAGATTTCAAAAAACTTATCAGGGACTAACTCTGTGCATAGAGACAGTACATGAGGGCATGGCTCTTTGAAGACTACATGAACTTTGATTTGTACTGGCAACAACATGGTAGCCTTCTTAGTTATAGAATGTACTCAATGCAACTAACTAAAGAAGAATCTTACAATAAATAGTTGTTATGGGAAGAAAAGCTTTCATATTTGCATTAAAAAACATAAAATTTTCATCTCCTTTAACTTTTCATACTCGCATTGTTCTTGTTGCAACCGCAATATTGCTTTGGTATAAAATCCCTTATACAGGAGGACCACATTCCCTCCTTTATTCAATGCTTTGATGGCCACCCCTTTTGCTGTAACCAAATAAAGGTTTTAATTTTAGGAGGTTTCAGAATAACAGAAGAAATTTTGACCAGGCATGTTTTTTTGGCAAACAAGTGAATCTGTCCAATTCTGAATTGAGTACAAAAGAAAAACCCTTTTTAACAAAGAAATATGATGTTCACTAAAAATAAATGGAAATGACAAATCACAGAGAACAAATTTGAGTTTTTTCTTAGGGCAATAGCACCATCTCGATCTGTCCCTCAGATGCCAGTTATTTTTTTTTTTTAACTTACTGACCAGTCTGTGTCTGTAATTCGCCCTCTCCCCCCCCTCCCATATTTTTTGCAGCCTATACATCCTCTTAGATCTTGTTTGTATATCTGATTCGTCACTGCTATATCCCCCAGGAAGATCCCTTTTAAAAGAATAAACCTTACCACCCTCAAGAATTTCTTTTTTCTACATTTTCTTTCTTTCTGTAGGCTCTTCAGTTCCTTTCTTAGAGCTTCATTAGCCTTTCCCGTTCTTGATTACCTTCATATTTACCTAATTTTGCTTGCTAACCTCATTTTACATGGGTTCTAGACTTTCCACAATTTCCCAAACCATGAGACTGAGGAGCTTTAAAGGAGAACTTAACTTAAAATTTGAATGTGAAAGCTTTTCTCCCCAGAACACCTATACATTGAACAGGTCTTCTCTAGTAAGTTGCATTTAGTATGTGTAACAAAGAAGGCTTCCATGTTGTTGCCAGTACAACTCAAAGACCATTTTGACTTCAAAGAGCCACACACCCCAACCCCAGGATTCAGTCTATGTGGAGTTTCTAGCTTTTGTTTCTGCAAAAGAAAGTTTCTAAATGTACCTGTATTCATTATTGGGTTGCTGGTGCCACACCATGTAAATGCCATGTTTTTAAGAACATACAGCCCACAAAGTCACAAATTCAAATCCCAGTTTACTTGAACAATGCAACATATTCTAACGACTGAGTTTATTGCTTTTTAGGTTTGTTTCCATCATGTTTCTAGAAAAATATGTACAAACTTTACTTATAGCAGCTCTGTTTTTATTTACCAACCAGTGTGAATTGCTGACAATTACTGGAGAAGTAAAAAATAGTGAACTGATGTAATGACATTTACTCAAATGAACTTGTATCTATTGCATCTCCAGCGTTGGGTGTGGAAACAAACAGACCATTGGAACACAGGTTTAATTCCCCAGGCTCACTTTTATTTGTTTCTATTATGTTTCTACCACAAGATAGAGATTCTACATTTATGGATATCCCCTATTAGCCCTTGTGACAGAGATAGAAATCTTACATTTTAGCAAGGCACAGTATAGAATGTTGCAGGTTCAATTCCCTATACTTACTTTTATATTTTTACTGAAACGCATTTATCATAAAAGGAGCATTTCTAATGTGTTTACAAAAAAAACTGCACTGAAATCTGTGTTCTGAGGGAAGGATGATCTCTGAGCTGTAATATAATTGGCTGTCAGCTTCCAGGAAGCCAAGCTGCAGCTTCCTGTGTAGTGTTCGGTGTACACTTAGCTGGGTTTTCCCAGATAAGGTGAATTATGGGAGCTGACCCCTCCACAGCAAACGGAGTTGGGAGACGCATCTTTTCGTATCTTTGTGATTGTGCTTTTTCTATTGGGGCACTGTTCTCTGGGGACATCTCTCTCCTAAAGTCTTTAAGGATATTTTTCCAGTCCTTTAGTAAGGCTATACAGGCCCTATTTAAAAAGCAACATGTCCTGAGGGCTTAAAAATCCTTAACCCCCTAGGTATCAACTCTTATTTCAAATAATTATACAGGCCAGCATGTTCCATTTCATTCTAA
Source organism: Hymenochirus boettgeri (assembly GCA_019447015.1). Lineage (NCBI taxonomy): Eukaryota > Metazoa > Chordata > Amphibia > Anura > Pipidae > Hymenochirus > Hymenochirus boettgeri. The sequence continues at coordinate 151,587,842 of CM033473.1, read as the reverse complement.
ATTGTAATATTGCTTTCTTATATTAATGTATGTATGTATGTATGTATGTATATATATATATATATATATATATATATATATATATATATATATATAAATATATAGCACCACTTGGGGTGCTATATATTTATATACAAGGGGGATAAATACATAGATAGTACAGTACATAAATATATAACTTATATAAATAGAAGTGCTAAGGTTTTGTCACAAGAGGTAATTAGGTCCCTGCCCCGTAGAGCTTACAATCTAGTTATTTATTAAAGGTAACTTTAACATTAGTACTTTCTCTGCCTGCCTCTGAGGAAGAAGAACCTAGGCTAAAACACATCCTTCATATTGGAATCCCAATGTAAAATATATATTGATGCGGTCATATTGTAGATTACTGCCTCTGAGCCTGTAAATACCCACAGAAAAATACAGAGATAGAGTGATCATAGTGGTACAGAGAACTAGCACCTTAGAGGACTAGAGACTAGTGAGGAGCCACTACATGCACTCCATTTTGTCCAAATGGGTGGGGGGAAAGTGGCAAATAAGTGTGGCCATTGTTCTCTTTGTAACTACAGTATATTGAAACCACTAAATATGTATAGCTTTCAAACAAAGTTGAAACCCTTCAACAAACAACTCAGGTAATTTACATGACAAGTAATGTAAGTGGGGGGGAGGCCTATGTTGGACAGACTAGGAACCAAGATCTCATTAGGGGCAATTTGCTAAGGGGATAAATGAAATATAATGGCCAAACATATCTGAAATGAACATACAGGAAGGATGGGAAAATAGAAAGTCTGGTCTAGAAAGATTTACCCTTGGTATATGAAAAAGGGAAAATAGATGATTGCAGTGAGAGACTGCAGGGATTTATAGAATGGGCACACTACCCCCCCCCCCAGGGTCTGAATGAGGAAGTATCCTATAAGGGTTAGGTCCCACTGCTGCGTGTCGAGGTTCGATTTGGGCTCCGTATATGCTTCCAGTTCATATTTCCAATGCAATGCTACTGTGTAGTTCCCAGTATGTGCTCTGCAGTCCGGTCCGTTATCGGTCCGCATGCATGTACGACTTTTTGTGCCGATCACATACAACATTGATATGGCCCAAAACGCAGCGTACACGGAGTATCACGCACAGCAGCGCATTGCAAAAACCCTACATGCGCTGCGTGTAGTGGGATAGTGGGACCTTGCCCCAACTGTTTCTTGTAAGAAATATATACCTGGTTAGGTATATCCTCCTTCAGAAGGAGGATTCTTGTTATCTAGGTTAAATAATTATAAAGAGGCATCTGCAATCTAATTTGGTTTTAAAGGGGAACTGTGGTCTCCATACAAGTTGATTTTAAATGAAAGGCGAGTTTCCTACCTAAAACAAGCCATCAACCACCTCTCTACGTGCTCCACAGCCCAAGATATAAAGACATTACAGACCAGAAATTAATGGGTGGGAGGCTGACATGTGACATTCCTTGCCGCCGGCAAGTACAGCCTCAGACTTCAGTGTGTGAGGGAGACAGGAAGTCCCTCCCCGCTGCGTGAATAACCCCACAGAGCAGGTAAGGGAATCCACAGCCCAACCCTCCCACAATGTGAAAACTGAAAAGGCTGTTTTCACAGTTTCCTGGAGGGGGGTGGGCAGAGCCAATGCGGCTGCAGGTGGGTGGGGCCAATACACACGTGTGTGAACAGGGTCAATGCACCCACAAGTGGGCGGGGCCAAATGGGGTTGTAAGGTAAGGGGCAAAGGGGGGCCTGCAAAGGAGGGGCCACGGGGCCCATGAGTGGGAGGGACCAGGGGGGCTGCAAGTGCAGGAGGAGATATAGGGCAGAGTGACTGTCACATGGTTTCAGAGCAGGAAGCCAGAAGTGCAGGGGTGCCATTCTTGTTTAGAGTGAAACGCACCTAGACAGAGTAGTATGGAGCAGGGTGTTTGTGCATGGTGCCTGTGACTATGGCTGGAGACACAGGGACCAGAGGTATGCTAAGGAGCTGGAACTTTAACCAGGTGGATGTTCGAGAAAAGGAGAGATCAATGAGTTTTGAGATGTGACATCTGCCAGATGATTTCATATGGGCCTTTAAACGTACCTCAGAGTGATTCTTCCCTTTGGGTATACGAGTTGGAAACTGGCTATGGAGGGAACATACTACATTTTACAGCACGAAGGAGCAGCTTTTCTCCTATGGGCTGTATGTTATGACTGATGGTGCAATCCTAACTCTGGCCCCTGGCGTGTGTAGGTAGCCTTAGACGATACAATCTGATAGTACAATGTAAAAAACTATTACATGATATTCGACTGATCGTCCATACACGATCCAACGATCGTACTATATCAGAAATCCCAATATCGTACAACCGCAATCGTTGCATCTATCTATGCTCAACCATAAAGAGCATTCTGGGTCCTATGCTTCAGACCAATACTCTGATGCCTAGGCTTATGGTCTATGTATAGCTACTATGGTACTTTGTAAATATTAGGACATTTTGGACTTTTAGTCCATTTTTCAGTGAACGGTTTATGGACTTGTGAAGTGGATATGGAATTATTGCCCCTATGGTTTATACAGAAGGGGGGTTAGGTAATTTTATATTATGGATTAGGGTTATGTATAATTTGATTAAAAGGGCATTATTAAGATCAGTCTCTGTAGCCAACTATTTTGCATGTCCCTGCTAATTGCATTTATTAGGTGTGCCCTTATCAGATCAGGTGATCTGCCACAGACCACTCTCCTGCTGGTCAATTCTATAGAACATGTGAGCATACTCTCCAATTGGTAAATGTATAAAGGGAAACCTTGTGCAGAGCTGCAATTGGCATACCTTCCAATATTACTTCTATAATTGGTAAAATTAAAGAAGCAACATTGTTCAGAACTGTAAGTAGCATACCCTCCAACATTACCCAATAATAGTTACACTTCTTGAAACAAAATAGTGCAGATCTGTAGGTAGAGGATTATGTAGTGACCCTGATCTCCACATAGCTCTGTGCAATGCATTTCTCAGTACCTATTGAAAAAGGTGAATGTTGAAGGGTAGGAAGTTAAATATAATGAAGTGAACCTGATATCAGCACAGCTCTGTGCCATGCTGCTTCTATAGTGCCTAACCTCCAACATTCACCTTTTAATTATTAAGAAATGCACTGTCCAGAGCTGTAAACATTACACACTGCAACACTAAAACAAACAGGGCTACTATGCAAATCAGTTATTTGATTTACGGGCAGAGAGCAATGGAAGCTTTAGCTTTGGGGAACAAGCAGAACTTAAAGGGCAAATGTTGTCTCTGCAGTATTTTTTAAAATTGTCCTGAATCACATCTGGCTACAGGACTACTAAAGACTTAGGGGGAGATTAATACAGAGCTGCAATTTCTCCAGGTATATCTCCCATTCGGAATTCAATATTGGGTTTGCAACTAACTGGAGTTAAAAAGTCACACAAACCTGTTATCGAAGTTGTTGTGACAGCTGCATGGGTATCTTTTGTGATACCCAAGCAGACGGAGAACAGAAGGAGTTAAACTAGCACCGATTCAATAATTAGTGCGACTTTAGCGCTGTTAAAGTTCACTGCGGCTCTGGGTAAATTAGCCTGTTAAATTCTTCCAAACTAGTAAGAATTATACAAAATGCTTTCCATCATACCTTCAAAATAAAACAAATTATATCTCTAGATAAAACTTGCGAGAAGTTATTGCTGGAAAGGTTCAGCAATGTAACTTCCTAGTTGAACACTTCCTGTTTTCAGCCATGTGACCAGCCTTTGCTTGCATTAATAGGCTTCCCTTCTCAACTGTCAATTTTTTCCTCAGGTACTTCCTGATTTCCCCAGCATTAATTCTTAACTGAGCATGCTTCTCCCCCAGGGCAGACGGGCGTGGCAGAGGTCAGGATGTCACTCAACCTACTGGAAACAGAAGTTTGAACATTCACCCCAATGAAATTTCTCAAAGGCTCCAGCCAGAGATGTGATTGTCGGCTCATTATAAAGGAAATATACTGCTGGCTTTCATTTAACCCTCACTTGTTTTCAGACAACAGTTGCCCTTTAATGCAGGAAAAAAAAAGTTGAGATGGAGAGCGAACTAATGCAAGCAGTAGCTGGTCGCGTGACTACAAGGGGAAAAAATGCTTCAGTGGACCTTTTACCCCAAAGGTCCCACGATTAGAAACACAAGAAAAATAATACAGCATAGCACATCTAAGTTAATGACAACAACATATTAATTCCACCAAGTGCATCAATCACAACATTTCAGGGGGTTGCTCCTCCATCAGGTGAACAATCCCAACCAATCTCAGAGTATAAATACACTTTTGCTAAAGTGACCACTCCCAATAAAGGAATGTGAATATTCATTAATTACATCATCACCACAAATATACAAAAGGACATTGTACAAATTACAGAAAGTAATAAAAAAAAATTCTTCAAACGGTAAGTTCATCATAACTGTGCAAAGTTTTTTAGGATTAGTTTTCATTTGTGCATCGTTATTCAGGTGTACTGTACAGCGCTGTGTTCCCAAGTGGCGCTTTATAAATAAACGATACATATCTTTTATGAAAGTGTCTAGTGCATAGATATTAAAAAGTTAAAAATGAACAACTTTATTTAAAACAAATATAAATAGCAAAATATTTATTTATTTTAATAAGTTATCATCTACCTCTTCCCAACTTTCTATGCAAGTGGTCACATCACTACAAGCTGGTCACATGGCTGAAAACCATAACAAATTTTACCTAGAGATATGATTTACAGTTCATGTATGATGTAAGGCTTTTTATATAACCCTAGCTTGTGTGGAAATATTGGAGACCATAGTAACCCTTTAAAGTGAGCTTAAATAGTTAAAGGGGAAGTTAACTCAGGCAATTACTTTCTTACTCAAAATTATGTTTTTGTGGGTTTCATTATACCTTTATGATTTGCAGGTATACGATTTTTTAATAATAGACTGCCCCATTGATTGTTCCACAGACAGTCCCATAGAAAGCCTTATACACAGCCACATAGAAAGTCCCATACATAGTCCCATAGAAAGCCTCATACACAGATGTGCCCTGCATACCTTTCTGTGCAGCCTTAATATTAAAGATCCCTCCTTTAGAGATGTTTGTTGAATCCTATTACTCTCATTTTTTCCCCTTTCCCTTGAAGTCTGGGCTGATCTATGAGTGAGCCGGACAACAATTGCCTAACCCACGAAAATAAAAATATTGAATTGCGAGCGCCAGGTGCGCAGGTGTCTTTTATGTAACCTGCCAATCTGGCACGAATATGGAGTTAAACTCCATATAATTGCCCAACACCACTGGGTAAATTATCCTGTGTGTGTTACAGGGTACAGCTTTTGTTTTTCCAGGGCTATGTGTTTTTGTCCAGTTGCTCCTTCAAGCATCCAGATCAGCCTAGATTTGAGTATAAACCAAGGGGAGAATTTCAGTAAGATTTAAAAAGGTAATAGTCACTTTGCGAGATTTACTGCTTTAAGGGAACAAGAAAGGAAAGGCTGGGTACAAATGGGGCTATTACTTGTCCCAACCGAGCATTCGCTGCAAATGAGCAAACTCGGCCGGGATAAATGAATGTTTGTCGCGGCAATAGTGGCCGACAGTGCGGTTCCCTATAGGATCGGCCGTGATTTACCAATGGGCCGATCGCCCGTTCATCTGCCCCACACCATCTATTTCCAGCTGACTGACCAATCCACGGTCAGTCGGTCAGCAATATCTGCTGGTGTGTACCCAGCATAAGGCATAACACCCCCATCCAGAAGATGTTTTGTGCTACACTTAAAGGGTATCTTCACCCCCATCTGATGAAGGGTGGCAAGACCCCATGAAACGTTACCTTTGTAGTGTTTTCACTTTAATTAATGGGTTAAGGACTCTTTTTCGCTATATTTGTGTGTGATTCCTAGTGATTCCTAATTTTCTGTTTGGACTCAAAAGGGACATGGCAGGACACCAGCACCACATACAAAACTCTGGAGCACATGTTAGTGCATAGGGAGTGCATTTTCTTCTTAATTTATCTCCACCCCCAAAACAAAAACTTCAGATTAGGCAGGGCAGTGATGGCGAACCCAAACTGCAGCAAAAAAAACACTTATCTATTGCATTAATAATAATATTGTATTAATAATGATATTATTATTGTGGATTTATATAGTGCGAACATCTTCCATAGCGCTTTACAATAACATGTACGCATTCACATCAGGCCCTGCCCCGAAGAGCTTACAATCTAAGCACATTTATTTAACACATACAACCTATCAGTATGCCTTTAATATTGCGGGGGAATCCAGAGTGCCTGGAGGAAATTTACTTCTTGCAGATGTGTCCAAGGGTGGATTCAAACACAGGACCTCAGTGCTGCAAGGCATCAGTGCTAACAACTGAGGCACCATGCTGATAATTTAACCTGAATACCGAGATACTCAGATACGCAAACTGACACCGACAGATGCAGTAGATAGAATCGATTATAGATTACCTATTAACCTGTACATTACCACACAAGATTTTGAGATCCAAAACGGTGACCATTAACCCCACATTATCAGACAAGAGTTTAAGATCCAAAACAGTGACTTCGGATTGCAGAAAGAGGAGCAGACCGGGCCTTGTCTCTCTGGTTTTCTGGTAAACTCTGGTGAACTCTGCTTGCATGAGTGTCCACAAAGAGGGCTCTAAATGCCACTTCTGGCACGAGTGCCATAGGTTCACCACCACTGAGGTAGGGAATCCCCCCTAATCTAAACCGCACTAGGTTTAAACACCTAAACCAGCCCCTAAAATGTACTTTCCCCCTTTCACTGCTTCTCCTGCTGCACGGAAAAGCAGAATGTGCCGGACCGGCAGACGCATCTGTGATTGGCTAGCCAATCAGAGATGCAGCTGTCAGTCTAGCCCTTTCATGCGGAAGAGCAGCAGAAGGAATGAAGGTGGTAAGTACATTTAATAAGGGTGGTTTAGATGTGTAAAAAATAGCAGTTAGGGTTGAGGGGGGGGGGGGGGATTACATCTTATCCAAAGTTTTTTTTATTCCACATCAGACAGATGCAGTCGCTGAAGGGATCCAGAGGGATGGGGGGATAGCTCCATTGCACATGCCAGAAACCTCTCAGAGGAGCAGGAAGTGGCAGATAAGGATTACACACAGGCTCCTACTCTTCAGTTTCCTGGATTTTCATCAGGCCCTGCAAGGACAACCATAAGCAGCAGAGGAGAAAGGCAGGAATCTTTTAAGACTACATTGGGGGGTGGACATGCCCTTTAAATCTTGGATATTGCTTCAATTTTCTGGCGCTAATATAGTAAATGGTGCAGGGCCCACAGATTAGCAGTAAAGTCTGTGCTTACCAGACATATCTTTGGGCAGCATGGGTTTTACCTTATATACTAGAGTATAAGTTGAATTTTTCAGGCTTTAAAGTTAGCCTGAAAACCTAACCTCAACTTATACTCGGGCAAGTCCTAATTTAGATCCAAATTCTGCAATTGCGGATAGTAACCAGTAGGTGGCACTGTGTTAACCTGCATAGAAAGTTACAAGAGCTGTTCTTGCCTTTACAATCGTTCCTGCTTCCTGTAGTCTGACTGCTGGACTCGCTCAGCACTGTCACTGCTCATCTGGATGCTGTAAATCTGATGGGTCTCCTCAGTTTGGGGCAAAAAAACAGCTGCTAGTACAGTGCAAATGACAGCTTGAAACTACAACTCAGGTGACATTTTTAACTATTGGGATCAGAGAGTTCTTTACTATATGGGGGTCAGAGGGCCCTTTACTATATAGGGTCAGAGGGCCATTTACAATATGGGGTTCAGGAGAATTGTAAATGATGGTAAGCTTAATTAAAAGTTTACTGAACTTTGCCACTCCACATGTTTAGAAACTGAAACTCCCAGCAACAAAGCAACAAAGCTCCAAGCATCTGGAGTGCCAAGGCATTGGGGGTTACTGGTACTGGATTTGGCTATTACTGTATGGGATTCATGTATGGGAATTCTGCTGTCCATTTAAAGGGCAACTAATTTCTACCCTCGGCTTATACTCGAGTCAATCAGTTTATAAAATTTTTTTAAAGTAAAAATAGGTACCTCGACTTATACTCGAGTATATAAGGTACTCTTATTTTGCGATGGTGGCGGTTTCTGCATCTACTCCATATATACTTAACTTAATTTCTTTGTGTTTTGTTTTTTTTTTAAACAAAATCATCTAGTAGATAAAATTTTAGAAGCAGAGAAACTTTACCTCTATTTTTGTGCGATACAGAACAAGGCGTTTCAATCGGTGAAGTTTGGAAAGATGGTTAAATGCCTGAGGTGGCAGCTTATCACAAGATGAGAGGTTTAATTCCTGAAGATTTGGGCACATCTCAGCAATGAATTCCAGACAGGCTTCATTTAAAAAGTGGCCACAAGCCAAATCCAACCGCACTAGTTCACTGCCACACACTTTTAAGAGTCTGGAAGAAAAGAAACGTTAATCTCCTGTTATATATTGGAAACAATTACTATTTTGTTGTATAAAGAAGAACCTGCCACCCAACACAAATAAAACTTTTTTACAATATACCAAGTACAGGGTAATGATATACATCTTTTCACAATCTATGTTATATTGGAGATGCACTATTCTTTATTGCAGCTATATAATTTAAGAGGGGAAAAGTCCATTATGGTTACCGAAAACAAGTCAGTTGACTTCACATATAGTTGTTTTTCTGAACAGTTGCTTGTAAACACACATTTTAGTGTATCTGTTGTATTCAATTAGATCAACTGGACTTGAAGTTTAGTTCTTGAAGAACATGGTCATCCTATATGTAGCAGGGGTCTCCGAGAAATTAACAAGAATTTTCAAAAACACTGTTTTAAACCGAACAACACACTGAGGCAGCAATTGTTACATCCGAAAGACCCAATACCCAAACACAAGAAAAGCGACATCATATACGCAGTGCAGTGAAGAATGCTCTGATTTGTATGTGGGGGGAGACCAAACAGCAACTGCATCAACGTATGGCCCAGCACAGAAGAGCCAATTCCTCGGGTCAGGACTCAGCCGTGTATCTGCATCTTAAGGATAAAGGACATACCTTTGAAGATTGCAATGTTAACATATTGGCAAAGAGAGGTGTTAAGGAGGCCATTTATGGGTTCGACACCAACTGTCTGCCATGTACAATGCTGTTTTGACACCTTACCATGGGCGTTCCTATAACACCTCTTAGCCACTATCCAATCACGCCCTTAACACTTGGCTATGATATGCTAATTGGGATTTTCCAGGGTACATAATTGCCAAAGATTCTTGTACAAGTCATTCTGAATTGAGAAAGCCAGTGGGATGACTAGCGAAACGTCTTCAAGAACTATACTTCAAGTCCAGTTGATCTAATTGAATACAACGGATGCATGACCTGGATAAATGAGAACCTTCACAAGCATACATTTTAGTGGAAACATTAAAAGCAATTCTCAAAACATTTAAAGTTAACACTGTTGCCTCCACCTCACTTTTGCAATTTACTCAACACAACTTCCATTTACAAAAAGAGAACATACCCAGGAGAAGTCAACTGTGCACATGAAAATTTTAAATGTGTGCATCTCCCCTATTGTGAACCTTCAAAAAAAATTCTATTTTTATGTTATAAAGTGATGTCTGGTCTCAACACAACAAACAAGTACATTGCAAAACTTTTTTGCTCAGCTTGTGATTAAGAGGCAAGTGTAGCATTGTTGTGGAAGAGATATGCAACACTGTGTTTTAAAAAGAAAAGAAAGGAGGGGATACAAATGCCCAGAATCCCCCTTCTCTTGGCTTGCCTTTATCCCCAGTTCTGGCACCTCTGAGTTGCGGCTATTGACATGACATTCAACTTCTCATTTTTCCAGATTCTCTTTGTTTGGGGATTAAAGAATTGATGTTTTTACACAATGATTGAGGTTTTGCACATTTGTTAGGTAACTAATGGCAACAATCTCCACTTTAGTTGACAATCTAGTGTGTGGGGGGCTCCTATCAGCTCTGTAAAGTGATTTGTCCTGCCAGATGTTGTCCTGTAATCTGAGAGTTGCAGGAGGGTATAGGTGTGTATTGCTTGCTCATTTTCCTCTTGATACTGCAGCCTAACTGTAGATTAAAGTGTTGGACTGATTGTCTAATGACGGTGATGTCTAATGATGTAGAAAGCATCACTTACATTTACACATATGCCTCATACCTTTTATATGGACATAGAACATCATGGTGACTTTCTAATAGCCAATAGGTGTGCATTCTCCATGCAGCAAAACAACTAAGGGGATTTTCAGTATGTCCTGTAGTCATTATGATAGAGGACAGTTTCTGATATACAAGACAGACAGGTGGGTGTGCTCTTGTATCAGAGACTATAGAAAATATGAATCTGCAGAGGAATAGCAAGAAAAATATACTAAAGGTACACATGGCTTAATGTTGTAGTCGTAGACATGGCTTAATGTTGGTGCCACGTTAATGTGATTGGCTGAGAGGCAGCCAATCACAGCCATGGCTGGCAGTAATACAGAATGCCGTGGGAGGGGAGTTCTGGAAGTAGAGTTTGCAACCAATTTTTAAAGTGGCAATATAGCAGTTAGGTGTGGGAGGGCATGCAGTACAATATATATATATATATATATATATATATATATATATATATATATATAGGGTTTTACGCTGCATTAAGGGCAGCCAGGGAGGGATTAGGGGGAAGAGAGGGGGGGGAGGGCTCCCCTGCGCAGGTCATAAGAAAGTGAGAGGACACAACAGAGGAAACTTTTTGGACAGAAAGACAGCTCCTACCCTTCAGTTTCCTGGACTTTGAAGAGGCACATAAGGTGCAGGGATGTAAGGTAAATATTTTTTTTTAAACTGTACAGTGGGGCCAGTAGTGGGTTAAATTTTAGTTTGGGGGGTGGAAATGCCTTTTTAGGCACACAACCAAAAAAGAAATGTTCAAAGGTTGCTAAATAAGGCTGGGTACACACCAGCCAATATTTTCGGCCGAAAATATAGTCTGGTGTGGGGTGGACGAATTTGCCGCATCCCTTGTGTGTACCCAGCCTAAATTGTACAAAATAAATTAAAACTTTATTTCCTGCTGCAGTCTTAAGCTGGGTACACACACAGTAACGATAAAGCCCCGATACCGTCGGATCCGACGGTATCGGGGATTTATCGTTATGTGTGTACGCTCGTTTCCCGAACGATCGGGTCGGCAGAATGCTCGTTCGGGAAAGGCCGAAAATTTCCATCGGCCGCGCTAGACTCCCTATAGAGGAGTCTAGCACGGCCGATGGAAACACACAGTCCCGAGCGTTCTCCTTATGAAGTTCATAGGGAGAACGCTCGGGACTGTGTGTATGCAGATCTTTGAAAGATGGCAGACAGGATCTTGCAGATCCTGTCTGTCATCTTTCAGAAATCTGTACTGTGTGTACCTAGCTTTAGACACTTACGGTACATTATTGTTATTTTGTAGATCAATTGGGTTCAAAAGAACATCATACGGTGCATGATAAACGCAAACATTTGTCAAGTTTCCCCAGCTGTAGGGATTTTTTGCATCCTAATATAAATCTGTTATCTACATTTCAATCCCACTACTACCACAAAAAAGATGTTTTTAGCACCTACAGATACACAAAATTAACATAACGTGTCCTTTCTAACTGCAAATCTCAAACAAAATAATATAAAATGAGCACCAGAAATACAATGTAAGAACTGATACAAACAGGCCTTTGTGTTGCACAATAATCATTATTTGAAGTCTGAAGCATGGACTATGGATACTGGAATAATTTTATTCTTCAGCTTGTTCTATTAAAAACAAAGGATTGACTTGAAAAAATGTCCTTCACTATTTTCTCCTCTTTGAACATAATTTTTTTAAGTTCTATTCCAGATTTACTTTATTTCCTTTTCGACCTAATATATGCTGCTGACAAATGGTACTGAAAGTTTTAAAAAAAAATAAATTATCCTCTATATGACATACAACTTTAAGCGTTTGTTTTTTATGTACATAAGGATCTTGGTTGCAGTATTATAATAGACTGATAACATAGAATGAAAATAGCAAGTTTCATTTTAGGTTTATTTTTTTCACATTTTAGGTATATTATTTTTAACACCCCACATATTATTCCAGAGTACATTTTTCTGAAAATATACAAATGCTGTGGAATAGCAACCACAGGGGGCTCGGGAGCCAAGGGAGACCCATCTTATTTTTCCTATGACAGATATAGCCTCCTCCCAGAAAACCACTGTGGAAGAAGCACAGATAGGGGCCCAATCATAGTTTTGCAGAAGGGCCCAGAGATTCCTAGTTACACCACTGATCTATATATATATGAGATTATGTCAACACCCCTGAGCCTAATTGCAATCAGTCTAGATAATATCAACAGTGCCTACACAGCAATAAAAGCTAAAAATAGCAGTCTACTCATATGTCAAGGGACTCGATATCAGTCACGGAAATAAGACCCAAGACAGTAACTGTTGGACAGGACTCAGGAGGTACGCTTGGGGAGATGTCGTACACGCTCACCGATGACATTGGCTTCTTTATGTTTTAAAGGGCATGTCCACCCCTTTTTCAATTTTTTAATATATAGTAGGGCTAGTTCCCCCAGCCCCAACCGCTATATTATCTTTTCCAAAGACTCCCCCGATCGTCACTTACCTTCTCTCTCTCCTCCTTCGCACTGCCCGGCCTTCTGCTTGCGTAGAACTGCAAGCAGGGGTCCGGACCGGCAGCCACGTCTGTGATTGACACGGTGATTGACGCGGCTGCCGGCAGTTCAGAACACCGGAGGAGAGAGGGAAGGTAAGTTCGGGGGAGTCTCTGGAAAAGATAATATTGCGGTTGGGGCTGGGGAAACTAGCCCTACTATATCTACAAGGGGATTAACACTAGGGAGAGGGAGAACAAAACGGGTGGGAGAGGGATCGAGAGGGAGGTTGGGGAGGGAGTGAAGTGCTGCTCTGAGCAAGCCAAAAACCTCTGAGAGGACATCTCAGAGGCGGAAACAATTTCCCTGGTGGCCAGGCTCCTGGTGGTCAGTTTTCTGGACCTGGGGGAACTTTACAGGAGAACCATTTGGAGCTGGGATGGTAAGGATTTTTATGCACTATAGAGTGGGGGAAATAATAGTTTTGGGGGTGGACATGCCCTTTAAATGTTTTTAATATGGTCTAAGCACTTGATCTCCCAGATAAAAAAGGATTTGTTTATATTTGCAATAAAGAGTATAGTGTCTGCTGAACTAGAGGGCTGACCTACTAGTGTCTGGTTAATAGGAGGGACCTAACAGTGGCTGCTGACCTAATAGAGCCCTCCAGTTCATCAGACAGTCCACCTTCACAGGTAACGCTCCCATTTCTGCGCATAAATATTTAGAGGGGGCATGAAAAGTTTCCCTCAGGTGCCAAAAGGTCAAGGATCCCCCCTGGACTTGCCCATTACCAATAACTTTTCCCCTGCCAACAGACTTTCCCAATACTATTAACTTTCTCAGTACCGGCATAATAAAGTGTCAGGATAGTGTCACATAGCTCCCAACCGCCCTGTTTTCGGTGGAACTGTCCCGTTTTTGGGGTTCTTTCCCACTGTCCCAGCACCCCCTCCCGTTTTCCCGCAATTTCCCAGTGTCTGGCAAAAAATTGGCGAAGATCGGAAAACCGGAAGTGAATTTGCAGGCTTTAGGACCCTGCAGTAGATGTGAGTTGGAGCCTCAGTTCCTGCCTGCTGGGAGAGGGGCTATTTGTTCAGAACAGAGCTGCTGGTAACTGGGGATACAGCATGAAGAGACATTACAAACACAGGGTCTAGGACTCTAGGTCAGTACAGATAGAGATTGGATCTGCATGGAACTCTGTAATGTCCATCTGGGGTTTGTTTTCTGTAACAGGCAAATTATTAACCCTTCCCTCACTGAAGGGTCTGTTACTGCAAACAAACCCCAGATGGACATTGCAGTTAGTTTAACGGTAAGGTACAGGGGGTCAGTGAGGGGTGCATGGGGGGTCAGTGAGGGGTACATGGGTGCCTGATTTACACTCACTGCAACATCCATCTGTTTTTTTTTTTAGTAACAGGAACAGCATGTTCTCCTCTGGCTTCTTTCACATACTCATAACCCCCCCAGTTAATTTCCAAGCGTTATGAAGCCCCCAGTTCTTTTCCCAGCATTACCAAGCCCCCCCCCCCCAGTTTTTTTCCCAGCGCTATCAAGCCCTCCAGTTCATTACCCAGTGTAGTCAGCTCAACAATGTAAAATGGCAGTAGTCGTCTTTAAAATGGGCGTTACGTCAAAAAGTGTGTGTGGCTTTTAAAAAGTGGGCGTGGTCCAAAAAATTGGCATGCACATACGCACACCTTCAATTTGTCCCTCTTTGGACTTTCCAAATGTTGGGAGGTATGAGTCAGAGCTGCCTATCACAGAGGCTTGCTTGTTGTGTTAAAAATCGAGTAACAGCTTTTATTTCCCGGTATTAGAACTGCTCTTCTGTATGTTTTAGCTCAGCTATTCCCCCTCCCTTTCACTATACAAGAATTGTGGAAGCACTCCAATTAGGCTAATTTACAACTACATTTAGCGGAAGTGCTACTGATCTGGTCAAACATAGAAAAGATAATCAATGCACATTCCTAGGCCCCATACAATATCATATTATCTGCACACTGGCATACTTTAGAAACAAAGGGGTTTTAGTATACATTACTGTGATCACATGAATGAAAAGCCTTCCAACCACGTCAAGGTAACCCCATTCATTCATGTGATCACAGTAATGTATACTAAAACCCCTTTGTTTCTAAAGTATGCCAGTGTGCAGATAATATGATATTGTATGGGGCCTAGGAATGTGCATTGATTATCTTTTCTATGTTTGTATACATACACACACTATGTAAAGACACAGCACTCCCAACATTTTAACTGCTATGTCTTTCGATATTGCATATTTTTGGATAGAATGGCATGTACACAAGAACCTAAAGATACCAGGAGGTGAGCAGTCACATTACACTTGTGGAATTATATAAAAATCCCAACCCTATGTCCGGTCTCTCCTTGCCAAGTGTCTAGAGCCCCCTAGTTTAAATAACCCTCAATTAAAAATATGTATACAGGTTATATATTTCTCAGAGCAACACAAACTGTATGCACTGCAGCTTAGATTGTAAGCTCTTCAGAGCAGGGATCTCATTCCTAATGTGTCATGGCTTGCTGCACTTATCTTAATTAGTGCATAAATAATATATATATATATATATATAAAAATATTATATTATATATATATATATATATTATATATATATATATATATATATATTATATATATATTATATGTGGTGTGTGTCTGTATTCTTACCGATGTCTAAAATTTTATTTAATTTTTATTTATCTGTATAATTGCTTGCACTTATGGCCTTGTTTTGTATAATCTGTATTTTTATAATTTACAGCGCTGCGTACCTAAGTGGCACTTTATATAAGGAATAATGCGCCCCTTACAGAGTAATATAAGGATATTAAGCCACAGAGGAGTTCCCTGACCATATAGAAGCACGAGGCCGTAGGCCGAGTGCTTATATACAGGTAAGGGAACTCCGAGGTGGTGTAATGTCCATATATTATAATGTGAAGGGGTGCATTATTTCTTATAATAAATAAGTATCTGATTCCTTCACCCCATTTGCATTTTAAAGTCTAACCGTGTCCCTATTTCCACCTTAAACCCCCCAAGCTACCTTCTGTAACATAAACCCATTAGAAAGGAACATCCCAGCCCAGGATCTATGCGGTTAAACAAATCTTTGTGGAGTAGGAGAGAGACATTGGTTATGAAGTGACAGGAAGCAGCTCTAGCAGGTTCTGTTAGTGAAGTTAAACACTGCAAAAAACACAGTCATTGTTTAGGCATAAGCACTGGAATGGGCGGAGCAGTGGGATATAAGAAATATAAGAAGTGAGCCACTTAGTGACATAGCTGAATGATTTTTATAAGGCTATATACCACTGCGCTCCCATTATAAAATATCACACTTGTGTATTATAAATAAAATTATACATACATGTGACAGTCTAAATAAAATCGTATTCAAATCTGTCATTTAAGAAGTATATAAAATGGAAAAGATGTGTGGTGGGAATACTTATACCACAAATAGCAGAGCCAAAAATATAAATACAGATGCTCATCTGCATATGCAAAAGTTATTAACATCACACTGGTAAGCTACAAGTGAATAGCTACTTATCTCTCAGGTAGAAGCTTTCCTATGGCACTGGTAAGCCGCTCCATTTTCTAGGGCCTTGCTTTTGCCTGCTGCTCTAATGGTCACTCTTGCAAGTGTTGGCTTCCACTTTTCTGGTAATGTTCTAGTAGTTGACCGCTAATATGTGCACCACATCTCACTGATGAACATTCCCTTTGCATTTTGACATGTCACCCTAGATAGGGTTGTTGTAATCTGTATGGTTTATATGCATATTTATTGGATACGTAATAAAGTTCTTTAATTATATTTGATGTAAAGTATTATAATTTTGTGTATCACTTGGTCACTGTGATTGGAGAATTTGCTAGCACAGGTAGATTTTTATTCTACTAGTTTAGGTCCTAACCCAGGGTACTATTAATAAAAAACAGTATATCTGATGGGGTGATAAGGCCACTTTAATTGCCATTAAAGTCCATAAACAAAAAATAGTTATAGTAAACAAAAAAATTCCACTTTTTATGTGGGCAGAAATGGGAAAATTGCACACTGAATCAATATTTATATTCCTTGGACTATTCTAAATTTGTGTGACAGACCCATTAACAATTTTGAAACATGTTAAGATTTTATATTAACTCTGCTTGTTATCTCGGTTAAAACCAACATTTCACACATAAGTGCACTGCAGAACCAAGAATGATTGTTGGCTTCCATTGATGTATTAGTAAATTGTGGTACTCATTTTACCATGAAACTACAAATATCTTAAGATACAAAGTCAAAAGGTAGAGTGAGAAATGGCAAACAGACTTTCCTAGAGAGTGGGTTTACATATAGCGCTGGGAACTTTTAAGTAATGGCTTTGTGCTGCATTTTTTACAGATTCAAAGTCAAAATAACTATCCCTGTGATTTCAAGGATTCCTGGCTTCTCTCACAATAAAGCTATACCTACAACTGTTTTAAAGAATAACTATTGCCTCAGTGCATTTTATTTTTGATTGCTTTCAAGAGTAAAGGTATACAGCCCTCCCCATACATTTTTTTCCTGGTTTTGAGCCTCTCTCTTTTTTTCCTGATTTTCAGCCTCTCTCTACAATTAGCCATGCTGTGAAGGAGGCATAACAATTCTGTCTGTCTCTAACTGTCACTCAAAGCTAGCATGCGAGAAAACACTCCTCCACCCACCCTTGATAAGCTTGATTATGTAGGCTGTATCCTAGCAACTGAACATTTCAAGTTTGTTTGACTGGCAGAGGAGGAGAGAGGTTGAGACAGACATTCCCACCAGCCAATGACAAGTGTTATGTTAACCATGGCCCTGGGCCATCTAGGAGGCGGGCTGTTAGCACTCATCTTTGCTGTGTGATATCTAAGGGAGGGCAGCACGGTTGTAAATGTGAGTAAGCGATTTCAGTTGCTGGAAGTGTGGACATGTAATGGGGGTGAGGTTATTTTTTTTTGATATTGTTGTCCTTTAAATAAGATCACAAAATAGTATTTACCTTTCGCCAACAAAGAGTTTAAAAAAAAAATCCAAAAGCCATGGGAAAAATGTCTGGATATTACAATAACTATGTTTATCAGAAAAGTATTCACTCTTATCTGTCAATATTGGACCCAGCACAGCTAGCAGCACAAATTTTGTTCAAAGATCAAGTTAAACTTCTGCAGGAAGATGCAGCAATGCTGTCAGAATTAAATTAACTGAAAGATTCTAATGACAAAATGAAAAAAATTTTTGTGGAATATTTAATAGTGTTAGACCTTAAATCAATCAAAAGTTTAACAAGCCTATTTAACAACATATTTAACAACATTTTGCCTGCGTTCGTACTCTTTTCTAACTGTAGGAGACCAGCAAAAAGGTATTATCTGATTGGTTGCTGCAGATTAAGAGCACAGGCAAAATTTTGCATCTCTTAATAAATAAGACCTTTAAGGCTGTGTCACACTGCAACTCACCACATTTGCTAGTCCGGCGCTTTGTCGCGTGTTCAAGCGGGTGATTTGACCATTTTCCATTATGGTAACTGGCTATGCGATTGTGGGGAAAAAAAACGTTGATCGCATGCGTTACTAAAACAGAAATGGGTGTGCAAACGTGCAAAAATCGCACCAGTGTGGCCTAGCCCTTTGTGTAATGTCCTGTCAAAATGGCATGACTTCAATTAGACATGAATTCCAAGCTTCTATTGCTGCCTTACATGAGTGGTTTGGGAGGTGTTTCGACGATCTCTAATTTCCATTAAAAAAAAAAAAAAAAGCTACTGTGCCATTTCACCTTTAATCTGCTGTGTGTGATTCTACCCTAAAATGTTCCAAACCCATAAACAAGTACTTGGAGCAGTTCTACAGTACATATTGATGGACATATTGCAGTAGGCTCCTAAATATTGTTGGAGGGACATTTGTATTATAGAAACAAAAAAGAAAGCAGGTGGTGGGTTGGTGTAAATAAACTGCAGACAGAAGGACCATCAGTGCTCCTGAAATCGAGTTTGCCTTAACCCTTCATCCCGATCTATTATATGTTTGGATAATGGGACATAATAGGTTTAACCCTTTCACTGCCAGGAGATTTTCAATTTTTTTTGCGTTAACTGCCAGAAGAATTTTCAGGATTTTGTCCTTAATCGCTTTAGACTAATTTTACAGTAGGAAACCTTGCAGTAAATCAGGAATACTATACATTGTTTTTTTCAGCACAAAGTGTACTTTAACATGGTAACAAAATTTTGCAACTTTTCTGGAAATTTTACTGGAATTATGGGTAAAATATGTAAAAAAAAATGAAAAATTTGCAAATTTTCATGGATTTTTCCCATTTTTACTTATAGTTATCTTAAGGTTACGCACAAAAATCTTAATGTTTCTAAAAGCTCAGATACTCCCGAATACAACGATACCAGATATATGTAGGTACCCCACTTTTCCTGTACAGGAGACCCCCCCAAACTAAAACTGCACCTCCTAGAATATTACACCAAATTAAAATGTCTAACCACTACTGACAGTTAACATAGAATATCTACCAAATTATCTAAAATATCCCCCCAAGTGAGATATTTTTAGAAACTACACACCCGCAGGATTTTACGAGTGAGGTTAGTTTCGATCAAAATGCAGATACCCGGACGCAGCTCTTCGTCAAATTGTAAGTTACTTTCTCACATTTTCCTTTTTTTCCTCAACTGTAAAATCGGAGACAAAATCAAATGCCAATTTCAGCTAAAAACTGTGGAGGAAAGTTCAAACGCATCTCAAATATGAAAGCCTAACCCCTCCCGAATAAAATGGTATGCCACATTCATGGGTGTACCCAGAGACATGGCTACCAACTAACCCAGAGCGTGACCAGTGCCAAATGTCAGTAGCAGCAAAAAAAAATTAGCCAGTTTTGTATTTGAACAGTCTGCAGTTTTTCCACAAAACACCCCCCCAACTCAGAAATACCCCCCACAAACTATATATTCCTGAAATCTACACACCTTCAGCTATGTAACGCTGTAGTTTGTTCATTCATATCATCAATGGTGTGGGCGCAGTTCTTCGTAGAAAATTGCACTTTTACCAGATGTTCAAAAAAAATGAACATCAAACAACGTTCAAAAAGGTAGAAATCATGCCAAAACCTCATGGAATGTAAAAAAAAGTTACCAAATATCAATCTCCCAAATGTCCTAAATCAAACGGTATGCCATATGTGTGGTTACACACGCAGACGTGGAAGCGAAAAGCCACAAAGTGAGACAATGCACGATGGCTCAGAAACGGCGAAAATATTTAGCCAACTCCGAAATTGGACAGTCTGCAGTTTTATCCACAAAATACCCCCGTAACTTAGAAATAACCCCCATAAACTATATATTCCTGAAATCTACACACCTTCAGCTATGTAAAGCAGTAGATTATTCATTCAAACCATCAATGGTGTGGGCGCAGTTCTTCGTAGAAGTTCGCATTTGTCTGAAAAAAATGAACAAAAAACAACTTCAAAAGGTAGAAATCATGCCAAAACCTCATGGAATGTAAAAAAAAGTTACTAAATATCAATCTCCCAAATGTCCTGAATCAAACGGTATGCCATATGTGTGGTTACACACGCGGACGTGGAAGCGAAAAGCCACAAAGTGAGACAATGCACGATGGCTCAGAAACAGCGAAAATATTTAGCCAACTCCGAATTGGGACATTCTGCAGTTTTTTCCACAAAACACCCCCGTAACTCAGAAATAACCCCCACAAACTATATATTCCTGAAATCTACACACCTTCAGCTATGTAACGCTGTAGTTCGTTCATTCATACCATCAATGGTGTGGGCGCAGTTCTTCGTAGAAGTTCGCACTTTTCTGAAAAAATTAACAAAAAACAACTTCAAAAGGTAAAAATCATGCCAAAACCTCATGAAATCTAAAAAAAAGTTACTAAATATCAATCTCCCAAATGTCCTGAATCAAACGGTATGCCATATGTGTGGTTACAAACGCGGACGTGGAAGCGAAAAGCCACAAAGTGAGACAATGCACGATAGCTCAGAAACGGCGAAAATATTTAGCCAACTCCGAATTTGGACAGTCTACAATTTTTTCCACAAAACACCCCCGTAACTCAGAAATATCCCCCACAAACTATATATTCCTGAAATCTACACACCTTCAGCTATGTAGCACTGTAGTTCGTTCATTCATACCATCAATGTTGTGGGTGCAGTTCTTCGTAGAATTTCGCATTTCTACACAATTTTCTGGAAAAATAGAGAAAAATACATTTCAAAGTTACAAAATCACACCAAAACCCCATGTAATGTAAAAAAAACTTACCAAATATCAATCTCCTAAATGTCCTGAATCAAACGGTATGCCATATGTGTGGTTACACACACGGACGTGGAAGCGACTAGTCAAAATGTAAAACAATGCGCAGTGAGCCAATAACAGCATTTTCCCAGATTTTTCAAACTGAACACCCCTCTAACTTGGAAATACCCCCGCAAAACTATATATTCTCAGAATTTACATACCTTCAGCTACGTAACGCTGTAGTTTGTTCATTCATACCATCAATGGGGTGGGCGCAGTTCTTCGTAGAAATTCGCATTTGTCTGAAAAAATGAACAAAAAACAACTTCAAAAGGTAGAAATCATGCCAAAACCCCATGGAATGTAAAAAAAAGCTACTAAATATCAATCTCCCAAATGTCCTGAATCAAACGGTATGCCATATGTGTGGTTACACACGTGGACGTGGAAGCCAAAAGACACAAAGTGAAACAATGCACAATGGCTCAGAAACAGCAAAAATATTCAGTCAAATCTGAATTTGAACAGTCTGCAATTTTTCCCCACAAAATAACCCCCACAAACCATATATTTCTCAAATCCACACACCTTTATCTACGAAATTCTGTAGTTTGTTCATTCGTACCATCAATGGTGTGGGCGCAGTTCTTTGTAGAAGTTCACAGTTTTAGCAGATTTTCTAAACAAAATTGAAAAAAAACACTCTCAAAAGGTAGAAATCATGCCAAAATCCCAAGTAATGTAAAAAAAAGTTACCAAATATCAATCTCCCAAATGTCCTGAATCAAACGGTATGCCCTATGTATGGTTACACGCGCAAACGTGGAATCAACTAGCCACAAAGTGAGCCAATGAACAATGGCCCAATTACAGCAACTTTTCAGATTTGTCAGACTAAACACCCCTCTATACTAGAAATACCCCCCCAAACTATATATTCTTGGAATCTACACACCTTCAGCTACACAATGGTGTGATTCCTTTATGCATACCACCAATGGTGTGGGCGAAGTTTCATGTAAAATTTCGCTTTTTTACCAGATTTTCAGGAAAAATTTATAAAAATACAATTCAAAGTTAAAAATCATGGCAAATTTCCATGTCATGTAAAAAAAACTTGTCAATTATCAATCTTCCAAATGCCCTGAATCAAACGGTATGCCATATGCGTGGATGTACACAGGGACATGGCCACCAACTAGCTCAAATGGGACACATGCACAAGTGTAATTACAAGAAAAAAATCAAAGTGCTCTGTAATTTCAAACAGCCCCAAAACTTGAAAATGCCCCCCACAAATAAAACTCCCAACTAAATATCAATCTCCCACATGTTCTGAATCAAACGGTATGCCCTATGTGTGGATGCACACAGAGACGTGGCCACCAACTAGCTCAAATGGGACGCATGCACAAATGCAATTACAAGAAAAAATCAAAGTGCTCTGTAATTTGAACAGCCTACACTTTTTCTAAGGAAACAGTCCAGAAACATGGAAATTCCCCCAAAAACTATATATTTTTGGAATCTACACACCTTCAGCTACGTTACGATGCCATGCTTTCATACATACACGAAGAATTCCAGACCCAGTGATCCAAAGAACTCTGTGTTTTTAGGAGGTTTTGTGAAAAATAAAATAAGATGATTCAAGGATTGAAATCCTACCTAAACCAACTTGACAAGCAAAAAAACCCACTAAATGTCAATCTCCCACATATCCTGCATCAAACGGTATGCCATATGTGTGGGTGCACACAGAGACGTGGCCACCAACTAGCTCAAATGGGACACATGCACAAGTGTAATTACTAGAAAAAAGTCAAAGTTGTCTGTAATTTCAAACAGCCCCAAAACTTGGAAATGCCCCCCACAAATAAACCCACCCACTAAATATCAATCTCCCACATGTTCTGAATCAAACAGTATGCCATATGCGTGGATGTACACAGAGACGTGGCCACCAACTAGCTCAAATCGGACGCATGCACAAGTGTAATTACAAGAAAAAAATCAAAGTGCTCTGCAATTTCAAACAGCCCCAAAACTTGGAAATGCCCCCCACAAATAAATCCCCCCACTAAATATCAATCTCCCACATGTTCTGAATCAAACGTTATGCCATATGCGTGGATGCACACAGAGACGTGGCCACCAACTAGCTCAAATGGGACGCATGCACAAATGCAATTACAAGAAAGAATCAAAGTGCTTTGTAATTTGAACAGCCTACACTTTTTCTAAGGAAACAGTCCCAAAACATGGAAATCCCCCCCCAAACTATATATTTTTGGAATCTACACACCTTCATCTACGTTACCATGCCATGCTTTCATACATACATGAAGAATTCCAGACCCACTGATCCAAAGAAGTCCGTGCTTTTAGGAGATTTTGTGAAAAAATAAAATAAGAGGACTCAATGGTTGAAATCCTACCTAAACCCACTTGGCAAGTAAAAAAAACCACTAAACGGCAATCTCCCACATGTCCTGAATCAAACGGTATGCCATATGGGTGGGTGCAAACAGAGACGGGGCCACCAACTAGCTCAAATGGGATCCATGCGCAATTGCAATTACAAGAAAAAATAAAAAAACGCCACAACCCACCCCCCACCCCTATCCCCACTCTCCCTTTTAGTGGTATTTTAGTGAAAAGCAGTTAGTACGGAGAGTCCCACAAGTTTTTGCACACTTTTACTGATCCTAAAAGTTAAATCTGGTCTTTTTTTGGTACCTCTGCAAAATTCCCTACTAAAATAGGCTTAGTTTCCCTTGAAATCGAACAAATAATGATCCGCGTTTACTTTAGCGATATCACCGGGGACATTGGGAAGCTTGGAGAAGACAATTTTTTTTGCTAATTTATAGTTTTTAGGTTAAAAAAAAAAAGGTGTGTGTATCACTTTAAGATTTTATTTTGTGTGCATTTCCCCTATTTGTTGGGGATCATTCCCTAAGATGATCATCAAATCATCTTAGGGAATGATACCGAACTTGGAATACGGGCATAAATGCCCGTTTTCCAATTCGAAATCCGATCGGAAAAATCACTTCCCGGAAATCATTTTCCAGGAAGTGATTTTTCATTCATTGGCAAAGATCAATAAATTGGTGATCAGAAGTGATCACCAAATTTTGATCTCTGTCCCCATTTTTTTTCTAAGCCTTCGCTAAGTAGCAAAGACTTAGAAAAAATCCTATTTGTGAATGGAACTTTGAGTTCCATTCACAAAATGTATAGTAAAGCTGTTAGCTTGACAGCTTTTACTATACTTAGGGACTGCAGCATGATCTCCATAGAGACTGGACCACCGGGGGCAGCAGTGTACCTCCATATGGGAAGACCCCGGTGAAGGAGGAAGTTCTGTGATGTCACCGGGGTCTCCCATTCAGCTTCCTCCTCCGGACCGGCAGCTTCAAGGTAGGGAAAACTTCAATGCAGGATATCTCCTGATCCCCCCCTCGGATTTGGACGAAACCGAGGGGGGATCGAGGGGACTAGGGGGGCAGTTGAATGCTGCCCCCCGATCGGCCCTAGCAGGGGGGAAAATTTTTTTTGGAGGGGGGAAGCCACAGATCGTATATTCACGATCTGTGGCAGTTTGTGCATTCACTGCACAGATCGTGAATATACGATCTGTGGCAGTGAAAGGGTTAAAGGGATCTAAAGTAAAGAAAACAACAAGTAAACACACACAATAAATATTAATAAATGCTATTTCTACCTACCCAGGAATGCAGATTCTTTCTTGTTTATGCAGTAAAGAACACTTTGTTTATGTCATAGATTTTCAATTGCCCAGCACTATGACCCAATAGACTGCAGGAGGACTATCACTAGTGCTTTTACCTAAAAGTATACATCGCAATAGAAAGCATACTGTACCTGGGTGAAAATATTGTTGCAAGAATCAACTGGGGGCTGTTTTAAAGTCACAATAAAATGATCATGGTAAATGAACAGGTCAGGTAGGTTATGTCATAACCCTTACTCTATTAATTGAAAAACCTTACTTAGCTTACTCTGGAAACAAGCCGTTGAGACAGCCCTAAATAGACTTTTTCCAGAAACAAAATCATTATCAAGAAAAGCCATACAAAACAATTACATTGATGTTATAATTGCCCAAAGGTACTACAGGAATTCTGAACTATTTCAAATAATGCAAAAGTTTAGTTACAAAAAAAAATACAAAAAAAAAAAAAGCGAGCAAGAAAAAGCAGGAGAGAGAGAGAGTGCACGCGTGAGAGAGAGAAAATATATAAGCCACTCAGGTTCAATTTTAATACAGAAAAATAAAAAAACTGCAGATGTGTCAAAAGGCATCTGCTCAACTCAGATTACCATAGGATATATATTTAAACCAGAATGAAATATGATCTACCAATGAACCACATCATCAATAAATAAATCTACCTTCAGTCTTGCCTCCAGATATTTACATGCCTGGAGCATTCTTCTATTTCTCCAGTTACACTGCTGCCTTCCTAAGCAATAACATGTAAAAGTACTTTGCTGCAGGATATCAAGATGTAAAAATAGCAAGGAGGTTAGACCTTTACAAAACTTTTCAACACTGTTTTTTTACATTAGCGTCTGCATACTTTTTTTTTGTAAGGCCGACTTTAATTATTATGTCATTGCCCTTGGCTCTGCCCAAAAGGTTTATTGAGGTCCCCTGTTCGTGTTAATTCATTAGATTGCAAGAATGAATTTTATTTCAAAGCTAGAAATTTTGAATTGAGATTTTCTTCTGCCCGTAAAAATGAAACATAAAATTGTTTGCTTGCTATAGTTTTGCAGCAAAAAAGTGCCAAATACCGTACCGTAGTTTATAACTGTAGTGAACCAACTTTAAAACTGAGACTTTACAAATTAACCTGTTAAAATGTATCCTTGTAAGCTGCCCAAAGTACAATTTCAACTTACAATTTAACTATTTTCATTTGCAGTCATTTGTTTTGACCCCATCAATAGAGCCAAACGTTAGAGTATTTAGTTAAAATTAAAGATTAAATACGGTACCAAATATTTGAATGCAAAGCTTATTACCATACAAATTCTCTTCATATGTCTATTGTTAATTAATACAATTAGTATTGCTTTTCTCATGTAAAACATTCTATAGTGACTGAAACAGCATTAACTTTAAACTGCAAAAACACTAGAATGAGGGTAGATATGGCTATCCCTATCGAGACGTGGAAATTAAGAACTACCGGTAGTTAGAATGCATGATTAGATTGTTTCAAAAGGGGATATTTTCAAACCTGAACTTTACCAGAAACACCATACAAGAAATGTATAATCGGTACTTAAAAGGGCATGTCCACCCAAAAATACAACTTTTAATATACTGTTGCTCTGCCTTTCCCACCCCCAACTGCTGTGTTAAACCAAAAAAAAACCTACGGTATCCGATTCATACTTAAAGTCTCTTCACTCCCACGGCTACAACAACTCAGAAAGGTCATGTGCTTCAGTTACACAATGACAGCGTGACGCCCATCCACAGCAACTCAGAGAGCTGCAGACAGAACAGCAGATTCACACCGGCTTCTACCTTAAAGTCTGTAAGACATTACAATTTGCCCCTGGAAGATTTCATATATGAACCCTGCAAAGACTACTGTATGTTGCTATTGGTGATATGAACCACATTTGGGGTTATTGTCATGCTTAGAAATTTAAAACGACCCAAAACATCATAGCCACACCTCCTAATGTCATGCCCACATCACGAAACATCAGACATGCCCCCAAATGTCACAATCATGCGCATGCCCCCCACACTTTGTGGACACACCCTCACGTCCATGATTCCAAACATCGTGGCCATGCCCCACACCCCCAAATGTCACACCCACGCCTCCTGGATACCACAACATCATGCATATGGCCACAGACCATCCACATCCCAGAATGCCCCCACCCACAACAATATCTAAGACATGCCCCGTCCATTTACTCAAACTGGGACATTTGGAGGGTATGGACTACAAGGCATTACATGGACGTAAGCACAAGACACACAGCCCGCATAGTTACACACTTCAGACAGTTACAACTAAAAGAACAAAGACATCACAGCACTTTCAATTTGGACCAAAAAGCAACTTTAATGGTTGGGATATAATAGTCAATATAAAGTTGTCCTTGTGCAAAGATAAAGTTTTAGAGTGCAAACAAAGTGACTTCTCGGGGGGAGATTGTAAGCTTCTCGGGGCAGGGATCTTATTCCTAATGTGTCAAGGCATGCTGCACTTATATCAATTTATCCATAATAAACATTGAATTTCATCTGCCACTCTGCTTCCCATTTTGATAATCTATCTAGGTCTGCCTATCTAGACGCCTCGAATGGTTCTCCCTCAAAACCAATAGGATCACAGAAATTAATAGAACCGAGGGTCGCACTCCAAATGCATTAGGAGTTTATTGTGGTTCACAATAAACTCATAATTCATTCGAAGTGCGAACCTCAGTTCCATTATTTTCTGTATCCCCAGTACAGAACCCTGGGGCACTCCACTTTAGTCAAAATAGATGTAGCGCCATTTACCCCCACTCTTTGTTTTCAATCCAATAACCAATTTTTTATCCATGTACAAATGTTTCCTTCTAGGCCAACAGTCCTCAGTTTATACATTAGTCACCTATGTGGCACAGTATCAAAAGCCTTTGCAAAATCCAAGTATACCACATCCACTGCGGTCTCTAAATCCTTTACTTGCTTCTTCATAAAACCAATTAAATTTGTCTGGCCTGATCTATTTCTCATAACTCCATGCGGACTACTACTAATAAGATCAGTCCTGGATATAATCCTGTAACAAAGTTTCTAGCACCTACCCTACCACTAATGTTAGGCTTACAGGTCTATAGTTACCAGGCTGTGAATGACTACCTTTTTTGAATATTGGTATTACATTTTTTGCTTTTCTCCAATCCAGCGGCACACCTCCAGACCAAAGAAAATCTGAAAAGATGAGAAACAGTAGTCTAGATAGAACTGAACTAAGCTCTTTTAAAATCCGAGGATGCAATCCATCTGGTCCTGGGGCTTTATTGATATTAACTTTGTCCAATTGTTTCCGTACCATATCCTCCATCAGCCAAAGTGAATACTCTTCATTTCTCCCCTGCATATTATTACAATCCCCGCTACAAGGACTAGGATTCTCTATATTCTCTATAGTGAAAACCGGTGTAAAAAAAAAACCGGTTTAGCAGATTAGCCTTTTTGGCGCGGCCGCCGAAAGATCGGGTCCACCGGACGCTCGTTCGGGAATGACTGAAAATTTTCCCTCCCTATAGAGGAGTCTAGCACGGCCGATGGAAATACAGTCCCGAGTGTTCTCCCTATGAAGTTCATAGGGAGAACGCTCAGGACTGTGTGTATGCAGATCCTGTCTCTCATCTTTTAATGATCTGCACTGTATGTACCCAGCTTAAGACTGTTCTGTTCCCTCTGATTTCAAAATTTTAAAAGCTTTTTTCTTTTTTTCCATTTCCCTTTTTACACTTGTTCCCTAAAGGTACTTATTAGAAATGTAAGTTTAATATCCCTTTAAATGTGGTCCACATTTGCTCAGTATCTTTACCTAGAAACAATTTCCCCCAATCTATGAGCAGGAGCGATTCCTTTAACAGCATAAAATTAGCTTTCCTAAAGTTAAAAGTTTGTTAACCCAGTGCACTTTAGTTTTTTGCAACCTATATTAAATGACAGTATAACATGATCACTCTTCCCTTAGCTTCCCATTACTATCGTTTCCCGGCGTTGCCAGTGTACACTTGTGGGTAAAGTATTTATTACGTGCAGGTGTGTGTTTGGCATAGATGGAAGAGACAGGCAGAAAAAGAAGTGCACAGTTGGTAACGTACGTCATGTATTTAATAATTAGGAGTTGAGGAGGTGACATTGCTTGAGGGACGTATAGCACGTTTAATGCAAAACCTTATATACAACGTTATTAGTTTTTCCACTTGGAGCATAAATATGCAAATGTTGTGGTGAACCTACTCGTGAACATGCTACATGGAATTTGCCGTTAGGAAAATGTGTTGATTGCAACTGAATATCTCAGCACTTGAGTGAATGACAGACGTCAGTGTCTCTGAAGCATGTTACGTGCGGCTCTTTGTCTGTGTTAAAGCTGGGCTTCATTCTGTTGCGCTGTCCGAGCTTTGTGTGTTTTTATTTTTGTTATATTTTGTTATATTTGTTAGCAGTATGTCACCTTGTTTGCACTTTAACACTTTATCCTTGCTCAAGTACCACTTTATATTGACTATTAGATCCCAATCAATAAAGTTATTTTCTGGTCCAAATTGAAAGTGCCATGATTTCTTTGTTCTTTTAGTTGTAACAGTCTGTGAAGTGTGTGACATGTGAGCATTGTGTATCTGTTTCTTAAGTTCAGGTAATGCTGGTAATTCCCATGTAGTTCATACCCCCCAACCGTCCCGGTGTTGTGGTGGGTGGGGGCACGGCATTCGTGGCCGTGCCATTTAGGGGCATGGGTGTGGTGTTTGGGGGTGTGCCTGTTATGTTTGGGGGCATGGACAGGATGTTTGGGGGGGGCATGATGTATGGGGGCAGACCATAATGTTTTGGGGGGGGGATTTGGGGTGGTGACCACTATATCTGGTAGTGTGGTCACAACTTTTAGGGGCATTGTTGCAATGCATGGCAGTTATCTTTGGGGGCGTGGCCTTGATGGTTGGGGTATAAGCATTACTGTGATGTTTGGGTGTGTGGCCGTGACCGCAATATCTGGGGGCGTGGTCACATTCCAGGAGGCTGTGCTTTAGATTTCTTAGCATGACAATAACCGTAAATGGGATTCATATCACCAATAGTAACAGTTTTTCCAGGGTTTATATTTGTATATAAATGTCATTCATATCACCTATAGTAACATAGTCTTTCAAGGGTTTATATTTGAAACCTTCCAGAAGCAAATTGTAATGAGTTACAAACCTTAAGGTCTTGTTCCCTCTGTTATAGAAGCTGTTGTTCTGTGTGTGCAGCTCTCCGAGTTGTGTAGCCGTACATTACACTGTTGTTGTGTCACACTTGTGTCACAAGTGGACTCTGGGTCCGAGTCACTATGCAAGTGATGTGCAGGCTTTTTGTTGTTCAAACTGGACTTCATGGGCGTCATCCCTTTCAGAGGGCGTTGCCGTTATGTTGAGTCATTCAGGGGTGTGGCTGTGTGGTGAGCACATAGGGTAGATACAAGATTTCTGCTTTATATAGTAGATCACCAGATTCAACAACAAATTATGTCTAGTAGGAACTTCTACCATCTGTGAAAGGAAATTATCACATTGGAAATTTAAGAACTTTATATCTTTTGAGGTGCTGGCAGTTCTCCTACTCCAATCTATGTCAGGGTAGTTAAAATCCCCCAAAACCAAAACATGCCCCATACCAGCAGCCTTCGCAAACTGCATATGGAGATTCCTTTCCACCTCCTCCAAGGCATTTGGCAGCTTATAACATATAACAAAAATTAATTTACCCACCTTCTTGCTTCCTGTACACAGCTCTACCCATATTGTTTCTGCCATATTGTTTAAACCCTTATCTATCCCATCTTTTTGATTTGGCTTCAATTCCTGTTTAACATACATACATACTCCCCCTCCTTTCTTATTAACTCTGTCATGTCTAAATAAGGAGTATGCTTCAATATTTACTGTCCAGTCGTGTGAATCATTTAGCCATGTTTCTGCTGTACTGATAACATCATACCTTTCCTTTAAAGCTATTAGTTCTAGTTCCCCAGTTTTTCCAGACAGACTTCTTGCATTTGTAAACATACATTTTAGATTATCAATTGATTTACTTCCATATTTGGACATACATGCTTCCTTAAGGCTCGTACACACATACAATCGCGGGTCCTGACCCGCGACTCATGATGAGTAGGAACAAACGTTTTGGCCGATAATCGGCCCGTGTGTAGGCACTTTATCGTCCGAAGTGGTCGTTAGTTCAGAGATCGGCCAAGTCGTCGTTCCACGATCCCCGAACGTACGTTTTGGCTGATAAAGAGCCTACACGCGGGCCGATTATCGTCCGAAATGTTCGTTCATACACATGGAGCATTGCGGTTTGGGACCCGCGATCGCACGTGTGTACGAGCCTTTATCCTCTATTCTACCCCTCCCCAGTCTCCTTCCTCAGTTGTGTCATTAGCCCCCTTGTATTGGAGATGGCGGTCCCCTGGGTGCTCAAGGGAAAGGCCCACTCGATACATGCTACTTCTGAGCCATCGTCGTCCTCATCTTCAACTAAAACAGCAAATCTTTTGGGATTAACCAGCTTGAAAGAAGTGTCCTTATCCTTCCGTCCCCTACTTCCCCTGGTAACCCTTACATATCTTCCTTTACCACCCAATTTGCCCATTTCCACCCTCCAGTTTACTGGCCCCTGCCAGTACCTGCAATTCCCACAGATTTGTCAAGCCCTGCAATGCTGCAAGTTTCCCCTTTAGATCCTGGACCTCAGATTCCGAATGGGCAACCCACTCACATCTGACACATACATAGGTCCCTTAGTGCGGCTGCTCCAAGATCCCATACATGCGGGCAGGATGCACATTGCATGGCTCCAACAAAACTGTCCATATTAAACGGCAATACACAGCAACAGCAATACACAACACAGAGAAAACTGCAATACATACAAGAGAAACAGCAGTCTTGTTCTTAAACCCTTTCTTGTTCTAAATGCTTTTGTTTCTTAACGTACCCCTTTAAAACAGAAAATCCCTTTTCAAGTGAATCGCTCTAGAGGAAGAAATTATGTGTGGTTCAAGACCATAGTTTCAACAGTCCTCAGCCAATTTAAACCAATTAGCTACACCCCCATCCAATCAGAGAGAAAAGGAAAAAAATGCCTTTGTTTAGTCTCTTACCAGCCCCCACCCTACAGGTAAGAATGCAGTTGAATATAAGTATTTATTTTAGAAACCCAGTGCTTTAAGTTTACTTAAACAATTCCTACCACCTTGCACAAGCAGCAAGTAGTAAAAAACAAACAAACAAAAAAACCCACAAGTGATTAATTACTTACACAGGCATACTCCTAGAAATAAATAGTGCTAGGTTAGTACATTTACTAGACTGATAACCACAGTTAATAAACGCTTTTGTTTCTTAACGCACCACTTAAAAACAGACAAACCCCTTTAAAACAGAAAATCTCTTTTTTAAAGTTAATTTCTCTGGGAGCTGGATCGCTCTGGAGGAAGAACTTTAAAAAGTTTACGTCCTTTAAAAAATATAGCTCATATGCCTTGATAACAGTAACAAAGCAAATGTTAGTTAGAAATACAAATTACCTGCTAAAACCGGAGGTAGAGATGAAGCCCCTGTTTCCAGTCCAAGATAAGTTCAGCCACTGAACAAGGGTACAGCGTGGTAAAAGGTACTCTAGAGCTTTGTCATTGAGACTGGCCCAGTACGGCTGTAAACTTAGATGAACGTACTGCAGAGGATCGCCACAATGCTGATACAGTAGCTTGCAGGTTTGTGCGAGGCGACATAGGTCTGTAAGTGCTAGGTGGCTTATAATAAATTGAATAAGCTGCAACACAAATAAAAGGGGTGCATAATTATTATTTTTTTTTTTAACATGTCATTGAATTGATTTTTGAATTATATTGACCTTTTTGAAACATTTACTAAAAATTAATTTTTAAGCATTGCTGTGTACCATTAAAACTGTTGTGGCAGTTTAAATAAAGGTACATATTGAAAACCAGCCGCAAGTCATTCAATGTGAAATATTAACTTTTTTTAATGAAATGTAAAACAGGATTATAATCTAATACAATTCCCCTGAAAACTGGACACAAGGGGGGGGGGGCACTTTGCCTCATCTGAATCAAAAATAAAATAAAATATAAAATAAAATCTCTTTCTTGATGCGACTACTTGCAATAATCACTGACAACTTCAGGCAAATCTGAAAAAGTCCACCAGTCCACAAGTTTTCTCCATTGCAAAAACTACAGATGATTGAAGGCAACATGCGTAAAAAGAGCGCAATACCACCTGTTTGCAATGTGTTCTGAGCAATCTGAGCACACACAATCCTAAAAAAACATGGTGATGGAAAGATCTCAAAAAACAAAATGACTGTGCTGCGATTCCCCCTTTACTAACGGATTACATAATGTCACGTTAACATGGGAGAAATCTATTCTTACCCATGTATTGATTATTTTCACACAGTATCACAAGCATTGGCCACACTGACAGCACATGGCAACTCATGTGAAATGTGCATATTTTCAGACTTGCATTATGTAGCTTTCATATGTGTTCAGTTTTAAAGGGAAGAAGTGTCAACCAATGTTCCCTCTAACCTCATATTGGCTGTGTGCGCAGAAATATATTGTCTGTGCGCATACAAAAGGAAATTTTGTGCGCTCCATACTGCAGCACTTATATTTCAGAAGATTTTTGTGTGCGCAGGCCTTCAGAGTTGTGTGCACGCGCACGAGCGCACAGCTTAGAAGGAACACTGGTGACAACTGTACGTATCATACCACCTCAACATTTTCCTTTTGTAAGACACATATATAGAAACATGACACAGAGCTGTAAAGATGGAATTAAACCCGATCTTTGAACAACGCTGTGCAATGCATTTCTTATCAATGCCCCTATTTAAAGGGGAATTTAAGGCAGAGGCCACACTAAATGCATGTTGGTGCCTGCTTGTGCTACAATCGCTGTCATTTTTGGGGATCAGAGTGCATGCGAATCGCACCAAAAATGGAGAACGCATGTGCTCCGATCAACGGATCGCATCTCATCCCCAGCACTTATAGTGTGGCCACTCCAATTGAGCCACACTATTGTGCGCTTTTTAATATGCAATCGGATTGTGTATGTTAAATCGCACCGATGTGGCCAAGCCCTAAGCGTATAATATACAGTATATGGTCTGGTCTACAAAGAGCAGCCTTTAATGTCACTGCAATTTGCACAATCTAAGTGGTGGAGTAATTATTTAAATTTGTAACATCTGACTAGCTGACAAGTGGACCAGGTTTGTTTGAAGGGGAGGGCCAGTCTTGATGAAAAATTACAAAACTTTGGTTAAATGAAGATCTTCTGTTGAAATTTAAATAATTATGCTAATGTAATAACAGGAAACTGGGTCTGTGCTGAAGGAACTTTCTCTCCCAACATTTTGCTTTTTAAAAGTTTGAGCCTCTGTATCCCACAAACGGATTGTACTATCCAGGAAAGTGACACATCATTAGATTCATTTAATAATGGTCAGTCCAGTTATTTTAAAGGACATGTAAACTGAGGCAAATAATTTTTTAACTAATCACACAGCGGCTTTTTATTTTTCTTCTCTGACCTTTCTATCCCTTGGTTTTTTTTTTTTAGCTCTGAGGGTTTTACTTTTTAAAGAAAGGGGGTGGGGCACAGCTAGTCAGTAAAGAACTATCAATCACTCAGCTCTTCGCCCTGGCATACTACATGTAGAAACTATCCAGTCTATAAAAGTAAAGCTTATTCACTGTCACTGTATGGCTAATTATCAGGAAAAGGATTAAGCATTATCTGTTGCTCTGTGCTCATTCTGTGCAGATAAAAACAATTCTGCAGTTAGCTGCTGTCCGTGTTATTGGATTCCCAATGTAGCACTGTACCTTAAGAAATCAATTACAAAGCACCCCACTACACACACACACACACACACCTTCAAACTCTTACAGCTAAAAGAAAATCTTACTTGATTCAAGCAGTGATTACAGCTCCCAGTGCTGCTTACCTTCACATAGCAAAGCAGTTTTACTTTCACTATAACACAAAATCACTTTAGTGAATGATAATGGCTGTAGTGAGGCACAGATCACCTCCACTGCATGTGCTACACACTCCATTTGTGCCTCAGTATTGGGAAGGGGTAGATACATAGAGAGGAGACATGCATACTAACTAGGAGTGAGCTGAACAGGGCATGAGGATATCTAGTGACAGGGAGCACTGAGAGAAAAAAGGGATAAAGTTCCTGGCAGCACTAAAAATATAGAAAAGGATAAAGGCAAGTAATATTTTTCAGCTTAGTGTCCCTTTAAGACTAGACTGAAATAAATGTTCAGTCTAGACTGAATTTCTCCTTTAATAAATTGGATAATGTACCCCTTACAGTAAATCATAACTATATTAGAAGTGACAGAGTTCCATGACCATATAAAAGCATAAAGTCAAAACTCTGCAAGTTTTTTTAGGTACTTTTCATAAATTTAAAATGTATTGCGCAACATGCAACGGATCGCATCTCATCCCTAGCACTTATAGTGTGGCCACTCCAATTGAGCCACACTATTGTGCGCTTTTTAATATGCAATCGGATTGTGTATGTTAAATCGCACCGATGTGGCCAAGCCCTAAGCGTATAATATACAGTATATGGTCTGATCTACAAAGAGCAGCCTTTAATGTCACTGCAATTTGCACAATCTAAGTGGTGGAGTAATTATTTAAATTTGTAACATCTGACTAGCTGACAAGTGGACCAGGTTTGTTTGAAGGGGAGGGCCAGTCTTGATGAAAAATTACAAAACTTTGGTTAAATGAAGATCTTCTGTTGAAATTTAAATAATTATGCTAATGTAATAACAGGAAACTGGGTCTGTGCTGAAGGAACTTTCTCTCCCAATATTTTGCTTTTTATAAGTTTGACCCTCTGTATCCCACAAACGGATTGTACTATCCAGGAAAGTGACACATCATTAGATTCATTTAATAATGGTCAGTCCAGTTATTTTAAAGGACATGTAAACTGAGGCAAATAACTGAGGAAAAATTTCCATAATGTATTGCGCAACACCCACACCATGCAATACCTTTAGAAAGAACTGATAG
Organism: Hymenochirus boettgeri; assembly: GCA_019447015.1. Taxonomy (NCBI): domain Eukaryota; kingdom Metazoa; phylum Chordata; class Amphibia; order Anura; family Pipidae; genus Hymenochirus; species Hymenochirus boettgeri. The sequence goes on along the minus strand of CM033473.1, from coordinate 151,551,813 downwards.
GAGTTGGTTTATTGTATCCTTATTTCACCTAGTAAGGGGTGTGTCTCTTATGTCAGTTTTGGTTTTATGTGAGAGTAAAGTTCTGATATTCAGGGGTTATGGTGACAATAGACATAGTGATATTATCCCATCTGCTTTAAAGGGCATGTCCACCCCTCTAACAAAAATGTATTATTCCAGAGAACACCCCCAAATCCCAGGCTTCATTTTACTTAGTTAGCAAAGCTGCCCCCAGACTAAATAGCCTTACATTCCCACAATCCATCGCTGCTTAGTCCACACCTCTGCTGCTGATGCACGTGCCCTTTACGTGCACAAGCAGCAGTAACAGAGCCTCGTTTGGTAACGGACGCCAGCCATTGGCCGTGACCGACTGCCGTAACCAGGAAGTAGCTGGGAGCTGTGGCGCTGGATTGGGGGTATGTAAGGATAGATCATGGTGTTTACACAGTCTGTGGACAGCATTGCTAACTAAGTAAAACAAAGCCTGGGTTTTGGGGGGGGGGGTGTTCTCTTAAGAGAGGTGGACATGCCCTTTAATGAAAAATCTCTTTAAATTGTAATATACTTATTTTACACAGTAAGGGGTGTAAATGTAAGGAGCGTAAATGGTTTCCTTTTTCATTTGTTTACTTTTGACTTCTGATTTTATCAAAACAATACTAGATTGATAGATCAGATAGAATAGAAAGACACATTTGATTGATGACCATTAGTTTGTATTAAAGTTGGATAAAAACAGTCCAGATTTATAGCAGATGACAAACAGATTCAATTGGAAGAGGACGGTCATTGGCTAATAAAATGTATCCTGCCATCTTCCCTATACTTTGCAAAGTCAGATAGTTTTGGTGGCCTGCAGCCTCTATCAGCTCACTATGCTAAAGTACAGGGTTAAAATTTTTGCTTGATTGCAGTAATTTGGCATCTGCAGGATCCGCTATTTTTTGGCAACACAGTCACAGGCAATCCCATCAGATGATATCAACCTTTTATTGGTATTGTGTGTACCCAGCTTAAATTTTAGTGCGCAGGGTGAGGGCCCAAATCTGAAAGCCATGCAAGTTGTGTCTAACTGGGTGTCTGTGCTCAGACAGGTTGCCCTTATAGCACTGACAAACACTCGTCTAAACAGTTGTAGCTCCTGAGTCCACTCCTCCCATTCCATTGTAAACACTTCCCAGGTAGACGAACTAAAACTTTAACACAAAAAAAAGGTACGGAAAGTCACCAAAACAGTTCCAGTTTGTTTAGAACAGGCACACTTCTACATAGGAGCACTCGGATTGTAAAATTTTTACATTTCAGACCCCATTCATTTAATGATCCTTAGATTATATCCTTATAAAAGCCACTCGGCAACATAGTTTTCCACTATTGTTTACTGCAATTACAAACACTTGATACATGTAAAGTCCGAAATGTGCTGGTTCTCCAAATAAACTGCATTGAAGAATGATTGAATTTTTAGGGTTATCTATTGATACATAAGCAATATTGCTACCCAAGGAATTAATTTACAGTATCTTTGAAACACATAAAATGCCTTACATTGAATAAGTAGGCATATATTTTCTGTCCTGGCGGCTGTAAAGAGTGTGTGCATGTCTGTCACAGTGGTAATAAATATGCATATTCTTGCAAGCAGGGGGTACCCGCTTTTTTCTGAAAACTTTAACTGCAATCTACTTGTACAACAATGTTTATTATATAGACAAAAACAAAGAAAAATAAATAAATAAATAAATAATTAATTAATTAATTAATTAATTAGAAGACACTTAACCCCCTAATTTTAAACACAAATAAATGCAGTGGCGTAGCTACAGACCTGATGCAGAATTTGGACCTGGGCACCAATGCAAAGTGCACACACATATCTTGTTAAATCTCTTGGTAATATGAGACAAATACAATCGTAACTTTGGCTGGTACACCAACACTGGCTAATTAGCTAGCATGCTAAAACTGGTTAATGGGCTGGCCACATCCATAGGATGTTAAGAGAGAGATAGATACATACATAGACCATTTAACCCCCAGTGATTATCACATAGGGGTTTGAGAAAACCGCTCCGTACAGACGTGAAATTGCAGACCGGTGACCAACAGATGTTTGGAAACACCCGTTAGTCTCCCTGTCGCACATCTGTACAGAGCTTAATAACAGGGACCATTTAACTCCCAGCCACAAAGGATTTGGTAATTCAGAGGAGTGGTCATTCACCACATAGGAGTTTCAGATGCAGCAAGGACCACAGCACTATAACAATGAATCAAACAGCAAGCAAATTATTTTGCCTCTGTGTGCACCAGATGCTTTTGCCTTCTAGAATCTGCCTGTCTCTTCTGACTCTAGCTCCTCCCCCCAAACCCCCCTCCCATATAGAACCACACGATCGGATGTGATTTTCCCGACCTGTTTGATCATTCGTTCATTCATACGAACGAACAGTCAGCGATCCGTCGTGGCCGCAAAAAGCTGCCATACAATAATTTGGCCTGAAATGTTGGTCGGTCAGCCTGAATTATTGTATTGTGTGTACCTAGCTTTACTAAACTTTTTAAGTGTGTGTGGGGGATTATTGAAAATGTGGAGAGCGTTATAGTTACCATAATTATAATTACAATACCAAACACTATAATTGTACTTGGGCACCCTTTAATGTATGGGACACTATAAAAAACAAAACAAAAAAAAACACCATTACTAAAGATATTAATGTATAGGCAGAGAAGTTTGGATTTGTGTGAGGAGGGTATGTGGGAATATTTTACAATAGTTTGAAAATTGTTCCTTACCCACAGCACAACATTAATGCTAGCAATAAACTGGCGTTAAATGGTTGTGCTTTACGCATATCGAATTAAGCTACAAATAGAAAAACGTGATTGAGGTGACACACGGGCGACCAACAGTATAACGCTTAATGGCAACTTTATTACATGTGCAAACACGACATGTTTCGAGCAACAAGTGCTCTTTCTCAAGTGTACAACAACATCAAACTACCAAACATTTAAAGCCTCAAACAGGAAGTGATAGGTGACAAAACCACACCTCTTCTCACATTATCCTCCAATTGTGTCAATCTTCAAATATAATGAATACCATGACAATATAAAATACAGTTTATCAATCAACATGTTGAAAAAGTGCTAATCAGTGATTTATATTTTTATAAAGTGCATGGAGTGCATTTAGTGCACAGCGCGTATCAGGAAAGAGCGACCGGTCAGCCTCACCATGGAGAAGGACGTCATCAAAAGGCGCACAGAGAAACCAGCCACGCGGATTACAACTACCGCAAAGTTCCAGGTCCCTGATGGAGACTAACATGGACTATACACGACCAGATAGTAACGAGGATGGGAACATCCAGCCAGCATCTAGCTCTTCCTCCTCTCCTCCTTTTTTAGGGGAGCACCTAGACAGACAGAGAGTACATACAACCAGAGGGTGAAACAATGGAGGGATGGAGGACCCAGGAATCCCAGATACACACTAAGGTCCCAAACATCAAGAAGATACTAAAATAACGGATTATAGGACTTGGAACTCATATGGATCTATACTGCCTGGAATTAATTTAACAGACAACCTTTTAAAAGTTTTGACTTACAAGTATGGACCGAGGAATTTGTCAATGGAAGTTCTTTTTTAATAATAAAAAGTTTTATTTTAATATTTTGATATGTTAATGGTAACTGCAAATTTTATACGAACATGGAGCACATATTTATTGGATTGCACATATGTATATTTTTATACTTGGTTAGAAGCACTGATAATGCACTTTATTAATAGCACTTTACTCTGAAGTATTAGAGGCACTAAATGCACTCAATGCACTTTATATTTATAAAAATATAAATCACTGATTAGCACTTTGTCCTTAAGCACTTTTTTCAACATGTTGATTGATAAACTGTATTTTATATTATCATGGTATTGATTATATTTGAAGAGACAACTGGAGGATAATGTGAGAAGAGGTGTGGTTTTATGTCACTTGTTTGAAGCTTTAAAATGTTTGGTAGTTTGATGTGGTTGTACACTTGAAAAACAGCACTTGTTGCTCGAAACATGTCGTGTATGCACATGTAATAAAGTTGCCATTAACAGTTATACTGTTGGTTGCCCGTGTGTTACCTCTGTCACGTTTTTCTATTTGGAGTTATTCTCATGCATATGTACATACTCTACTTATGCATAGATGCATAAGTAGAGGTTACCGTACCAGCCATTAACTGTGTTGTGGACTATTCATATTAAGCTACGTACACACAGTACCGATAAAGCCCCGATACCGTAGGACCTGACAGTATCGGAACTTTATCGACACTAAGTGTGGCAGCTTTCCTGAACGAGCATGACTAACTCCTTTAAATACTGCTGTGGCCCTGGATAAATGAGCCTGCACATGTTTATATTCTACTACGAGTAGTGAACTCTAAGGGCTAGGCCACACAAGCGCGTTTTGTGCTTGGGATTTAATGGAAATCGCGGGAAAGCGAAAATTCCCAAGATTTCTGTTGCGCACGAGATTGTGTATCCGTTTGCGTTGAATTTCCATAACGAAAAACCACAAAATCGCATGTGCAAAACAAAAATGCACAAGAATCGCACACACAATCGCGTGGTTTGTATCACTGAACTGGAATCTTGTTATAGTTACAAAACACCACCCATTACTATTTACAAAAACGAAAGATGATCAGGAAATCAGGTGATAAAAAAAAATCTTAGGTAAACAGTATTTACCAGAAGTTCCAACTAATGAATATAAAGGTAGTGCTCGGGTCCACTGAATATTAAATAAATAATGGGTTAAAGTATCCCTAATGTCCCTTCCAGCACTCGTGGAATCCCTCTCACCATACATAAATAAAAGTCCAATTCTCTGGACTACAACAATTAGAATAATCAGTGTTAATTTTTATTGCACATTTTTAATAAACAACAAATAAATAAACCCATACTACACTCAGTGACACACCTACCCCTAGGGGGTTAAAATTAAACAACAGAGCAAGTTAAAAACAATAATAAATATATGTGGAAGTCTCAAATCAATGAACTCAGCTCAACCTAGTCCGATCTAAGTGTCTTTGTGCATATCCGTAACACTGCTTCCAATTGTACTTTTATTAAATGGAGCGCTTGGTAGCCTTAACGTATCATAATGTGATTTATGTTAAAACAAAGTTGCAATTTAGTAGGGTTAAAATAAGAGATCAGGAGGTGTGAATATAAGGTAGAAACCTAGTAAGTGATAAATACTTACCTCTCTAGACCGTTCCTCTTTTCCTTTCACACACACACACACTTACTGTCCCTTCCCTACCAGGAAGTCTTCCTTGTGCCTATTAAAAGGGGAGGGGTGGGCAAGTTATACACAGAAACTTCCTGTCTAAACTAAGTCTGTCTAAGACTTCTAAGTAATTTCCATGGTAGCCCTTTCACAAGCTAAATGCAAAACCAGAGAGCCAGCCACAGACTGCTTTAGGCTTTATTGAGCCATCTTGAGTGTAGCATAGGCTTCTGTTTTTTGGTGTGAAGTGCCTATGGACACATTAGTGCTCCCCTTTAGTCATAGGCAAATTAGGAATGAAGAATTTTGGGCAATTTCCATGTTTTCATGGTAGCCCTTTAGGAAAAGCCACACCTTCTATGGGGCTGAGCACACACATACCTCAAATTGGCCAATTCCATTGGGTCAGACTAGAGACTGGCCTATTATTTGCTACGTGTTTTGTGAAAAGTTATTTGAGGCTTCAGAAAGCCGTGGTTGTTCGACCACAACAAAAAATTATATCAGCCCCCAATACTTTAATATTGGGAAACAATCAATATACATTTTTGGTGAATATATTCCAGAACCAAAATATTTTGGATCTAAAATGTTTATGGTTTATAAATTTGTTCCCTTTAACTTACCTCATAAGGCAATTTGTCAAAATATCCATTATTTGTCCATTCTACCCTGAGAGCAGAGCTACCCAGCTTATTGGTAAGTCTATCTATTCCAAAACTGTCTTTGTCATCATAGTCTTCCTCTTCCAGATCGTTCATATCAATACCAGTGTTCTTCAAGGGCAGCATTGGTTTCTCTTTGACACCATGCAATTCCACAGCATCCAGTTCAGTATAATAATCCAAAAGAGAACTGTTGATTTCTAGACGAAGTAGATTAGTTGGAAAGCTGGTCTCTTTTATGCAAGGTGTGAACTGGCGAGACTGTGGGGAATTGACCCGTGTAGGTTGTCCAGACCAAATGGTTTCCCACCTAGAAGTAGGCAAAAAAAATTACTACATGACACTAAAAAAAATTGCAGAAAAACCACAGGCGATCGTGCGGTCCTCTATGGACCACACACTCGGTTGCAGGAACTCCTTTTGCTGTGACCGTCAGTGCTTTGTCCCAGCTGACCGCTTGCAGTCAGAATGAATAAATTCCATGGTGTCAAACTCTTCTGTTATGGATATTGTTGCTGAAGTTGGTACATGAGCTGCATGATGGGAAATTCCCTCTCCCAATGCTGCCTTATAGGGATTACTGAGAAAGCTAAACATGGTATTTTTGTAATTCTCCTTATGTGAATTAGGAGTGAATTATCTCTCCAATACAAAAAAAAAACAAACAAAACACTACACCGCTTACAAAAGGGGAAAAAAAAAAAAAAAAAACAACAACCATCCCCACCCTCCTGCTATTCAAATTACCCAGGGTGAGGACCAAAAAAGGCTAGGTCCTCACCCCTGGGTTTAGGCTCAATGGATTGTAAAGCTGGGTACACACATGCCAGTCATTTGAAAGACTGTCTTCTTTCAAACATCAGTATACACCCAGTCCCTAGCGTTCTCCCTATACACAGCATAGGGAGAACGTTCGGGAATGCATGCAACTCCTCTATGGGAAGACTACCGTGGCCGAAGAAAATTTTCGGGAAAGACACTACACACAGATGGCCAACGGTATTGGGGTTTTATCGTTGCTGTGTGTAGCTAGCTTAATCCATCACAGAATTTGCAATTGTGTGTAAAAGGTGGGTAAACAAACCCAGGGATGAGGACCTAGCAGTTTAGAGATTGGAAGGGGGGTGTAAATGAAGTCTCATTTTTCCACGACAATCTAGAGAAATCAAAATCAATTAAATAGCTTACCTAACATCTGTTGGAACACTATGAGAGTAGGGATTTGCAGAGCAAGCTAGAATCTTCACCACTGATCCAGGATGATAGGTTTCCATGATGTGAACTGCTGTTGGATACACAGGTTCTTCAAATGCTAGCTCTACATAATCCTGACTGAAGAAGTTTGCAGAGGTCCTTTTAAATGGCTTTGGAGCACTGGGGCACTGACCCCACCATTTCCCATATCTTCTAAACACAGCAGTCTGGGTAAAATCCCCTGAACTGGGATATACATTAGGGGCACCAGCTAAATTCCACATGGTATAAGACATGCTGTTTTCACTTCCATAGTGGGAACTGAAATCTAGCACTTCTTTGGCATACTGAACAGCTTTAGTTGACATTGGCAGAACCCGACTGTTTGATTCAATGGCTCGACGACTGTTGACCATTTCCCCTCGGCTAGCTAGATGTGCTCGTCGCCGCACGCAAATATAGTAAAACATACTCAGGAAAGTTAACATAGGAAACCAAGACATGAAGCTGATAAATACTTGTCCGTGAAATAGTGGGTGTGAGGTATAATATAGGAACAGGCAGCTGACCTGGAAAACAAGAAATGAAATAAGCAAAAAGCAATGATACAAAACAGATTTGTCACATAATGCAGACATTTATGTGTTATGAATGAAAGAAAGTATTAGTAGAGAATTGTACCGTGTTATCTATTGATGAAAGTAGAGATATCTAGTTTATAAAATACTACCTTTTATTGGCTAACTAAAACTATTGAAAATGCAAGCTTTCAAAGCACTTGGGCTTGTTCCTCAGGCATGATACAATACTGAAACTTGTATTTTATACATACTAGAACAAAGAGTTTCTGACATTGCACAGATGTTATTTTATGCCCTCATGCCTGGCAGTGGTTGTCATAAATAAAACAGTGAATACACATTCAATGATCACAGGCAGTAATAAAGTAGCAAAGGTTAGACAAACGATCAGACACACTTCACCTCTAGTGTCAATGGAGGGTCTGGTATAAATGAGATATTTATGGGTTTGGGTGGTTTTGAGGAATTTAGTCTGATTAACTCTACATGACTTTTAGATTAGAAACACGGTGTCACAAAGTTTAGATCTTTGTTGAGTCCAGAGTCCCAAGTTTACATTCCCATTCTAACCTCTCCTTTTGGGATCTGAAATTTCCCATGACCACTGTGACTTTTAGGCTGTGTCCTTGGCTGCAGAAATGGGCACCCACAGGGACATCTCATTTATTGTCGTTGATTGTGAATCTATGAGTGTTCATCCTTTGCCTCAGGGTCTGTCCAGTCTCCCCTACAAATGGCCCTGAGGGGCAACTAACACCTAAAATCAGGTATACTACATTTGATGATTTGGAAGAGAAAGTTCCCTTTATTTCAAACCAATGTTGGGAACCTAGTATTGGTATCCTGTCATTACATATTCAAGGATACCACCTTTTCTCTAGCTGCCATCAGTTCACTTCAGATGTTCCACTCCAGCATCCAAACTTGTAAATCAAACGAAGGATAGGAAGGAACTGGTGGACTACACGACAACAACAAATTGCCAAAAGTGATATTTATTGTGCTATACACACAACATGTTTAGGATCTTTAATGATCCATTACCAAGGATCATTAAAGGTCCGAAACATATTGTTATCCAGTCTCCGGTGTGGATGTACTTGCAGGTTTCACATTTTTTCTGCAAACAGGAAGATTTTCCATTTTGTGTGGGGCCGGTTAGGGAACTGGTAAACAATGGTGGAGGTGCACTCTTTCCAACTTGTGGGTGCAGACACCTCGTGGGTTCTTCCCTTGGGAACCAGGAGTATCACAGAAAGTAAGAAACTGAGGGTTGCGCTCCAACTCCAAGTGTGACCCTCAGTTTCTTACTTCCTGTTAGGGAACTTCTTACAAGCAGTTCTTTTAAACTGGGTGGTAGTCGATAAGCTAAGAGAGGGGGGTCTGGGAATATTTCTTGTAGTCGGTCGTCCTTTTGTAATATGGGTTGGAGTTTCTTGGCCATCTTGGAGTATTTCCAAGTGGGGGTGGTATATAAACAGTGGGGTACGGTTCTCCTTTTGGGTCTGTTGGTACTGAAAAATCTATTAACATATTCTATCTGAAATGCAACCTGCTATTATATTGCCACAGAAAATACAAATACCCGTTGTCCTCTGCAAGCCGCAGTATGTGCGTGGTTTAGTGATGCCATTTCCTTTTGACAGCAAAAAAGGTACAGGGCAGTCACAATCTAGCAGGTACCTCTGAGTCCCCCTGCTCAGTAACAAAGGAAGAACCCCTACCGGGGTAAAACCTTATAAACAATAAAAAGAATAGTACTCTGCTGGTGGTACACACAAATAAAGTACTCAACACAATCGCTAAATAATAAGTTTAATATTCTAAATATCCCATGTTAAGTCACACCTGCAAAAATCAATGTATAGCTGGCCAGCCGTAACAGGTGTAATGTACATTAATCAATAATTCCTACATAAAAAAGAGAAAAAAGAATAAACTAAAAACGTATATAGCTCTTTAAATATCCCACATATAAATACTAAAAACTAGGATAAAATGTATAATAGCCATGTGTATAGACCCCAAAAATAATAAAGGGTAAAACAAGTATCTATTTCCAATGGGTAATCACTCCCTGCAGCGAGTGAAACCGATTAGTACAGGATCAGTAAGCAGGAATCATTAAAGTCCCGTAAGTGTGCGCCCACTGAATCAATGAAAATCAGGAATCGTGGGGCTGGAGGTACGTATAGTTATACTACACCGTCGTTCTTGTAGTGGCTGGAGGGTAAACGGCCTCTTCCCACTGGTCCCCCGGACTAAGCAGGCCCGTGGCTCACAGAGCAACTTGAGATCCAATTACGTAGGCTAGTTGGTAGGTCGATCTATCAGCGTCCCTCCAAATCCACATATATCACTTAGGATGTTCTTAGTTTTATCTGGTCTTATCCAGTCTCTCGGGCAGGCAAGCCCTAATTCTCTCCAGCTCTCACCAAACCCCAGGATAACACGTCACTTCCGCTGTGTCTCGCTACGCATTTCGCTATCTCTAGCTTCGTCAGGCATGACGTGTTAATTGTGCTCCTGCCCTTTTATAGGCTGTGAACTGGTTAACTGTTGAGAGTCCATAGTCCAATCACCAGTGTATGGCCAGAATGTTATTCCCTACACATGGCAACATAGAAAAACATACACATGCAAATCATATAATGTAACATTATTAATAGTTTGAATAATATTAACCCTTATAGAAAGGGGAGATTATTCTCCAACTATCCTCTGTACATATCTAGCGCTAGGGTAAGTGGTTACAAATATATATATGGTGCGTTAGTGTAATAGACCACAGGATCTATATACCCAAAACATCTTAAACATACTATAATCGATAGTAGTATACAGATATAAATTCTTATCGTAGGGAGCAGTTACAAGAAAGGGGCCAGCTCCATTTGGTCGTTTAAGCCTACTATCTCCATCACCCCCCCTTACCGTGAAGTTCCTATTTAATCCCCCCAGTGCTATGAACATAGTGCCCTCAAAGGATGATTTATGTTTAATCCTAAAGTGCTCATAAATATATGGAGAATGTCCTATGTTACCCATGGTACTACCTACATAATTCCCATTAGTGATAAAATTCCTTTGGGAGATAATAGCTCTCCTGTGCTCCCCTATTCTCACAGTAAGTTTCCTACATGTTTTCCCTAGATACCATTTATTACATGGGCATCTAATCCCATAAACAACATTCTGTGATTGGCAATTATAAAACGCAAGCCATTTGTGCTCTATTTCATTAATATAAATATGATCCCTTCCCATTCCCACATATCTGCAATTACCACACTTCCCACATTTAAACATCCCTTTAAGGATGTTCATACTTAGGTCTCTACCAATTACCTTTTCTGGTTTAGTTAATAAACTCAGTGATAAAATATTTTTCAGGGTGTTGGGTTTCCTATAAATTATTCTGGGACTCTCTCCAATAATTCCAGACAATTCTCTGTCATTATGTAGGATGGCCCAGTGTTTTTTAAGGATATTTTTTTATTTTCCCACTCTCTTTATTGAAATCCAATATTATTGTCGGTCTATTATTAAAGTTCTTTCCTATTTTTCCTTTTCTCTTTTTGGGTTTCAGTAATTTATCCCTATCTATTTTGCTTGCCCTTTCAATAGCTTGGTCCGCACAAGAATCAGGGTATCCTTTGTCCCTAAATCTATTGCCAACAAAATTTGCTTGTTCCAAGAACCTCTCCCTATTGGAGCAGTTCCTTCTTAACCTCAACATCTGTCCTATCGATAACCCCTCCAGCCATGACCTCTTATGGGCACTATCGAAATCTATATAGGTATTGCTATCGATTTCTTTAAAGGAGGTGCTAGTAGATAATCTCCCGTTTCCTGCCTCTATCTTAAGGTCAAGAAAAACGATACTGTCTTGACTGTAGCTGCTTTGGAATTTAAGGGACTCAGACTGATTTATATATATATATGAGGTATTCTTCTAGTGCATCTGGGGTACCACTCCAAATAAGGAGTATATCATCTTATACCTCGTCCAATAGAGGCAGTTAGATGCTTCTTGGCACCCCAGATGCACCTATCCTCCCAGTATCCCACATATAATCCAGCGTAACTAGGAGCAAAAATCGTACCCATTGCAGTCCCGTTCGCTGGATATAGTGGTTACCCTCAAAACAAACAGTTACACAGAATAAAATCAATACAAGTTAACAAAAAAATCTATCATAGTTTCGTTAAGTTCTCCATCTCGTGATAGAAAATATTTAGAGGCCTCCTTCCCCTCTTCATGGGGGATGACCGAATATAGAGATGTTCTGTCCAAAGTAACTAGAACTATATCCTTTAGCATGGTGATAACTTCCATTGTGTCCCTCAAGTATGAAGGTAGTCTCCTAACCACTGGGGCAAGAAAAAAATCTACAAATTTTGATAGATTTTCCGTGGGGGAGTCAATCCCCGATATAATTGGCCTCCCTGGGGGGTCCTCCAGGCTTTTGTGTATTTTGGGTAGATGATAAAACATGGGTAATTTAGGTTTGGATCTCCACAAAAATTTTAATTCCTTCTTAGATATAATGCCTTTCTCCCTCGCTGTTTGGAGAACCCCTTTCAGGAGGCCATTAATCTTATTGATAGGATTGCACCCCACTTTACGATACGAATTTATATCTCCCATTTGTCAGAAAGCCTCTTTAACATATACTCCCCTATTTTGTATTATTATTCCGCCTCCTTTGTCTGCAGCACGAATCACTAGATCTCAGTCTTTTTTCAGCGCCTTCAACACTTTCCTTTCTTGAGTAGTCAGATTATACATCATATCTTTATTATTTAGCTTCCTAATGTCTCTTTCCACCATAACTCCAAAGATCTCTACTGAGGTACCCCTTAGGCCCACCGGATTGAAAACCGACCTAGGTCCAAATGGAGTATTACTGACGGACTCAGGTTCAGTAGTTAGATCACATAGAATGGTAGCAGCATTAACATCCTCAGATGAGGGGTTTTCAATACCTTGTGCATTTAACGATGGTCTAATCCTGTATTCTTTATCTTTATCTATATTTAAAAAATATTTCTTAAGACTCAGGGATCTTAGAAATTTCTGAAGGCCTATTATATACATGAAATTTATCGGCCGATTGTTTAGGGGCAAATTTTAATCCTTTCCCCAAAAGGGAGGCTTCTGATCTATTGAAACTTATATTAGATAAATTGAAAATCCCCTTTAATTTTAACTCCTCATTGGACAACATTGTTGTCTGTTTCCCAGTGTCTGGTCTCTTTCTATTATGGGTTCCTTTTCATTTCTTTTCTGACCTCTTGTCCACATCCCCCCCTTGTCTACATATAACTTTGTTGTCAACTTTGGGTCTCGCTCCTAACTCTTCCCCCCCCCGGTTTCCTTCTCTTTTCCTTTCCCTAAAAAAGGTAACCCATTTCTCCATATAAAGGATTGTCTTTTTCGCCAAATAATTAGCGCAGCACATCGCAGCGAAAATAGTGCCATTTGGGGCTTCGTTTCGCCTTATTTATAAAAAAGCGAAAAAACCACACTTCACGGCTGAAAAAGGCGAACGGGCGCGATAAAGAGCGAAAAGTATCGCAGCGAAAACTTAACACATCTAAGAAGACTGCATTGCGAAAACCATTCGAAACCAGAAAAGCCCACTAGAAAATGATGTCAAGTTCAAAATGGCCACCTCACATTTACCAAGAAGTCAGCCATGTCTTATTTAGTCAATCTTCTTAGAATTTCTCAATTGGAATACAATTTTCTTTTGCACTGCACATTCGCCTTTCTAATGCGCGATCGCTTTTCCAAGGCATATTCCATTATAATGCGCGATCGCCTTTCTAATGTCGCTTTTCCAAGGCATATTACATTCTAATTGCGCGATCGCCCTTCTAATGCGCGTTCGCTTTTTCAAGGCATATTACCCATTAGAATGCCTTTTCGCTCAAACAATGACTTTTCACGCCTCAGGGTCGCGCTAATCTTTCGCTCTTTTTAACGCAAAAACCACCTTTCGCTCTTTTATAAATCGCGTTATGCCTTTTCACTAACTTTTCGCTAAAATTACCATTGCGAAGTAAGGCGAAAAGGGTTTAGCGATAGCTCGCGGAAACGGTTTCGCCATTCGTTAACGCTACCTTTATAAATAGCGTTAACTGTCTTTTTGGCGAAAACCCATGCGAAAAGCGAATGCGAAAACATTTCGCTACTTTTCGCTCTTTTATAAATATGGCCCTTAATGTCAATGGGTTTTTCACTCCCTTCTGATGGTCCAAGGGAGATTGACTGATTATAGCTACTCCCTCTCAGAAGATCTGGGATGCTTCCTCGGATTAGCATATCTATCCTTGTGATATTTCTCTTGGTATTTATTCCATATATGTGTGTGGGGTCTTATTCTATGCTGGTTATAGGGGAATACTCTTTATTTCCCCAAATACATTAGAGCTATATACGTTTTTAGTTTATTCTTTTTTCTCTTTTTTATGTAGGAATTATTGATTAATGTACATTACACCTGTTACGGCTGGCCAGCTATACATTGATTTTTGCAGGTGTGACTTTACATATGTGATATTTAGAATATTAAATATATTATTTAGCGTTTGTGTTAAGTACTTTATTTGTGTGTACCACCAGCAGAGTACTATTCTTTTTACCATTTCCTTTTGACTTGCAAGCCTTTAGAGACATTTTTTGCCCTATTGCAGGCGGCCCTAATATGTATCTGGCTGCCAGGAGAGGACCCTCTAAGGCGAGATGAGGAGTGCTTAGTTTGCGGTGTTTTATGAAAAAGAGTATCTTGTGTGTGGTCTATCTCTCGTTAGTTACAGCAATGCTTTACAGTCTGCTGTAGACTTTAGAACATGTCAAGTGGAAGGCCCACGGGATGAACCTTTATTGTGGCATCCGGTGACTGAGCAGCATTCAAGACTTACTATACTGCTATCCATTTTGTGCAGTCCCAAGCAGTGTCTTAACTAAATCTGCCTACTAGACACCATGATCAGCTGTTTTTTTTTTTTAAATGTTTCCATGTTTTTATTTAACACTATGTAAACATTCACAGTGCAGGTAGAAAAAGTATGTGAACCCTTGGATTTAATAACTGGTTGAACCTCCTTTGGCAGCAATAATTTCAACTTTTCCTGTAGTTTCAGATCAGATGTGCACAATGGTCAGTAATTCTTGACCATTCCACTTTACAGAACTGTTTCAGCAGTATTCTTGGGATGTCTGGTGTAAATCGCCTTCTTGAGGTCATGCCACAGCATTTCAATCGAGATGAGGTCAGAACTCTGTCTGGGCCATTCCAGAATGCGGATTTTCTTCTGTTTATGCCATTCTATTGTTTACTTCTATGCTTTGGGTCGTTGTCCTGTTGCAACACCCATTTTCTTCTGAGCCTCAGCTGGTGGACAGATGGACAGGCCCTGACACAGCAAAGCTTGTGGGTCATTTGAGATTTTGCAGAGGGCAGTTTCAGTTGAATGACTGCAATGGATCCAATAAGTTATTAGGTATTTATTAATGCCTGTAGAGACAAGACATTCTAAGAGTTTTGATGCAAATGGTAAAAGGGAGACGGCGGTAGTTTGAGAGACTGGTAGGGTCCAGAAAGGGTTTTTTAAGAAGAGTTTGACACATGCATGTTTAAAGGCAGCAGGAAAAATCCCAGAGGTCAGGGAGGAATTAAAAATGTGAGCAAGAGCAGGGGAAAGGATTTTAGCGCAGTGTCCGAGTAAGAAAGAGGGCATGGGATCAAGGGTACACATTGTAAGCAGTGAGGAAAACAGGAGGTCGAAGACAGGGTTAAAAGATTCCAGAACTGCAGATGGTGGGGCAGGCAAAAGAAGGTGAGGGTTGTCCTGGGGTGAGGCAATATCATCTATTTTATTTCTAAAGTAGCCTGCAAAACCCTGAGGAGCATTAATGGAATGAATAGTGTCAGTAGAGGAGGGCTGCAAGAGAGTGTTAAATAGTGACAAAAGACAATGTGGGTTTTTTTTGCTTGAGCTTGTAGTTGTTAGAGTCTGCCTGACTTACATGACCTTTTCCACAGCTGCTCAGCTGCATGAGTACATTAGCGTAGGAACTTGGTATCTGAATTGAGCCAAGGATGGGGGTTAGCGGGGTGACGTTTGTAGGGAGGCAAAGGAGTCAATAGTACTGGAAAAGATAGTTAAACTAATGTATTAGCGAATCAAGGTTCGAATTGGACATGAGGGCAGCAAGGCTAGAACAGAGAGAAGAGGCTAGACCGGAAGGTCTATTGCATGGGTGTTGCAAACAAGGACAGTAGATGGTGTCAGAGGAGAGGGGAGAGTAGGTGGTAGAGAAAGTAATTAGATTGTGATCAGAACGTGGGGAGGAGTTACTAGAAAACTGAGACAGAAAGATTTTTAGTGAAGACCAAGTCCAGGAAGTGACCATCCTTATGGATGCTAGTGTTGGTCCACTGCTGGAGGGAGAAGGAGGAAGTTAGGTGGAGAAAGCGAGAGGGCCAGGATTGCTTAGCGTCGTCATTGTGACAATTTGAAGTCACCTAGAATTATAGCCGGACAGTCGGAGGAAAGAAAGATAGAGAGCCAGGTTTAAAACTCTGTAAGGAAAGTGTCTGGGCTAAGGCAGAAGGCGTTCAGTATATGACTGTTACTCGAAGACATAAGAGGTGGAAAAGTTGGACTGCATGGACTTCAAATGAGGAAAAAGCAACAGAGAGCGGAAGAGAAACAAGTTTTTAAAGAGGCAGATAGGGGAAAAGACCTACCCCTCCATCCTGTCCTGAAGGAGGCGAATGAGAGACTAACATGCGTAATCGAAGCTTCAACTGCAGTATGATGGTGGGAGATCCAGGGAGACAGGGGATGAAAGGCATTAGAACAGAACAGGTCCTGAATAAAAGTGTTTGTTAGCAAGAGAGTATTTATTAAGGAGGCCACCTGAAAAAGGAAGAAGAGAATTTGAAATAGTAGGGACAGTTAGAAAAATTAGAGCCTCTAAAGGAATAAGTAGGGGGGGTTAGGAAGGCGGCAGAAGAAAATGTTGCAGGGTCCAGGGTTGGGAGCAATATCCCCAGCAGCAAGCAGGAGAATAATAAACAAAATAATAAAAGGAACAGCATTTTGTAAGTGCTGGTAGAGTGTGAATGAATGGGAAGGTAACTTTGGAGCCAGGGTGTAAATAAGACGAAAGCAGAGCACAATTGTATACATTGTTGAAAAACCTCAAGTCGGGTAGAGTTTTCCTTGCCGTTTTCCTTGTTGAACTCCCTTGTTAAACCCCAATTTTACTTAGGATAGCTTCACTTTGGATGGTCTTCCCTGCAAAGCTATCCCCTATGCTGTGTCTGAATTTATAGGGATAAAATGGCAAAATTAATTAGAAATCTAACATGGCTGGGTGGGTGTACAGTATATAAAGGATTTTATACTAGGTGAAGGGCAGCAATAGAGGGTTCTGGGGGGGGGGCTCCCCTGCACATGCCACCATCCTCTCAGAGGACAGGGAGGAGGCAGAAACCATTTACACAGGAAGACAGCTCCTACTGTTCACTTTCTGGGACTTTGGACAAGCACTACAAGTGGACCTTTTGGGCAGAGATGTATGATAAGGATTTAACATTACACAGTGGGGCCAGAAGTGGGTTAAATTTTAGTTTGGAGGGTGGACACGCCCTTTAAATTAGGGGTTATTTTAATCCCTATATTAATCACAATACACATGCTTAAGTGAGTCATGAGACAGCAATTGCATACTAAGCACCATTTATAAAGCTTTAATTTACAGGATGTTCAAGGCTCTTGTGTTAGATGCAATCCACTGTGCTAATTAACTTATAATCATTTTATATTATAAAATTATAAAATATAATTATAAAAATGTATGTTATAAAATATATTTTCCCCCAAAATGTTTTGTTGTTTAATGCAGTGAATGCATGTAGACTAGGAAAGTATAATGTAAATATAGTACATAAGGCTATGGATTTAGAATGGGGAGGTGTACTGGTATAAATCCTTATTAGGGCTAGGCCACACTGCTGCGTTTTTTTTGCGATTGCGCTTGCGATTTTCCAAAATTATTGAAAACGCGGCAACGCAAAAAAAAACGTGCGTTTTTCGGTGCGATTGCGTTTTGCGTTCTGCATTTTTAATCGCAACCGCATGCGTTTTCCTATACTTATTGAAGAAATCGCAATCGCAAACGCAACGAAAATCGCACATGAAATCGCATGCTATTGCGTTTGCGTTTCAGTGTGGCCTAGCCCTTATAATCACTAAAGCTAGGTACACACCTAGCGATTTTTCCTCCTGACCGACCGTTCGATACTGTCGGCCAGGAGGAAGGACTGTCATAGTGGACCGCACGATCGGACGAGGTTTTCCACCCTGTCCGATCGTCTTTTTGTCCGATTCGGACATGGGCACATTCGGATGTGATAATTTCGGTCCGATCGACCGATACACTGAACTATCGGTCGATCGGACCGAAATATCTCAACGTGTGTACCCAGCTTTAGTATTCCGCTGCACCTCCCCCCTCCCTGAACTAGTAATTTGTATAGGAGGCCCTTTTTAGTTTATAAATAGTTAATTGCTAACACCTAAGTAATGAATAGGATGGTAAATAAAAAGTACACGGAGTTTGTTATTCAATCAAAAACCATCTAGGAATAACTAATGGTGCTTGACAAAGGCAGTCAGAGTAAACCAATTGCTCTGCAGACCTTTGTATGGAGAGCTGTTATCGCCTTTTTATGTCTTTAAAGTCACGTTAACTCATGTACCAAGGGTTAACATGACTTTAAGTTATAACTAAAGGCAGTTTTTGCAAAAACTGTCACTCAACCGCTGTAACAAATGTATTGAGCCAATAACGTCTCTTTAAGACAGAATCTTTAACGCCAGCAGATAGGGGAAAACCCCATTCGCTATACACGGAGAGCCTCTGTTGGCTCAGTGCATTGCCTAAAAGGCAGTAGAGAGCAATAACAGCTCTCTGTGCATAGCCCTATAAATTTCTTAAGTGATAGCTGCATCTACTCTCTTGCCCACTGGAAGGACAAACAGTCTCTGATCTTCTGAAGGATGCATTTCTTTTAGGATGAATTAATAAGATAATCGGATGATTCATGTTAGATGACCAGAATTCTGGATACAATATTAGTTTGGTCAGGAAAATTATATGACCCAGCTCATTGAATAGTGCATGCAGCTTACATACTATGCTCTATAAGAAGCTAAAGCTAACAGAATGAAGGCTTTGCAGACAGGTAGAGTAGCTAGTTTTTAAAGGCTCAAGGCTGAAGGAGGGATCTTAATACTAATGGAAATACATCTTTGCGGAGGTCCAATTCTGAGGACTCTGATTAAACTTTTTATTAATAGGAGCTTAAAGATTTCTGTTTTTTTAAAGGCAGAATTCTGTACTCTGATGGGGCTAAGGCTAAAACCACCATGATGCAGATTTTAAGGATCTGAGGTGTCTAGGATCTGTGAAATGGATCAAGCCCAATCTGGAAAACCTATATGTCCATTCATACAGGCAGGTGTTTGAGGCTAGAAAAATAGCTGCCTAACATAGCACCTGCTGTAATGTAGGATGTTTTTAGTTTCTTGCTCCATATGCCTATCCACAGAATGCTTTAGGCTACTTTCACACGTATGCCGTATGGCCATAAATCATCTTCCCATTGTATTTGGAATTGCTGTGTACCTTAAAAAATTTGTTTAAAGAAAAAATGGGCATTTAGACTGAGGCCACACAACAACGCATCAAGCGCACGCTTTCTCATGCGTTATCGCATGCGTGCTTTCTGTGCGTTAGCGCGCGTTATTTTCGATATCTTTAAAGCGCAAGTGATTGCACGAAAAAATGCTTGCTGCAAAACACGAACGGGCGCGCAATCGCATTCGCATCGGTAATCGCAGGAGCTTTCCCGCGATTTCCATGTTAGCGTAAATCACGAAAGCGTGAAACACGCTAGTGTGGCCTAGTCCTTAAAGTGGTGTTGGATCAACATGGTGGATTCTAGCATTTTAAGAATGTTGCATGAAGCGTTTCTTCAGCAGACCATGAATAAAATGCCAAAATAATGCTTCATTAAGAAAAAAAAAAAAGCATCTGAGGTTACTTGATGTATGCTTTTTTGAAGACTGGACATCAACATGCCACTCTTGTGAAAGTGGCCTTGTGACTCAAATACCTGTCATGGCAGAATAAAGTTTAAGCCTCATAATGAAGCAGGGAAGGGTTAACATTTAAAGACCTGGATGGTCATAAATAGTTAGGGATTGCTCTTCTAGAACATTAAAGCCACATTCCACCTCTTGAAGCCAAGTTAATGGACCCTAGCCATTTCAAAACCTTACGTATTAATAAATGGGAGGATAACCCTGTCAAACCAATACCAGACATACTGGTCTTGTGATAGGCCGTTAGGAGAGATTAATATCTGTTAATATATGTCCGTGGGTTAGTTATGTTTGATATTTATATAAATCGTATACAATAAGAATATCAGATTATTGGGATATTACCATCTACAGATTTAAATTTAAAGGAGTCTATAAATGGGGGGAATTAAAGAAGGTTTAGTATATGTCATAAAGTTGTACTCCTGCCCTCATGCATATGGGAGGGGAAATTCTTTGTGGAGACCTTTTAAATATTTGAGACTTTCTAAGGGTTGGTTGTCATAATATGAATTCCAATCTGATTGGAGTGTGTCCATTATTTCTTCTTGCCTCTGGACCCAGAATTCTGAAAGCTGGAATACCATTTTATATTATTTTTGTATTACCGTATATGCACATTTTGTTTTTGACGCTCTAAAAACTTAAGGTGGCCAACAGATCAATCAGCATCAGACAGTCACAGCAGTCAACAGAGTTACTCTAGAATAGCATCCCCAAAAGATCATCTATCTATCTATCATCATCATCTGTCTATCTATCTATCTATCATCTGTCTACCTATCTATCTATCATCTACCTGTCTATCTATCATCATCAGTCTATCTATCATCTATCTATCTATCTGTCTATCATCTATCCATCATCTATCTATCTGTCTATCATCTATCCATCATCTATCTATCTATCTATCTATCATCTATCTATTATCTGTCTGTCTATCTATCAATCTATCTGTCTATCTATCATCATCATCATCTGTCTATCTATCATCTATCTATCATCTGTCTATCATCTATCTATCATCTGTCTATCATCTATCTATCATCTGTCTATCTATCTATCAATCTATCAATCATCATCATCATCTGTCTATCTATCATCTATCTATCTATCATCTATCTATCTATCATCTGTCTATCGATGTATCATCTATCTATCTATATATCATCTATCTATCTATCATCTGTCTGCCTGTCTGTCTATCATCTGTCTATCTATCTATCATCTGTCTATCTATTTATCTATCTATCATCTGTCTCTCTATCTATCATCTGTCAATCTATCTATCTATCATCTGTCTATCTATCTATCTATCATCTGTCTATCTATCTATCTATCTATCATCTGTCTATCTATCTATCATATGTCTATCTATCTATCATCTGTCTATCTATCTATCATCTGTCTATCTATCTATCATCTGTCTATCTATCTATCATCTGTCTATCTATCTATCATATATCTCTCTGTCTATCTATCTATCTATCTATCATATGTCTCTCAATCTATCTATCTATCTATCATCTGTCTATCTATCTATCATATGTCTCTCAATCTATCTATCATCTATCTATCTATACTATATATCTATCATCTGTCTATCTATCTATCATCTGTCTATCTATCTATCTATCATATATCTCTCTGTCTATCTATCTATCTATCATCTGTCTATCTATCTATCTATCTATCATCTGTCTATCTATCTATCTATCTATCTATCATATGTCTCTCAATCTATCTATCTATCTATCATCTGTCTATCTATCTATCATAAGTCTCTCAATCTATCTATCATCTGTCTATCTATACTATATATCTATCATCTGTCTATCTATCTATCATCTGTCTATCTATCTATCATCTGTCTATCTATCTATCAATCTATCTATCCATCTATCATATGTCTCTCAATCTATCTATCATCTGTCTATCTATCTATACTATATATCTATCATCTGTCTATCTATCTATCATATGTCTCTCAATCTATCTATCTATCTATCTATCATATGTCTCTCAATCTATCTATCTATCTATCATATGTCTCAATCTATCTATCTATCTATTCTATCTGTCTGTCTGTCTATCTATCTATCATGTCTCTCAATCTATCTATCTATCTATCTATCCATCTATCTATCATATGTCTCTCAATCTATCTATCTATCCATCTATCTATCATGTCTCTCAATCTATCTATCTATCATCTGTCTATCTATCTATCATATGTCTCTCAATCTGTCTGTCTATCTATCTATCTATCTCTCTTCTATCCCTGTCTATCTATCTATCTATCTAATGTAATCTATCTATCTAATGTAATCTATCTATCTATCTCTCTCTCTTCTATCCCTGTCTATCTATCTAACATATATCTATCTCTCTCTCTTCTATCCCTGTCTATCTATCTATCTATCTATCTAACATATCTATCTATCATCTATCTCTTCTATCCCTGTCTATCTATCTATCTAACATATATCTATCTATCTCTTCTATCCCTGTCTATCTATCTATCTAACATATCTATCTATCAATCATCTATCTAACATCTATCTATCATCTATCTATCTCTTCTATCCATCTATCTATCTAACATATATATATATATCTATCATCTATCTATCTATCTATCTATCTATCTAATCTATCTATCTCTTCTATCCCTGTCTATCTATCTATCTATCTATCTATCTATCTATCTATCTATCTATCTAACATATATCTATCTATCATCTATCTATCTATCTATCTATCATCTATCTAACATCTATCTATCTAACATCTATCTATCTATCATCATCTGGCTATAATTATTTATGCTAGGCCTGCTGCCTGGGCACATGATATTATTGGTTGCTGCCTGCAAGTCACTGGGCCCTCAGAGAACAGAATTACAGAACAAACCCCCAGCCCCAGGGTCAGGCCCCAGCCATATCCAGCCATCCCTAAAAGTTGTTAACTTGTTTGTTGCCTTTATTATTAGGATAGGATTTCAATTCAATTTATTTTTATATTGATTCTCACACTCACTGTCACTGAATCACTCCATCTCCGAAGCAGGCGGCGCAGCTCCAGCAGCCTGTCCTGGTCTGCACGGGCTGGACTTGCAGCGCTGACGTCACTACATCACGTCGACGCAGCGCACGCAACGAGTCACGACGTTGAGGATGGTCTGATGGATCGTTCGGTTCGGGATGGAGGCGGAGTCAGATCGGACTTCGGACAGTTGTTGCTGAAGTTACACAGGTCCGGCGCGCAACTCCCCCCCCCCAACAGATTAAGGAGGGAGTTGGGTAGCCGGTGGATGCCGGCCTCCATTAAAAAAAAAAATACAGTTGTGTGACAGTGCGGCAGTGCCGCTTCCCTACAGGGTGCCGGTCTGCAGTGTGCTGCACCCTGCATCATTAGCGAGGCGGCCCTGGATTGTAATAATATGCAGGGAAGAAATGAAGAGTATTCACATTACGAACAGAGGATATGGTATGGAAACAATTAACAAGTTAATATCAATAAAGCCCCAGACCAGATGATGCATCCTCTGGATTTTATAAGCTAGTTGTTCAGTTCTATCTAGACCACTGTTTCTCATCTTTTCAGTTCGCTTTTGTCTGGGATGTGCCGCTGGATTAGAAAAAAGCCAATGTAATGTAATACCAATATTCAAAAAAGTAGTCGTTCACAGCCTGGAAACTATAACCTGTAAGCTTAACATCTGGTAGGGAAGTGATGGAAACTTTGTTAAGGATCATATCCTTGACTTTGTCTCCAGAGATCATCTTATTAGTAGTAGTCAGCGTGGATTTATGAGAAATAATCATGCCAGACAAATTTATTGTTTTTTGATGAAGAAGTAGATTATTCAGGCACAGCAGTGGATGTGTATATTTGGATTTTGCAAAAGATTTGATACTGTGCCACACAGCACTAATTATATACTGAGGACTGTTGGCCTTGAAGAAAACATTTGTTCATGGAGAGAACTGGTTATTGGACCACACGAAGTGGTGGTTAAGGGAGCTACATCTATGTGGGCTAAGTTTCTAAGCGGAGTCCCTCAGGGTTCTGTACTGGGCCGCTTCTGTTTATAAATGACTTAGAAGGGGGCATTGAGAGCAAGGTCCAGTGTTTGCTGATGACACTAAACTAGCAAGCTTTGGAAACTTCCAGTGATGTGCAGTGCTGCAAGCAGACCTAGATAGATTATCAAAATGGGCAGCAGAATGGCAGATGAGATTCAATGTAGTAAATGTAAGGTGATGCATTTGGGTTTAAATCCCTGTGCCACCTACACCATAAATAACTCTGTGTTAAGTCATCTGTAATGGAAAAGATATGGGGGTTCCTGGTCGATGACAGGTAGCAACGTCTTGAGCTAGCAGATATTTGTCTGTATAAAAAGGGGAATAGATTCAAGCGCCGGGGGAGCGAGCGAGCGGGTAAGTTCTTACCTTCTCTCCTGGCTCCTGTGTGTTCTATTGAAGAACGGAAGGTAAGGCACAGCTCCTTTACCTCCCGTTCTTCAATAGAACTGGATTCCAAAAACGAGTGGAGATACCCTTTAATTACTATGTTACTATGCTAAGATCCGCCCTTTTCTCTCTCACTCAACTACTACTAGAAATCTAACTAAGCGGTTGGGGGTGGGCAAGGGAGAGGTACAATATACAGTTTCTGACAAAAGTCTTGTCGCTTGTGTACAAATAGACCTGAAGTGCCGCTTAACAATAATCCTAATGCAGATTTTGTTTCAAGAAATGGTTCATTTTACCCCAAACAACTTTTGTAATAAGGTTTCAATGCAAAACGAAACTAACAAAAAGTATTCTAATATTCACAGATTGGTAAAGCCCATTGAGTCAATTTTTGCAAAGACATAAGTGTTGTAGCCTTGTCATATGGGCTTCACCTGTCTCTATTAATGGATCAATTGGGTGTCAGGGGTGAAAAGAACCCCAGTACACGAGACCTTCACATCAACTGCAAATATGCCTAAGAGTCACCCTCAGACTAAAGTGTTGAATATCAAGAGGCTGAAAACCAAATCCACTGCTGATGTGGCACACACCTTCAATGTCTCTCAGCGACAAGTTCAGAGGATAAAGAAAAGATTTGAAGAGACTGGAGAAGTTTATGACAAGCCCAGGTCAGGCAGACCCCGCAAGACAACTGCTCGAGATGACAGTTTGTAAGCTCGAAAATCTAAGGCAAGCCCATTTTCAACTGCAGCAGAGCTCCAGGAGACCTGGTCACCTGAAATCCCTGTGTCAACCAGAACAGTTTGTCGGATTCTGTCTCAAAATGGCCTCCATGCTCGAATCAGTGCCCATAAGCAAGCATTAAACAAAAGACAATTGCCGTGTGGCATTTGCCAAGTCCCACAGCCTGCTAAAAGGATGGACGCTGGAAAAGTCACCGCAAATATTGCAGGAGACCTACTGGAACCTGCATGGAGTCGAGATTTACTCAGAAAACAGTGAAGTTTGGTGGAGGAAAAATCATGGTCTGGGGTTACATCCAGTATGGGGGTGTGCGAGCGATCTGCAGGGTGGAAGGCAACATCAATAGTGGAAAATACCAAGAAATCTTAGCTACCTCATATATTCACAACCATAAAAAAGGCCAAATTTTGCAGCAGGATGGTGCTCCATCGCGTACTTCCATCTCCACATCAAAGTTCCTTAAGGAGAAGATCAAGATGCTCCAGGATTGGCCAGCCCAGTCACCTGACATGAACATCATTGAGCATATGTGGGGTAGGATGAAAGAGGAAGCATGGAAGACGAAACCAAAGAATATTGATGAATTCTGGGAGGCATGCAAGACTGTTTTCTTGTCTATTCCTGATGATTTCATCAATAAATTGTATGAATCCTTGCCAAACCGCATGAATGCTGTCCTTCAAGTTCATGGAAGTCATACAAGATATTAAATTTGGATCACACAGCACCACTACTTAATTTGCTGACATTTTTGGATTGGCTGTAAATTAGATCATTTTCTGTATAGGTGACTACACTTTTGTCTTGCAACATTTTGACCTTTCTGTCTTGATTAAATGATAAATCTTTTTTCAGTGAAACTATTTTTTACCAGTACATTTAATATTATTGGGAGGGCTTTAGTTTTTCATATGAGCTATTTCTACCACCAATTGATCAATTAAAAATTAGGTTAATGGTATATCGGTTGTATTCAATTAGATCAACTGGACTTGAAGTTTAGTTCTTGAAGACATTTCGCTAGTCATCCGACTGGCTTTCTCAATTCAGAATGACTTGTACAAGAATCTGTGGCAATTATGTACCCTGGAAAATCCCAATTAGCATATCACAGTCAAGTGTTAAGGGCATGATTGGATAGTGGCTAAGAGGTGTTATAGGAACGCCCAGAGTAAGGTGTCAAAACAGCATTGTACATGGCAGACAGTTGGTGTCGAACCCCCACCTCTATTTCGGCTTGGATTCTTTATTTTCACATAAATGGCCTCCTTCACACCTCTCTTGAACCAGTCACGTTCCTTTGCCAATATGTTAACATTACAATCTTCAAAAGGAGACCATACTCACATCAACCATACGATCAGGATAGTTCCTGTTCTGCGTTTGTCAGATATGCTGAAAAATCGTCAGACTTTTAGCCACAATCAGATGATTGTTCAACATTGCAATATCATACAAATGGGATTGACGAGTGTATGGCCAACTTAAGGGTAACTAATAATAACCAATAACTTTAATAAAACTTCCCTCCCAGCATTCCCACAAAGTTCAGACATCCCCCTTGGCCAATCATTTTGCAGACCAGTTATGTCAGAAGGTAGTTTTTAGACAGACATGTCTAATAATTTGTATGGCCAACATTACATAATATCATAACATTATATTATATCCAGTGGCTGCAGGGCAGCACGGTGGCTCAGTGGTTAGCAATGGTGCCTTGCAGCACTGAGTTTGAATGCTTGCATGGATTTCCCCTGGGCACTCTGGCTTCCCCCACAATCATAAAGACATACTGATAGGTTGTATGTGAATTTATGTGCTTAGATTGTAAGCTCTTCAGGGCAGGGCCTGATGTGAATATATACATGTAATTGTAAAGCACTACGGAAGATGTTTGCGCTACACAATAAAAATGGTCACTGGAAACTCAAGCATGTGCATTTCCAGTCTGCTACTTTGCGCTGTAGTGCGGCTTCGGCCTAAGGACTAGGCCACACTGACGCATTTTAACACGCAATCCCATCGCGCATTAAAAAGTGCAAACTAGTGTTCGTCAGTTGATGTGACCGCACAAGGTCCACTGCCCTGCGATCCCCTAATCGGAGCTCAATTGCAGTGGACGGTAATGCAATTCCGGTGTGTTCTATGTGCTGTAGTGTTGCCTCACCCTAAAAAAAAAAAAAAAAAATACCACGGCACAATAATATTAAAATTTTATTATCCAAAAAAATAAAAAAAAATAAATTTACAAATAAAAACGGTGGTCTCTGCTTCAATCATCTCAATACTACTAAAATTACTTTTGATTGAGATTTAGCATTAACAAATTTATAACAGAAAATGGTCATCAGACTTACCTTAATTTTCTTTTCCTGTGCTGAATCACGGTAGTGGCCAACCATAGGTTAATTCCCTTGCTGTGTGTAGGTCAGGACCTTTTAAAAGGGTTTCTCACCCTCATGTACCTTTGTCTTTTGACAAAAAGAGGAAGGGAGCTTACACACTGCTGTTCTTCAGCACAGGAAAGGAAAATTATGGTACGTCCAATGACAATTTTTTGTTTTCTTGTGTCTATACAAGGCAGTAGGCAACCATGGGATATATCAAAGTAAGACAAAAATGGGAAGAAGAAAAAAACTGCTGCAACAAGGATTAATTTACAAGAAGCTTCAAGAGTTTTAGAGGCAAACAGAAAGAGAAAAAAAAGATGCCAAAGTAGCGGCTCTACAAAGGTCTTCAGCTGAAGTACCTCCCACAAAGGGCCAAGATTTAGCAACAGCATGTGTGAATGAGTCCTTAGAGTAGAGGGCTCCACTCTGGAACTAGGCCTGTAGTATAGTCTGATGACTTCTTTAATTCAGGATGAACTTGGATGCTCTTGAGCCTTTTTTGAATCCTGAGGGTACTGTATATACTACAGAATACGTCAATCCAAGTATAAGCAGAAATACTTATTTTTACCTTAAAAAAAACTAGTAAAACAGACTCAAATATAAGCCAAGGGTAGAATAGGGGAGAAAAGGGGGTTGTATCACTTTAAGATTTTTTTGTGTGCGCATTTCACTTTATTTTTTTTTATCATTCCCAAAGATAATCATCAGATCATTTTAGGGAGTGATAACGAACTTGAAACAAAAGCATAAATTACATTTTCCAAGTCAAAATCCAATTGGAAAAATCACTCCCCGGAACAAATTTTCCAGGAAGTGATTTTTCATTCATTGGCAAATGAATGAAAACTGGGTCTTTTAGGTCTGCGGTACTGAGGAAGGAGAATAATCCAATCTACATTCTGTGAAATAAATTTCTTTCAGATATGGCCCAAAAAAGGATTCCCATTAAAAAGGTAGACTTGCTAGGTTCTGTTTAGCAATCGGATCCAACTGCCATTGACTCAACCAGACTGCCCAACGGGCTGCAACAGAGAGAGACATAGTCTTGGCCAGAAATTTAACAATAGAGATGCTATGTTTAGAAGCATATATCTTAATTCTTTTCTTTGCACTCCTGAAAGTAAGGCTTGGTCAAAATCCAGAATCTACTTGCTCTGACCAGAGCGCTAATAGCAATGGCAGGTCTTAAAGTTGCTACAGACACCGAATAGGCCCTTTTTTAACAGAGAATCTCGTCTTCTTTCCATTGGGTCACCTAAGGATGCAATACTGGCCAAGGAGACATCCACTTTTGGGACAGAATTTCAGATTTTTGCATCCTCTGTACTAAATGGATATAATATATGAAAAGAAAATACATATATGAAAAATATGATGGTCTGAGTATGCAGGGCAGTGTGTCCACTTGTATATTACCATATAGTATGAAGGAAACAAGTAGTGTTCCAATTCCAACAGATACAAATGTAAAAAGGGTACTTAGAGACACATACAGTATGTACTGGATACAAGGTAGAGGTTAAATTACACAATCAAAGGCTGCCGCTCTTCCAGAGAGATCTAGGATCAGTACTTATAAGCCAAACCAACACTTCCAAAGCGGGAAACCAGTCGGGACTGCAGAACACACATGGCCCTTAGTATATAGATAAAGCGTACTACATTACCAGATGGGTAGGCACTTCAAATCCGGCCACACATTGCATTGTATTGTGCCTGCTCTTCACCCAACACTTCGTCTGGATTCACTGTCACAGATAGCGTCCACAGGAATGGCTTGCTCTAAATACACTGTCCATGCACAAATAACTCACAACGCTAAGACCCTCTCCACCGTGTTTCACTCGCTGCACTAATACACACCCTGAGCTTCTTCAGGGTCTCACAAGACCACAAAAGTACTCTAGATAGAACTTATATCAGTTTTAATGCACAATCCAATCTGACCACACTTGGTGCGCTGATGTCCGTTGCGAATCCGTTTTTTGATGCACATGCAATCAACATTTTCTTGTGGTTCGCATGTGCTTTAGAGTGTGGTTCTGACCCGTCTAGTGCAGCCTCAACCTAACAGTTGATCCAGAGGAAGGCAAAAAAAAATAAGGATCAACCAGAAATACACAATATGTATTAATGCTAGTAAAAAAAAAAAAATTTTAATCCTATCCTGGCCACTTTTAAAGCTATTAAATGAACTTGCCATTACCATTTCTGCTGGAAGACTAGTTTTACTGTTCTCGCCTTAAAGAAACCTTTCCTAACCGAAGGATGAAACCGTTCTTTATACATTTTAGAGGATATTCATTGATTTTGCGTACTAAGAAGTCAGAATTAAAGAGTATCCCCACCTTTCATATAAACATTTTCTGTAGTGGACCCTATCCCACCCCCAACCGCCATATTTGTTTGAAAAAAAAAAAAATAATCAGAAAGGTAATTACAGAGCTCTGTTCCCCCGGCGTTCTGAACAGCCCTCTGTTTGCAGGAAATTGCAAGCAGGGGGCAAGACAGACTGCCGCATCCATAATTGCCGAGAGGCAGCCAATCATTGTAGAAGCTGCTGGCAGTGCAAAACGCAGGGGGAACAAAGCTCTGCAAGTATATTTCCGATTTTTTTTTTTTTAAACAAATATGGTGGTTGGGGGTGGAATAGGGTCCAATACACTATAGAAAATGGATTTAAAGTTAGGGCACAAGGCAGCAAACAGGGATCGAGGAGGAGGGCTCCAGTAGGCAAGCCAGAAACCTCTTAGAGGAAAGGTAAGAGGCGGAACTAACAGACAGGATCCCGCTCTTCACTTTCTGGGACTTTGGACAGACATTGCAGGAGAACCATTTGGAAAAGAGAGGTAAGGTATGGAGTTTTAAGCACTGCACAATGGGGCCAGTAGTGGGGGAAATTTTAGTTTTAGGGTGGACATGCCCTTTAATCATAGTTATCAAGGTACGGAGTTTTAAGCACTGCACAATGGGGCCAGTAGTGGGGGAAATTTTAGTTTTAGGGTGGACATGCCCTTTAATCATAGTTATCAAGGTTGAATAATGTTCTCAAAAGTTCCTTTTTTGCTCGGCGGTATCTCCTGGTGCAATCTCTCGCAAGACCGCCCGGAAGAATAGGGAAATTCCTGGGATATGTCAGGCAAGGTAGATGAAAAGTTGTAAAGCAGCAGAGAATAATTTCTGGGCAGGGGTTCATGGGTGTGTCCTGTAAGGCATATTTGCCAGTGTAGGATGTCTGGGGTCAGGGTTGCCATATGTCCCTATTTCAGCGAGACTGTTCCACATTTGACCCGCAATTACCAGATTAATAAAAAAATTCCAACATTGCAGGAAGCGGTCACAAATAAAATTGATGTCTTTTGGGGGATGGACAGAGGATCGGATCAGCTTACCAGGGCTTGTGATTGTGGACTGGGAGCTGGCTGGCGCGAGCCTGGGGTGGCCGGGTGGGTGTGCTCTGTGCTTTGTCCTCTTTCTATCTATACTCTTTCCAACTATCATCTATCTAACCTATCCTCTCTGTCTATCTATCACAGGTAACTGATATTTAGGTATCACCTAATGCACCAGGATTTCACCTATCCAGCAGTGTAACCGAACAATATCAAATAAAAAGATTATAAGGAAGGGGAGACAACGCAGTGTAGCTACTGCACCAACAAGTGCTTTATTGTATTTTATTATCTCTACTCTGTCTATCTATCTTTCTATATATCAATCCTCTATCTAGCTATCCTCTATCTATCCACCTTTTTATCAATCCTCTTTCTATCTATCTTTTATCTATCCATCTATTATCTACCAAACAGTTATGAATGGGTGTGGCTTATTTATGGCAGGGAAGGGGAGGGACCTAAAAAAAATGCATGATTAATTATTTATTTATGGTGTCCCTACTAGGGATTTTCGAAATCTGGCAACCCCGTCTGGGGTAGATTAAAAATAATAATAATAGGTTAAAATCAGGATATCTGTAAAAAACAGTTCAAAACAACACTTCCATATTAAAAACCTTTAAACACTCACTTTTGCCTATTCACAACTAGGGAAAATGCAGACTTTGTGCTGTGCAGTTCTGGTGCTTGATTGGTCTGTATAGCTCCCACAAATCTCAGCACACAAGAATAAATTTCGTTAGAAACCTTACTACAACAATTAAAAACAATAAATAAAAGCACCAAGAACTTCCTGAACAGGAACAGTCCATTAGCAGTGTGTTGTAGTACCTTTCTGCTATGGTGTGGCCCCTTTAAATCATAGTGCTGCTGTGGTAAGATATAATCCACTTGGTGATGGCTTTGTGAGGTAGTTTCAACATTGTTTGCTGTTAAATCCTTACAGCTTCATCAAAAACGTCTCTCTGCCTTTTGAAACTGAGTTCCCCAGCACTTCCTGTTTTCTATCACAGGAAGTGACATTTGTGTTCCATTTGCTGGTTGTATGCGTTCCAGCAGCCATGTTGGATTTCA
The DNA here is from genome assembly GCA_019447015.1 of Hymenochirus boettgeri. Lineage (NCBI taxonomy): Eukaryota > Metazoa > Chordata > Amphibia > Anura > Pipidae > Hymenochirus > Hymenochirus boettgeri. The sequence goes on along the minus strand of CM033473.1, from coordinate 151,519,779 downwards.
AACTCTATAATAAAGTCTATTTTTTGCCTTTTTAAGTTAGTTTTAGACAGTAATTTGAATAAATTCCATATTCAGGGTGTTTCCTTATCCAAATTATATGGTTTTCTTTAATAATAGAACTGATCCAAGAAGTAATCGGCTTTTACAGTCTGTTGTAAGTGCTAAAGCAGTTTAACAAGGGAGTTAATTATCTGACATCTCTCTCTCTATCTTCCAACAGGTATGCATTGTTAATCCATTGACTGCTTTGCCTTACCCTCTGCTTCCATGTTACAACTACATCCTCTCCTCTATATAATTAATTTAGCTTGAAAAAGCCAAATTACTGTTCTTTCTATTTCTTCTTTTTCTTCTTCCGTTTTCTTCTTCCGCTTTTTTTAACTGTATCTCCTCCCCATGGCTCTATTGAGCTAGAGACATGAAATTCTGTACAGACGTGTGGGGCATATAGGAGTAGTGTGCTCTCCATTACGATGTTTTCTGCGAATTTCCCAGACATTTTTTCCCATAGACTATAATGGTAAAAATCCTCAAGTGTGGATATTTCAAAACAGTTTGTTTCATGGTTATAAATACAAATGGTGATACCCCCAACCCCCCACACAGATAAAGGTACACCCACCTACTGACCTACCTTTCCATTCCCATAGAAGCCATATTTAAAGGGTAACTAAAGTCAAAAAAACTAATTTTGACCAATCATCAAAAAAGTTTGTTTTTTAACCCCCAGCCCGACACAGGTACTTACACCTACTGATCTACTTATCCATTACTATGGTAGCCATATGTAAAGGGTAACTAAAGTAAAAAAAACTAATTTTGATCAATAATCAATAAACGCTCTCTTGCTAACAAACACACATTTATTCATGACCGGTTCTGTTTAATGCCTTTCATTACCTGGCTCTTATGGAGAATGGGATCTTTCACCATGATACTGCGGTTGAAGCTTCGATTATGCATGGTGGTCTATCTTTCTCTTATTCGCCTCGTTCCTCAGGACTGGGTGGAGGGGTAGGTCTTCTCTGTTCTCCAATCTGCCACTTTAAACTTGTTTCTCTTCCGCCCTCTGTTGCTTTTTCCTCATTTGAAGTCCATGCAGTCCAACTTTTCTACCCCTTATGTCTTCGAGTAGCAGTCATATACAGAACCTTTCTTGCAGCTTTCCTTACAGAGTTTGAAACCTGGCTCTCTATCTTTCTTTCCTCTGACTGTCCGGCTATAATTCTAGGTGACTGCAATTGTCACATTGACGATGCTAAGCAATCCTGGCCCTCTCGCTTTCTCCACCTAACTTCCTCCTTCTCCCTCCAGCAGTGGACCAACACTAGCACCCATAAGGATGGTCACTTCCTGGACTTGGTCTTTACTAAAAATCTTTCTGTCTCACAGTTTTCTAGTAACTCCTTCCCACGCTCTGATCACAATCTAATTACTTTCTCTACCACCTACTCTCCCCTCTCCTCTGACACTCTCCCGGCTCTATCATCTTTTCTCTGTTCTATGCTCGCTTTCCTCATGTCCGATTCAAACCCTGATTCACTAATACATTCGTATAACTATCTTATCCACTACTAATCACTCCTTTGTCCCCCTACAAACTCACAAACGTAGCCCCGCTAACCCCCATCCTTGGCTCAATTCAGATACCAAGTTCCTACGCTAATGTACTCATGCAGCTGAGCGGCTGTGGAAAAAGTCACATAGTCAGGCGGACTTTAACCACTACAAGATCATGTTGTTGTGTCTTAATTTGGCTCTTTCAGCAGCTAAACACTCCTACTTAAGCACACTTATAAACAATAACAAAAATAACCCACATCGTCTATTTTCGCTATTTAACACTCTCTTGCAGCCCTCCTCTACTGACACTATTCATTCCATTAACGCTCCTCAGGGTTTTGCAGACTACTTTAAAAATAAAATAGATGATATCGCCTCACCCCAGGACAACTCTTACCTTCTTTTGCCTGCCCCACCACCTGCAGTTCAGGAATATTTTACCCGTCACCCATTCTGAAGTCTTCGACCTCCTGTTTTACCGCTTACAATGTGTACCCTTGATCCCATGCCCTTTTCTTACTCAGACACTATGCTAAAATCCTTTCCCCTGCTCTTGCTCACATTTTTAATTCCTCCCTGACCTCTGGGATTTTTCCTGCTGCCTTTAAACATGCATGTGTCAATCCTCTTCTTAAAAAACCCTTTCTGGACCCTACCTGTCTCTCAAACTACCGCCCTGTCTCCCTTTTACCGTTTGCATCAAAACTCTTAGATTATCTCCTCTCTACACGCATTACTAAATACCTCTATGCTAATATCTTATTGGACCCGTTGCAGTCAGGATTTTGACCCAGTCATTCAACTGAAACTGCCCTCTGCAAAGTTTCAAATGACCTACAAGCTGCCAAAGGACAGTTCTCGGTCCTCATTCTCCATGACCTATCGGCTGCCTTTGATATTGTGGATCACTCTCTTCTTATGCAGATTCTATATTCTCTGGGCATCCGAAATCAAGCTGCGGCGTTGTTGTCTTCTTATCTCTCTAACAGATCTTTCTGTCTCTTTTGCTAATAAGACTTCCTCTCCTGTTCCGCTTAGTGTGGGGGTCCCTCAGGGCTCAGGTTTAGGACCCTTGCTGGTCTCCCTCTACACTTTGGGAGAAATAATCAGTTCTTTCGGTTTTAAGTATCCTTTATATGATGATGCCCAAATTTACTTGTCCACCCCTGCGCTAACCCCTGAAGTTCAATCACAAATCTCTAAATGTCTGCTCTCTATCTCTTCCTGAATGGCGCACCGCCTCCTTTAACTTAATCTATCCAAAACGGAATTAATCATTTTCCCCCCTAATCTGGGACCTAGTCCACCCTTTTCCATCTCTATTGACAATATGGTCATTAACCCAGTTCCATCTGCACACTGTCTTGGAGTTATCTTTGACTCCTCTCTTTCCTTCCATCATCACATTACCAATGTCACTAGGACATGTCGTTTTCTCCTTTGCAATATTGATCTGCCCTTTTTTCTCACTCCATTACTAAAATGCTCATCCATGCCCTTATAATCTCCCATCTTGACTACTGCAACATTCTACTACTTGGACCTGCTGCCTCCCGCCTTAAACCATTCTCTCTTGCTGTTCCCTACCTTTGGAACTCTATCCCTCTCTTGTTTCGCCTGGTGACATCATTAATACTTTCAAATCTAGACTGTTATCCTACCTTTCTAAAGATCAGCAGAACAAATCATTGTTGGCCCTTTTAAGCGCTTTGTACCCATCCCCCCCACTTGTATCTGTATGTTGTCCCTCCTACTTAGATTGTAAGCTCTTCGGGGAAGGGATCTCATTCCTAATGTGTCAAGGCATGCTGCACTTATATCCATTTATACATACTTTATATATATGCTTTCTTAACCGATGTATGAAATTGTATTTAATTTAATTAATGGCTTGCCATTATACAGAGAGAGGAATTAAATCACTTATCCCCTTGTTTGTATAATCTGTATTTCTTAATGTACAGCGCTGCGTACCCAAGTGGCACTTTATAAATAAAATGATACATACATACCTGTCCGGTTTTCACCCGAACAGTCCGGTAATTGGCTCCCCTGTCATTTTTCAGGGCTTCTTCCCTGCTGTCTGGGTTTGCACTGCCACTGACAAATAAAGTAAAAAAAAAACACCTACCGTTCAGCCCTTTGTTTCCAGCAGGGGGTTAAGGGGCTCTGATCACTCAAGAGTCTGTGCAGCAATCTCTCCTCCAGACAGAGCTTAAAGTGTATGTATACTGAAAAAATTACTTTGCGACATCTTAATCTATAAATAAATAAATAAATACATGTAAGTAGCACTTACTCTGAGGTGTGTGTGTTGCTGCATGCCTTCAAGAAAATACTTGTTTTGCTCAGGCGCTGACCACTGACCTGACTATTTTTCCACATACCAACCTTTCCAGCTACAGCAAAACTGCTTACAGAAATGCTGAAATGTAAGTTAAAGATGAAATAGGGGGCAGATCAACAAAAAAATGGTACAGTGATATTTGGGATGAAATATAGTTTCCCCTAATGGGCAATTTAAAAAAAACAAATTTTTGCAGTGTACATACCCTTTAAGGACATACCAGACAGTTCCCCTGAACTTCAGACTCAGACCAACAAAAGTAAGTTGTGGAAACCTATTTCCCTGAGCTGTGCCTGTTGCTTGCCTATGGGACCAAATCAGGAGGGGTGTTATTTTTAGTGTGTGCCCCCAGCAGTTTTACCCATGTCTGTGTGCCCAGCAGTTTACCCATGCCTGTGTGCCCAGCAGTTTTATCCATATATGTGTGCCAAGAAGTTTACCCATATCGATGTGCCAAGCAGTTTTATTCATATATGTGTGTCAAGCCGTTTACCCATTTCTGTGTGCCCAGCAGTTTACCCATTTGTATGTATGTATGATTTATTTATAAAGCACCACTTGGGGACGCAGGGCTGTACAGTTACAAAATACAATGAAGTCATACAAGGGGAACAAATACATAGATAGTTCAGTACATAAATATATAAATTATATAAATAGAAGTGCTAGAGCTTTGCCACAAGAGGTAAGGAGTTCCTGGCCCCGTAGAGATTACAATCTAGTTAGGTGGGTAACATACAGATACAATGGAATGCAGTGCAAATAAAACAATCATATAATCATATAATGTGCTGGTTATCAGATAGGTAGTATGAAAGTGAAGACATCTTGGATATAAAATAATACCTTTTATTGGCTAACTAAAATGATTGAAAATGCAAGCTTTCGAAGCACTAGGCTTCTTCCTCAGGCATGATACAGTACTGAATCTTGTAAAGCACTCAATTTTATACATACTAGAACAAAGACTTTCTGACATTACATAGATGTTATCTTTTGCACCCATGCCTGATTGGCAATGGCTGTCGTAAATAAAACAGTAAATACACATTCAATGATCACAGGCAGTAATAAAAGAATTAGCATGGGGTTAAATAAACAATTAGATACACTTCACCTCTAGTGTCCATGGAGGGTCTGGTATAAATTAGATATTTATGGGTTTGGATGGTTTAGAGGAAATTAGTCTGATTAACTCTACATGACATTAAGGTTAGAGACATAGTGACACATAAAGTTTAGATCTTTGTTGAGTCCAGAGTCCCAAATTTTTGTATATGTTTACATTCCCATTCTAACCTCTCCTTTTGGGATCTGAAATTTCCCATGAGCACTGTGACTTTTAGGTCTCTCAGGCTGTGTCCTTGGCTGCAGAAATGGGCACCCACAGGGACATCTCGTTTATTGTTATTAATTGTGAATCGATGAGAGTTCATCCTTTGCCTCAGGGTCTGTCCAGTCTCCCCTACATATGGCCCTGAGGGGCAACTAACACCTAAAATCAGGTATACTACATTGGATGATTTGCAGGAGAAGGTTCCCTTTATTTCAAACCTATGTTGGGTTCCTGGTATTGGTATCCTGTCTCCAGTGTGGATGTACTTGCAGGTTTCACACTTTTTCTGCAAACAGGGAGATGTTCCATTTTGTGTGGGGCCTGTTAGGGAACTTTTTACAAGCATTTGTTTTAAACTGGGTGGTTGTCGGTAAGCTAAGAGGGGGGGTCTGGGAATATTTCTATTAATCTGTCGTCCAGATGGGTAGTATGTGAGGCTATATTTAAACCTGCTAATAGAGGTTTCTTGACATAGTGAGAGGGGAATAGAATTCCAGAGGATGGGAGCCACAAGAGAAAAATGTTTAAGGCGAGAGGAAGCAGTATGAGTGGGGGGTCTGTACAGGAGCTGGTTCTGCGATGAGCGAAGGGTTTGGGCAGGAACATACCGGGAGACTAGAGAGGAAATATGAGGAGTAGCAGAGCGAAGGGATTTAAATGTTAGGAGAAAGATTTTGTATGCAATTCGCTGTTTAACGGGGAGCCAGGTTGTTGTCCAGTACAGAGGAGATTTGGGATACAGTTTATTGGAGAGTTTAACAATACATGTGGCAGAGTTAATTATAGACTGAAGGGGAGAGAGGTGGGAAACAGGAAGACCAGAATGTAGTAGGTTGCAATAGTCCAGACGCAATAGGATGAGAGCATGCATTAGCATAGCGGTAGTCGGGAGAGAAAGGAACCTGCGAAGTTTGGCTATATTGCGAAGGAAAAAGCATCAAGTTTTCGCAACATAGTTCATATGGTTAGAAAAGGAGAGAGAGGAGTCGATATTTACCCCTAGGCAGCGTGCCGATTGTATAGGGAAAATGGGGGTATTATCAACAGAGATCAAAAAAGATGGGACAGGATCAGGTTTAGGTGAAAAAAATGATCAGTCCAGTTTTAGAAAGATTTAATTAGAGATAGCATTGAGACATCCAAAAGGAGATGGCAAGGAGGCAGTTGGTGACAGGTGATTTGATGTCAGGAGTTAGCATAGGTGTGGACAAGTAGATTTGTGTATCATCTGCATATAAATGATACTTGAAGCCAAAAGAGCTAATAAGAAAAGAGATGATGAAATGCACATTCCTGGGCCCCATATACTATCATAATATCTATGCTAGTGCAAACAGTAAAAACATGGGGATTTTAGTTATAATTTTATGCGTAAAAGTGAAAAGCCTTCCAACCACGTCAAGATAAACCCAGTATGGAAGGTCCTAACAATTTACCTGGGGTCATTTATGTAGGCTGAGACTCCCTGCTTGGTTGCATTTTCGTGGGAAGATTGTCTTCCTGACCTAGCATTGGATTAGTATCAATGGAATGTGCATTGATCATCTCTTTCTTGTTCTAATGTTTTGGTCAGATCAGTACCATTATATGTTATAATACTGCTGCCATATGAGAGTTCCTACAGCCCCCCTTTTTGCCAAAAAAAACTAATAATATCTCCCAAGGAAATAGAGGGAGAACAATAAGGGTCCAAGAACAGACCCCTGCGGTACCCCCACACCAGATGAACTGGACAAGAGGTATTGCTAGCATAAGATAAAGACTAAAGGTGGCCATACACCAGCACGTATATACTACCCGACCGACCGCTCACGACGTTCCTGCGATCCTGACGGAACCACCTCTCCCGATCTTAATACGACCGACATGCGATCGCAAAATCCCATTCATTTTGCGATCGCATGTCGGTCGTATATAAGATCGGGAGAAATGGTTCCGGCAGGATCGCAGAAACGTCGCGTGAGCGGTCAATCGGGTAAGTAATATCGTGCTGGTGTATGGCCACCTTAAGTTCAGTCAGAGAGATAGTATAGAAACCAGGATGCCACCTCATTCCGAATGCCCATAGAGTGAAGTATTTGCATTAGAAGAGAATGATCGACTGTGTCAAAAGCAGAGGAGAGGTCAAGGAGCATAAAAATAGAAAAGTGACCACTGGCTTTTACTACCTGCAGATCATTCACAACCTTACACAGAGCCATCTCAGTGGAATGCACAGGACAGAATCCAGATTGCAAAGGATCCAATAGGTTATGAGCATTGAGGTAGTTAGCCATACAGGAGAAGACTAATCGCCCTAGCAGTTTAGAGGCTATCGGTAAGAGAGAGACCGGGCGGTAGTTGGCTAAACAATAGGGGTCCAGCAAGGGCTTGAAGACGGAAGGAAAAAATCCAGATGTAAGGGAGGTGCTGAATATGTGGGTGAGTATAGGGGGTAAGCACATGATTACAGTGCTTCAGTAATCCAGAGGGCATGGGATCAAGAGGACAGGTCATGAGTGGACATGAAAGAAGCAGGTGGGAGACTTCTGAATGGGTCACAGGAGCAAAAGATCCAAGAATAGCTGAGGGAGGAGAGGGCAACATAATCTGAGAGTTATCCCTAGTACCAGAAATTTGCACACGGATGGACCCCACTTTGTGTTGAAAGTAATGCACAAAGTTCTGGGGAGGGTAGGGAGAAAGGAGAGGGTCAGGGGGCAAAGGGCACATAAGCGAGTTGAAGGTGGAGAACAGGTGACGTGGGTTAGATTTGCTATTATTTATAAGTTTCCGGTAGTAGTTCTGTTTTGCCAGCCTTTGTATGGGACTTTCTGCACGCACGCGTGCACCTGTGTATAAAACGCGAAGTGGGGTTGAGCCACAGACGAGGATTAGAGGTTCCTCGTCTGAGGGAATGCAAGGAGGCAACAGAGTATATTGTGTTATTCAGGATAGAATCATAGGAATTAACAAGCAAGTCAGGGTCATCAACTGTCAAAAGAGAGGAGAGACTAGAGGACAGGGATGAGGCGAGTGCCGGGAGATCTATGGATCTAGTATTATGGACAGACGCACAATATGAAGGGACAGGAGGAAGAAGAGATGAAGAAGAAGAGGGTGTTGATCAGAAAGCGGGAAGGGGTTAGATTGAATAGATAAGACAGAAAGGTTTTTAGTGAACACTAGGTCCAGGAGGTGGCCATCCTTGTGAGTACTAGCATTAGTCCATCTTCAAAGATCGAACAAGGATGTTAAGTGTAGGAAGTGAGAGGCAAGGAGATGGAGGAGTCATCAATGTGAGAGTTGAAGTCCCCCAAAATCAGAACAGGACAATTAGCAGAGAGGAAGAAAGTGAGCCAAGTTTCAAAGTCAGAGAGGAATGCGGCCAGAGTCGCTGTAGAGGGCGGTCTCATAGGGACAAGGGGTGGGAGAGCTGAATTGAATAAGCCTCAAAAGATGTGAATGAATTTCTGTGTGCCCAGCAGTTTACCCATGCCTGTGTGCCCAGCTGTTTATCCATGCCTGTTTGCCCAGCATTTAACCCATATCTGTGTGCCCAGCAGTTTACCCATATCTGTATGCCCAGCAGTTTACCCATATCTGTATGCCCAGCAGTTCTCCCATATCTGTGTGCCCAGTAGTTTACCCATGCCCGTGTGCCCAGCGGTTTACAAATGCCTGTGTGCCAAGCAGTGTTACCTATATATGTGTTCCAAGCAGTGTACCTATATCTTTGTACTAAGCAGTTTTACCCATGTCTGTGTGACAAGCAGTTTTACCCATGACAGTTTTTCAGTTTTTTTTTACTATTTTACCAGTGTCAATGTGTGCCACTATTATATTAGTGCTAGTTTTCCCAAGCATTCTCCCAATGTTTTTGTGCCACCATTTTACCAGTGCTCTTATGTACTGACCATCCCCATTGTCAGTGCTGCGCTCCCCCATTCCAATTGTCAGTGCCATGCTTCCCCATTCCCATTGTCAATGCCATGCTCCCTCATTCCCATTGTTAGTGCCATGCTTTCCTACTGTCAGTGCCATGCTCCCCCATTCCCATTGTCAGTGCCATGCTCCCCCATTCCCATTATCAGTGCCATGCTCCCCCATTCCCATTATCAGGGCCATGCTCCCATATTCCCATTGTCAGTGCCATGCTCCCACATTGGCATTGATGTCCCCATGCCCCCCCATACCCACTGTCGACACTATGTTTCCATCCCTATTGTCAGCACCATGCTTCCATCTCCATTGTCAGCACCATGCTTGCATACTTTTTGTGGGCATGATGCTTTCATCCCCATTGTCAGCACCATGCTTTCATCTCTATTGTCAGCACCATGCTTCCATCTTTATTGTGGGCACCATTCCCATTGTCAGCATTTATATAAAATTAAACTTTTCAGAAGTATCCCCATTTTAAGCTACTTTATTTAGCCACACCCACTTAAGCCATGCCCCACATGCCCCGCTAAACACTCCTCCCACTTGTTTATTAAAAATAATAATAAAAAAAATAACATGAACCTGGGAGGGTGATAATTCAAGATATTTGAACCGATACAGAGACACACCAGAAGAGGGGGACGTCATCATTATAAAACACGATGCCAAAAGTAAAAATCCACCCAGGAGGAGCAAAACAAAACAGTAAATATCTTGAATTTATTGAAATATGACTTATTACCCTCCCAGGTTCCTATTTTATCCAAAGGTCGTTTGCTCCAACACGACATTTTAACATATTTGACACTTTACTGGACATTTGGAAATGTAATAACTGATAATGCTTTGAATACGAATGCTGTAAATAGTAATGTGAATTCTCAGGTAGATGCTGTGTTACATCGCAATGTATCTTTTATAAAATGCCTTGATGTATGTATGTATTTTGTATGTATTTTATTTCTTATATAACGCTACATACATTACAATCATTTACTCAATTCACATCAGGCCCTGCCCCGAAGAGCTTACAATCTAATCACTTTATGTAAACATGTTGCAAATTTGAATAATTTGGAAGAACTTTCTTTTTCTACGTTTTCTTCTTCTACATTTTTTTCCTGCGTTTCAGGGTAAACGACCTCAAAAAGAAGATAAAGAAGGGCTACTTACCAAGTTAAAACCTATGAATAATAATCTGAATAGAAAATAATTTGGGGGTTATTAAACAAAAAGAAGAGAAGTATCTTATACAGGAATCCCCATAAAACCCATTTTACACCATCTTCTCAAAGTCCACAAAAACCCCACTCACCCTGAAGAGAGACCTATTGTCGCCACTATTGGCATGTTTAGTGAGGACTTGTCGTATTGGGTGGATTACTATCTTCAACCCTTGGTTAGGAAATTACCTTCCTTTATTAAAGACAGTGGCCATGTTCTTCAGAAACTTGATGGTATGGAGTGGAATAAAAGCTTTTTGTGGGTGACTATGGACGTCACCTCGCTATACACGTCTATCTCCAATTCGGATGGAATTTTAGTTATTATCAGTACACTTGATGAACTATCTGAATATACAGAAGACAGAAAGTCTTTTATGGTTCATGTGGTTAACTTTCTCTTGACTCATAATTATTTTCTTTTTGACAGGGGTTTTTATCTCCAGCAGTGTGGCACTGCCATGGGGGCATCTTTTGCCTCTACCTATGCCAACCTGTTCATGGGCTGGTGGGAGCAGTGCCACATTGCTGGAGATGGATACCCTCTGTGTCATGTGGTTCGGCAAATTTATTGACGATTTATTGTTTATTTGGGAGGGGAATGCTGATTAGTTATTTAGGTTTTAGGAGTTATTGAATAACAACAATTTTAATATTCATTTAACCATGCATTATGATCCATCTAGAGCTGTGTTTCTTGATTTCTGTATATATTGACCATACAACTAGCACTAAACAGTCTACTGTATTTCGTAAAGCCATTGCAGGTAATACCATATTGAGAGCAGATAGTTGTCATCCGGGTCACCTTAAACGAGGCATACCAAACGGTCAATTTGTACGCCTCCGTAGAAATTGTTCATGAAAGGAGGAATATAGTAGGCAAGCCCTTCTGTTGTCTAAAAGACTTGAACAGAGGGGTACCCAATGCAAGCAATTCAAGCAGCCCATCTGAGGACCCTAAAAACCTGTAGAAATACCTTTACAGTAGCAAAAAATATGAGACTAGTAGGGGTCTGGATGGAAAACGTGACATGTGACAGAAAGAAAAGATTTATTTCATCACAGACTTTAGTGTTGAATATACCGACATTTGTAACATTGTGCTTAACAATTTTCCAATTCTGTATAATGATGAAAAAGCACAAAATATACTAATGACTCATGATGTAAAGTTTGTGCCATGGAAAACACCCATGTTTAGTAGGCTTTTAGCCCCTAGCATGGTTATTCCACTAGCCTCAATAAATGGTTAGAAACTTCAGGGGTGTATAAATGTGGCAAAACAAACTACATTACATGCAGATATATAAATTTACCCATATTACTTCCTCTGTTACAAAAAAGAAATATGGGAACATTTATTAATTGTAACAGTAGGGGGGTTATTTATGTGTTGAAATGCAAACAATGCCGAAAAAATGACCCGTAGCTTAAAAAGTTGTGTTAGGGAACATCGGGTGCAGGAATACCTCCTCCCCGGTTGGCAGACATTTTTTCGATTGCAACAATGCATGTATGTCAGCCATTGAACAAGTTAAGTTGCCAACAAGAGGTGGAGATTTCCTGGATCTGCCGGGAAAGTGAGAGCTCTACTGGATCCTTACCTTATGCACCAAGCAGCTCCAAGGATTACACTATAGATGGGATGTTTCCCACTGTGTATGATTTTATATGTACTTTTTTTTCCTCTTCCTGGAATGGTTAAACTTTCTTTTTTATTAATATGCCTTTAAGAATGTTGTATATATATTTTTTCTATATATATATGTATGTACACTTTAAGACGTGTGCTTTGAATATGTGTGGGCCTATAAAAGAGGCTTAACCTATGGGCTACTCGTTTATGATTAAGGGGGAGTGTTCCCCCGAAACACGTGAGAAGGCATGTGCCCTACGTTTCTGTTGGAGGCAGATTAAATAAAGCTTTTTGACTTTAGGAAGTGCGGCCTTCTGATTTTTACTTAGGTCTGTTTGCCAACCTTTATACCCTACCCGTAATGTTTGTCTAAGAGTTACATAGTAACATAGTAATTGAGGTTGAATAAAGGCATATGTCCACCCTCCTTTTTAACCCTACCTAACAGGAAGACAAAAAAAAGGGGGGGGATTTCCTTCCTGACTCCAAACGGCAATCGGAAAGTATCCCTCTGATTAACAGACATTTATAATGGGTAAAGAGAAGCGTAGGGCTCAATCACACAGCACCTGTAACCTCTATCATGTATGGAATCCTCCCCCAAGACATTTCACAAAATACCAAGCTGTAACCTACAACAACTAGATACAAGAACAATGTAATGTTAAAAGGAAATCTACAAAGTAATATTAACTTTGCCTTAATTAGGTACCCAGAATGCACTGGAAGGAGAAAGTTAAATAAGATTTGAAACTATAAAAACAAATGCTTTACTAGTCCACAGGACCCGTCACTCTTTCCCCTTGATATAGGCAATTGCAATTGCATGAACCAATTGAGGAACAGAGGGATGCAGGGGGATTCCCCTCCCCGAGTGTAGGCCCATGACATATTGGCTAATCTTTTACTACGATTCAGGGTCTGTTTGGTAATAAGAGCTGTATATCTGGTAACTAGAGTGTATTTGGTTTCTTAAAGTTCATACACACGTACGATTTGGTCGAGCCGCGACCCCTGACCATGCCACATTTGTGCGACAAACAGGGGTTGCGGCTTGGTGCACACATCTTACGCATACCTCCCAACATTTGAAAACACAAAAGAGGGACAGTAAAAGGGAGAGCGAGTTGCGGGCGTTAGCGCCCGCGGCAAATTTTGGCCACACCCACTTTTATTAGGCCACACCCGTTTTCTTAAACCACTCCCATCTTTCATAGGTTACGCCCCCAATTTAAAGATAAATCCCATGAAAAAGAAGACTATATGCATACGCCACTACCCAGTATGCTAATATCAGTGTTTATTTGTGTTTGTCTGTATCTGTTTTTATAGTCTGGTCTGTATATCTATCTTTTTCTGTCTGTCTATCTATCTATCTTTCTGTTCATCTTATTTATTTATCTCTTTCTGTCCATCTACCTACCTGTCTATCTTATGTATTTATCTCTTTCTGTCTGTCTACCTGTCTATCTATTTGTCTATCTGCATCTTTTTATCTACCTGTATATTCATTTATCTCTGTCTGTCTGTCTATCTACCTGTTTATCTATCTGTCTGTCTATGTCAACCTATATCTATCTTTGCCACATACATACGCTTAACCACACATATGACACAAACATGCACTGACATACAGGCACACAAACATGGACACAAACTGACACACATACACTGACTGACATACTGAGACACACACCAGCATACACTGACACACACATGCATTCATATACTGACACACACAAGACTCACACATGCACTGATATACTGACACACACACAGATATACTGACACTGACACACACACTACATACATGACACACATACACTGATATACTGACACATACACCACACACATGGAGATATGCTGACACACACTACAAACATGACACATGTACACTAATATTATTTGGACACTCATGCACGTATACTGACACACTACACATGCACTGATATACTGACACACTACACACATGACACACTCATGCACTGATACACACTACACACACATACAGATATATACTGAAACACAAAGGCTTGTCCCCCCAGGGCACACTACTGACTAGATATGAGGATAATAACTATCTGTGTACCTAGCTTTGCAGGCACTGCCCCTTACTAGAAGCTAACACTGGCCCTGTAAGTGTAAGGGAAGAAATAATGTTTGGTGCCTGTATTTACTGTGTGTGCTGTACTAGTATCTAACTCTGTCACACTGCAAGTTCATCTGCACAGAGTCTCACACAGACCTTCAGCAGTTTTCTCTCTCCCTCTCCAACCTCAATCCCCAGCAGCTCCGTTCTGGTCAAAGCCCCGCCCCCAGCAGGCAGGACTGGAAGTCTCCAACTGCAGGGTCCTAATGCCTGCTAGTGCACTTCCGGTTTAGCGTTTTTACCCTAAAAAATGGACCAGACACCCGGAAAAAAACGGGGCAATGCGGGAACAGAGAGGGGGTGCCGGGACAGCGGGAAAGGACCCCAAAAACGGGACAGTCCCGCCGAAAACGGGACTGTTGGGAGCTATGCGTAACTTACGTGTGTACGAGCCTTTAATTTATTATTTATCCATCCATATAAATCTGTTCTAGAAGGAGAATTACCACAACTGAGATGTCTAACATCCATTTGTCAGCAGGTTAGACCTCCCTGATCTAAGGTCAGATAGTAAATGTAACAGATGCTCCATATTGGTGAACCAAAGATGTTCCATTGCAATCCAATAAGGGTTTATAATATTTTCTTTGAACTAGAGTCCTACGCGGGTCTTATTTTCCAGACCCGCACCCGACCTGAAAAACTGCACCCAACCAGCAACCCACTTTTCTATCCGCATCATACCAACGACCCGACCCAACCCGCAAGTTTTCGGACCCAAAACCCGATCCACTTTTAGTCTTTCTTCCTAAAATTTGAATGGGTAAATTGACAAAAAATCTAAAAGTTAAAATAAATACTTTATTCATAACCAAAAATGTTCATAGAAACTAACCTGCCATACCACTAAAATATGTAGCAGGCATCCAAATGTCTGAAAACTACAATTCCCTGGATGCCTTCTGATATTGTAAGTGCAGTAGTGAAATGTTGGGACTTATTTTTTTCAAACAAATGTAGGCCCACAGGTAGGAGATCCTTGGTATAGAGTATAATGTACACTTCATATAATATATCCCTACTGTCCCCAACTACCTAACCATGTGCCTCTACTGTCCCCAACTACCTAACCATGTGCCTCTACTGTCCCCAACTTCTACCTACCCATGGGCCTCTACTGCACCCAACTTCTACCTACCCATGGGCCTCTACTGTCCACAACTTCTACCTACCCATGGGCCTCTACTGTCCACAACTTCTACCTACCCATGGGCCTCAGCTCATTTTAAATCTTTATCTGCAACTATTCTCTTGTTGATCTGTGACAGGGATAGGTAACCAGTAGTTATCCAGATGGTTTAAAAACTACAACTGCCAGCATTCATTTTGTAGCCAAGGAATACCGCCAAGCGAAGCATTTAATGGTAGAGACAGACATTCACACCGCCAATTATTCAGCTCTTCGCCGTGAACCAGTGAATGTGAATCTCTTGGTTGCCTGGGTGAAGGAGCAGGCGTTTACCTAGAAAATAGAAAAATCATGTTAGATACATCAACCAACAGGAACAATGTGAATAGATACAGTTATGTTAAAGGAAACTCGAAGCAGAAATGTAAGCGAGTCTGGATGGATTCTAGAAATCCACACAGATGTAACTCTCAGCTCTGAAATAACTGTTTGGAAGAGTTCTGTAGCCTCTCTACCTAGGGAATTGTGCTCAGTCTTATTTAGAGAGAGGTCACGGTCTGATCACCAAGTTAGTGAATTGACAACTCTGGAGGGGGAAAGGGGAAATTTACTGACCATATATGTATCTTGTCTGTGACCCTAATTAAAAAAAAATAAAACCCGGAAATCCAAAAGATGTTTTCACAATGCTGTTGATTTCAAGGGTAATAGTTACAGCTGTTAGTTCTTTAAGACATACAGTATATATTGCCCAATGCTAGGTACACACAGTACCAATATCGTTACGTGTACCTTGGTTTTCTGAACTAGTGCACGCCCGCCGAACGTTTGGGTTGGCCGAGCGCTCGTTCGGAAAACGGAAAATTTGTCGCGGCATATTACCGATAGGGAAATCTGCCGTGGCCGAGAGAAACACACGGTCCCGAGTTTTCTCTCTATGAAGTTTATAGGGAGAATGCTTGGGACTGTGTGTATGCAGATCTTTGAAAAATAACAGACAGGATCTTGCAGAAAAAGGGTAGAATTTAACTGGACATTAGGCAATGATCCAGCACCCCAAATTACAGTACTGCATTTTGTTCATTTATGTTTGCTTTGATTCATTTTAATACAAACGTACGTATGGTTCTAGGAAACTGACGCAGCAATTGGACTTTTACCCATAGGAGCTGTTTTACCCAAGGGCAAGCTTATATTAACAGCAGGGAAGTTGTGCTTTGAGTGTGCTGGATGACATTCTTTAGTTAGGGTCCTGTTTCATATCCAGCAAAACACATTTTCAAAAATATATTTATGGCAATACAAACAGAAGCTGGTCTACTGCATAAGAGAAGTTTGTATGAATGGTAACATATCACACTATGATATGATATATGCAAGAATGTACATGGACTTTAGAAAGAATGTGATTCCTATAAATGCATGTGCAACTCAATTCACACTTAATACCAGATTGCAGTATGGCATGCAGTACAAATACAAAAAAGCATAAATTCCAAAAGGCAAAAGATTCAAGTGCAGAATCATCTAAATGTCTGCTAGTGGTTTTTATTTAGTGATTAAAGGCCAACTAAACTGAAAAAATGATTTTTCCTCATCGTAATCTATAATTGAATACATGTACTGTAGCACTTGCTATAGTGCTTGTTTTGTTAAGGGTAAGTACCCCCCTCCCTCTTTTAACTACTCTCCCTTTCATCTGACCCAACTTTCTGTAAAATCAAGCATTCCAACTGCCAAACTCTGTCCCCATTCCAGCCACAGCAAAACTGTTTACAGCAGAAACGTTTATGACTACTTGATTGGGAGCTGAAATGCAAGATGCTTCAGATTAAATATCTAAAGAAATAGGGACTAGATCAACAAACAAACAAAAAAAAAAAAACTATTTTTTCCAGTATAGATGCCAGTATAGTAATATCCCCTTTTTCTGCAATCCTAGTTGCATGGTAGAATATTGTGACTAAAAAGAACTTACCTAAAATTAATTTAAAATACACTTGTCTTCTGTGCCTCCCACTGTGCATTATGGTCAAAATGGGGGGCTCTCAAAATATGTAGCTTTGCACTAGTGTTAATAATTATTATAGTTATCATTGAAAGGGTTAAAACATTTTTTCACAAATACAAGCTTTTTGATATGGAAAACATTAGAGCTTGATATGTCAAGTAAAACATTTGTCAATCAAAAGTCTTTAAGCATAGGGCTATGTGACATTTACTCTTTTACAAACCAATAAAATCCCTAGCGGCTTGCCTTTTTTCCTCTCATTTAAATAGTAGTAGAAGAACAAATCGTACTGCAGGGTAAGTTGATTCCTGCCAGTCACGATTCTCCCTTGTTTACTATAATGAGGAGGGTAATAAATGCATCTGACCATTTCAGTTGGCATTTGCATAGATGAATGATTTGTCCAGTCAGTCTCTCTCCAGTGATTTGGACCCTTTTGTCAGCAAAAAGATCATTTAGCCTCCCTGGAATTTGCAGCAGCCAAGCTCTCATTAGCAAACATCCTTCAGTATAAATGAGGCAAATAATTGCTTACTAAAATAATAAACTGGTACACAAGATTCTATTTCATCCCTCTAAACATCAAGTTTACTGAATTGCTGACATTCAAATAAGCCAGACAGTATTATTGTTTTAGAACAATGAACCCTTGTAAAAAGGATGGACATTGTTTTACCTCCAGTGGACCTTGGCCATCTACCAAATGTGTCTTTCAAACTATCACCCAGCATTTTAAATAGCCTGTACCAGATGGAGATGTGACTTGTGTTATCAGTTCTATTGTACAAAGCTTTTTTTTCTATTTTTAATTGATTTTTAATTTTGTTTCAGATGTTGTTAATGCAATGATCCTAACCAATTCATGGCACTTTTTATCAGTTTTAGTTTGCACTAGTAAACAGGGCTTGCTTTCCTGTGGTATTTCAACCCAATGTTAAATTGTTTTTTAAAAATATTTTTACATTTCTTTTTCTGTAAAAAGTACCCTAAACACAAACAACAGTTCTTCTCAGTAGTATTGATGCCGTGGAACACATTGATTGTAAAATTACTACTTCTGATAGAATACCATGCAGACACAAAAAAGCCCTCCCAGAGCATAAAATGATATAGAACCTTATTATAACAGATGAATATATATGTATATATGTTCTGATAATACACGCAATATACGCAAATGAATCTTGACACAATGTCCTGTTGTAAAGTCTAAAGGTCCGGGCACACATGTGATCACAGACTCGACCTGTGATGCACGAGTGTATTCTGCTACATCTTCCATGATCCAAAAAGGCGGATCGTGTAACAAGGCCTGACCAAGTGCCCATACACCAAGCTCTATTGGGCCACCATCGCACGTGTGTGCAAAGTTTAAAGGACAACTCCATCCTCATAATAATATCTTTTAGAAAGAATGGCCTCTTTAAAATATGTTGATATATCATAGTTTGTCCTATGAATTCATTACTGTATGCCTGCAGGGGTGCCCCTACCATGAAGCAAATTGAAACATTTGCTCAGGGCATGCCCCTATGGAACACTTAAAAGGAGGCAGTTAAAAAAATTCTTCCTTCCTGCAATACTGCATTTTAGCACCAGTACACTAATCAGTGTTAAGTAAGCCCTCCAGTCCACCAATCAGTGTTAGTCAGCCCACCACACCCACCGGCACAAGCCACGCCTATGTTCCCTGATAAAGCCACGCCTGCTTCATGTGTCACCACCCATCTGCTTATAAGCGGCATTTAAAAATTGTTTCAGGTGTCAAAAACCCTAGGAACACCACTGTATGCCTGCTATGCTTCTGGAGGCCTCATGGAAACTATGCAAATTTAGTGACCTGTACTGAGCCTGGGCATGCTCAGAAGAGGCAGACAAGGGATTAACATTCAGTCATTGGCTGTGATGTCAACTGTCAAATCCATAACTGGCAGTTACTAACTGGAAGAACCAGGAAGTAGAAACAGGGCAACAGGACATTGTGCAGGATTTCAGGTTAGACTTATATATTTCAGATTTCAAATTATTACAGTTTAAGGTTTTGGGGGGTGATTTACCTGTATGTAAGTTTTCATTTTGGGGCTGGACTTGCCCTTTAAGCTTGTTTCAAAAACTTGCTGAAATGGAATGAAATTATTAGGGTTAATTTACACAGAGCCACTGCCTATTTTAGGGAGTTAAAGTCATGATAACCAGTTAAATATTAGTTAGAGTGACTAGTACTACTGCTTAGTTTGGCGTTAATAGCTTTCCATTTCAGGATTTACCCACAGTAGTTATTTTGATATTAAAATTGGGGGTGGGCGATTTACCCAGATTGATAGCAGCTCTGGATATATCTTCCCCTTTGTATTGCCCTGGTAGTTTCTGCTGCTCCTCAATTGGCCAAATTATAAAAACTACAAAGTAACAGAACTGTTAATTATTCCCATGTTGTACTATTGTTTGTGGTGAAAACTGTGAAATGTTAAGCTTGGCATACACGCCTGGCATGCGTGGGTTAATACCTACGTCTAATTCAATCAAGTCAATTGGAAATACCGACCAATGCATCCATCTGTTTGCTACACCTTGCTATATCGGGCATTCTATTGATTAGACCAGTTGAAAAAGTTTTCTTACTGTAAATAGTCTATTGTAAAGCTGGGTACACACACTACAGATCTTTCAAAGATCTGCATACACACAGTCCTGAACATTCTCCCTATAGGAGAACCCTCGGGACTGTGTGTTTCCCTCTGCCGCAGCAGACTCCTCTATAGGGAGTCTAGCGCGTCCAAAGGAAATTTTCGTTTTTTCCTGAACCACCGCTAGGCCGAGGGGAACATTCTGCGGCTGCACGCTCGTTCGGGAAAACCGCTACACACACTAGCAATAAAGCCCTGATACCTATTGCTAGTGTGTGTATCTAGCTTAAGGAATAAATGTAATTCACTTCGTAAATTCTAATCCTGTGTCTAGTCAATTGGTCTTAGGCTGGGTACACACCTGCGAGTGATCAGTTGGGACTGATCACTACCTGCGAGTGATCAGTTGGGACAACTGTCGGTTGCAACAATAGTGGTGGCGGCTGACAATGTGCACAATCATGTGGTCCTATAGGGAACTGCACGATCGTCCTGGATTTACCGACAGTCCCAATCACCTATTCGTCTGATACATGGCACTATCGGTCGGTCGGCCAGAAATATCTGCTGGTGTGTACCCGGCGTGTGTCGGCGTGCGTAACGTCGTGACATCAGCGCTGAAAGAGGGCTAGTTCAGCCTGTGCAGGACCAGTACAGGCTCAGGCTGCATTCTTTCCTAACAGCGCAGTGCTTGTGGCCTAGACTCGGACACGGAGTGTGTGTCCTGTCCAATTCCAAAGGCAAGTCTGTAACTGTCTGTAATAGGGATGGGTAGATAGATAGAATAGATAGATAGATAGATAGATAGATAGATAGATAGACTGACAGATGATAGATAGATAGACAGATGATAGATAGATAGACAGATGATAGATAGATAGACAGATGATAGATAGATAGACAGATGATAGATAGATAGACAGATGATAGATGGTAGATAGATAGATGGTAGATAGATAGATGGTAGATAGATAGATGGTAGATAGATAGATGGTAGATAGATAGATGGTAGATAGATAGATAGATGGTAGATAGATAGATGGTAGATAGATAGAGTATAAACCGAGGTTTTCAGGCTTTAAAAAAAGCCTGAAAATCTTACCTCGGTTTATACTCGAGTCAACCTTTCTCCAACCTTGTCCGGCGGCTGCGCGATCCTCATCCGCATCCTCAGTGCGCATCCGGATAATGTCACTACCCGGCGCCTCTCACTTTGCGGCGCCGAGTAGTGACATCATCCTGAAGCGCAGAGGATGTGCACCAGGGCAACATCAAACATCTTAAGTGGCAAATATTTACAAATAAGAGTAAAACCTTCTTTATTTGTGCATACTGTATGCACAAATAAAGATGGATTTACCCCTATTTGCAAGTATTTGCCACTTAAGATGTTTGAAAACTACAACTCCCAGCAATAAAGCATGCTGGGAGTTGTAGTTTCCAAACATCTTTAGTGGCAAATACTAACCCCCTCGGTTTATACTCGAGTCAATGTCTTTTTTCTCCTTTTTTAGCTAAAACTAGGTACCTCGGTTTATACTCGAGTATATACGGTAGTTAAAAAGTTAAAGAAGTTAGAGACACCTCTGCAATTATCATCTGCTATCTACCTGACTCCCTTTCAAGTCTTCTTTGTAAGTAGTATTCTGCTTTTTTTAATACTTATTTCTTTCAGTTGCATTTTATCTCTAAAATGACATTGTGAGATTGTGCTTGGAGTTGGACTTTTTCATTATTAGCAATATGCATAACTCTTCTACCTAAACAGGTTTGTATAAATGTTTGTCATTTTAATTCAAACAGTATGTGTGTATGTTACTAAAAGACACTTCATATGCTAGCTTTAGATAGAGTTTGTTAGGTTAAACTAGGTTAGATTAGGTAGGTAGGTAGTTAGGGCCCTGCTGTCTGAATGTGTCTACCTTGACGTGGTGGCAACTGACAGGCTTACAAATCTTTTGGCCAAAACCTTTTATTCCACAGGAAGTATGGTTGATCTGGGGTGGGAATACTATTCTAGAGGGTGGGTCCTTCAATGTATTGTAAATAAATGGAGGAATGATATGTAAATAGAATGATAATGACACAAGTTAAATCAACGTGTATAAAGCCCCTCCCATTTCTGGACAAGCCACATCCCACTTCCGGACAAAGCACCACCCACTTTCAATTATAAAACCACACCCCTTCAGGCGGCGAGGGGGGCAGCATTTGGAATTTTGTGTCAGGTGCCAAAAAGTCTAGAGTGTTTGAGGATGAAATTAGGATACTCAACATCATTAACGAAATAAAGAAAGAATCACATATGTCACCATTCTATGAGTTTTTCCAAGATGATGCAAAACTTTATGTTGTATTTGAACTTTTTGACTAAAGTGACTTTCCGGTACACAACGTGTTTGCCCCTCCAGGGGCATAACTCGGAATTACTGGCCCCACCCAGCAAAACTACGATGGGGCCTATCCTTGCTTCATCCAGAGTGGTTTTCTGGGAAAAGGCTATATCTATCTTGAGAAAACAGACAGTGGTTGCTCCACCTGCTCCCCTGTTATGCCCCACTTTTCATCAGGCACATTAGAGACTCCAATGTATTAGTAATGGAAAAATTTAACGAAAGTACAAAGAATAGACAGCAGAATACTGGTAC
Source organism: Hymenochirus boettgeri (assembly GCA_019447015.1). Lineage (NCBI taxonomy): Eukaryota > Metazoa > Chordata > Amphibia > Anura > Pipidae > Hymenochirus > Hymenochirus boettgeri. The sequence continues at coordinate 151,497,183 of CM033473.1, read as the reverse complement.
AAAGTTTGTGTACTGCCTGGTGCTGACAGTGAAACACAGAGAGATAATATATGTGCAGAGGTTTCTTCTCATACAAGGGACTGAGTTCCCCTCATATTGTCCTTCAAGAGCAACTTTTCCCAGCAATCCCAGGGAAGTTAGGGGATCATCTGTAGAAAAGGCAGCTAAAAAACTTAGGGAGAGAGGGGCCAAAAGGAGCAAAAAGCCCTTCACTGAGCATAAAAATGGAGAAACACCAGGCATTTTGTAGTCTCATGTTATATGAATAGCATTGCCCACAAAACCTAAGAAACAAGAAGTAATTTCTTACTCCCATGTTTCCCAGAGTAAGGGGCGGAGATATGCAAAATACTCCTTTATGTCCCTTAGCTAATGCATGTGTCCAGAACCGCTGGCTAATAACATGCAATATAGCTTAATATATAGAGCCAATCATCTGACCTGCAGACACGACGTGTTTCGATCTTGTTAGATCTCGTCAGTGCAAGATACAGATTCATGGCTCTATGGTGTAGGACTTGGGCATACAGTAGAAAAAGCAGCTAGAAAGCTTAGGGAGAGAGAGGCCAAAAGGAGCTGTGTATTTTCCACCATGATACAGTACCATGTCACCAGAAAGTGTCTCAGAGATTATAACATTCAAACTAGAAAGGGATAGTATAAACTTTGAATTTGGCATTTGAAGTCCGCATTTTGGAAGGGAATGTGTGTGTTTGTGCTGCAGATTTTAAAACTCAATAATGACAATGATGAGGACATTGTTTTTTTTTTACTTACCCTTTAAATATGGCTGTCACATGAAAAAATGGGTAGGTCAGTTGGTGTGTGTACTCATGTCAGGTTGGGGGATAAAAGAATAACTTTTTTGATGATTGGTCAAAATGTGTTTTTTGACTATACCTACCCTTTAAATATGGTTGCCACATGAATGAATGGATAGCTCAGTTGGTCTGTGTTGGTCAGGTCAAGTTAAAAAATCAACCTTTTTTGATTATTGAACAAAATTAGCTTTTTTGACTAGTTACACTAAGTATGGCTGCCATGGAAATGGAAGGATTGGTACCTGTGTCACGTTGGGGGTTAAAAAAAAAAACCTTTTTGATGATTGGTCAAAATTAGTTGCAATTCTGAAATCAATCCCAGGTATCCCACCTCTCCCGGATTGACCGAGAGTCTCTCTCATACTGGGGTGGTCTCCCGCACTCCCACGAGACCACCCCAGTCCTCTTCACCTATTGAACAGTAACTTCTTTCTGTTTCATGGAATACTCAGTCTTATATTCCGCATGGGTTTACTTGCTCTTTTGGCAAGGAGTATATATTCCTCCTGATGCAATTGTAAAGATTGCGCTAAAGACTCTTGGGGCCATATTTATAAACTCGTGGTATTGCAAATTATCGATACTGAGTGTTATTGGTAAAGTATGACAGCCGCCATAAATGTACGGCATATAATAATTTATTATTATTATTATTGTGGATTTATATAGCACCAACATCTTCCGTAGCGCTTTACAGTAACATGTATACATTCACATCAGGCCCTCCCCCCGAAGAGCTTACAATCTAAGCACATTTAACACATACAACCTATCAGTATGTCTTAATGATTGTGGGGGAAACCGGAGTGCCTGGAAGAAACCCACGCAAGCACGGGGACAACATACAAACTCCTTACAGATGGGTGGATTCGAACTCAGGACCTCAGCGCTGCAAGGCATCAGTGCTAACCACTGAATACCATGTGGCAGTAGAATGCTATTATTCTAAGGGGGACCATAAATCTATGATCACTGTCGTAGATTTATGATTGTTGTTGTAGATTGCGCCAATATAAATAAGCCCTTGGTGACTTTTTTTTAACACTTTACAGTCCAAATACCTGGATGGTCTTGGGATTGTTGCTGGTTATTTTAATCAAGGCAACTTAATCTTAGCAAAAGTTTAGCAACAGTTTAAAGGGCATGTTTACCTGTCAAACAAAAAACTGTCCATATGTCTATTACCTGCCCCAAACCCCAACTGACATATTTAAAACCTTATTAGAGGCATTACTAACCAAATATTTAAGGATAATTATTGCCTCCATTCTGGCAGAGTAAAGGTTCGTACACACATTGGATAATTTTTGTACGATACAGCCAACGAACATTCAACGACAACATCGTCAATCCTCATTTTTCAAACGACTATTTTACACACAACAACCATAATAGCAATGATAGTCATGGAAACGTCAGACGTGCTGTTCATGTTTGTGTCATCGCGCGACATTCGTTTGTAAAACAACGTTCGTATGATTACCGAAACCAACACATGCGGCTTTCTATACATTTTCTTGGAAATCTAACGATAATCTTCCGCCATGCCGGTCATTGGAAAAAGCAGACATCAGTCGATGGTCGTTTACAATTGTTGAAGCTATATTTTCGCACGAATGTCGTGCGACTGCTCGTTCGTCGGCTATATCGTACGAAAATGATCTTACATGTGTACGAAAAAAGTTCTCTGAGCCAAGGGGAGAGGCAGATACCTTTAGCAGAAAGGAATAGAACTTATCATTAAATATCTGGTTACAAATAAATGTAATAAACCTGTAAAAATAGCAGTTGGGGGTGCGGGCAGATAACTGACAAGTCGCCAGTTTTTTGTTTTAAGGGAGGAGATGCGTTTTAATAGGCCAACTAGAACCAGTTATACACTTAATCATGTTTATAATACCATCAAAGGATCTTATGTTAAGACCTGGTCATTTGCCACTTATTTGCACTTTATTACATTCATTTCTAAGCAGACATTTAATGATTATTGCCCTTGTTATCTCTCTTTCTGACAGAGGTTGACAACTCCCCCCTGCTCAATGGGGGTAATAATTATACAGGTAACTGTCAGTTTGTAACAGTTGTATTAGGCTGACCGGCTTTCAGTTATTTCATTCATATTTACAATGACAAAAAGGCAAAGCAGCATACAATGGCTTTGACATTGGCACATCTAACTCATTGCTAGTCCGTAATATATATTATACCATAAAACTCTGGTTGCTTCAGATTGTTGCTTCACTTAAACATTTTCTACTATCTCGGGGTATTACAAGGGTATCTTAAAAGATAAGTACAGTCAAAAAACAAATAAAGTTTAAATAGAAGCTGCCAGGTAAGCTCCGCCCACACGAGAACTGACACAGGCAGAAACGAGGTCCAGCAAGTCTCGGGGGGGCGGAGCTTACCTGACAGCAAACAGTATCCAAGATGGCCAGCACTTTACAAGGGCACTGTTAGGCTCTGGAGAGTCCTAAAAAAAAAAAAAAAGCAGAAAAAAGTTAGTTAGGGATACAGCTTCTATTTAAACTTTATTTGTTTTTCGACTGTACTTATCCTTTAATCCTGTCCTGCAATTGTTACTAAAATCTCAATTTATGTTGTTGGTTAAACTGGTAAATCCAGGGTGTGGTAAGATTATTACCGATACTAATCACATAACTAGAAAGTGAAAGTTTAAGTATAAACTATGAATGGCAGATGAGATTCAATGTTGATAAATGTAAGGTGATGAATTTGGGATTTAATAATCCCTGTGCCACCTACACCATAAATAACTCTGTGTTAAGTGAATCTGTAATGAAAAAAAGATTTGGGGTTTTTGGTAGATTACAGACTTAGCTGTAGCAAACAATGTCAGACAGCCACGGCTAGAGCTAGCAAGATAGTGTCTTGTATAAAGAGAGGAATAAATTCAAGAGAGAAAAATATTATTCTACCGCTTTACAAGGCACTGGTAAGTCCTCATTTGGAATATGCGGTGCAGTTTTGGAATCCCATATACAAAAGGGCCATCTTGGAAATAGAAGCAGTTCAGAGAAGGGCAACTAAATTAGTAAGGGGGATTAAGGGGCTTAAATATGCAGACAGATTAGACAAGTTAGGTTTGTTTACATTGGAAAAGCGACATTTGCGTGGGGATATGATAACCTTATACAAATATATTAATGGGCCATACAATGAACTCTCTGGTGCATTCTTCACTAATAGGTCATAACAGAGGACTCGTGGACATCCTTTAAAGTTGAAAAAAATAAGTTTCATCTTCAGGTAAGAAAAGGTTTCTTTACAGTGAGAATGGTGAAACTGTGGAACTGTCTTCCAGCAGATGTGGTAATGGCAAGTTCATTGAATAGGTTTAAAGGGCATGTCCACCCCAAAACTATAATCCCCCCCAGTAATGGCCCCATCATGTAGTGTAGTATAATCCTTACCTCATATCCCAGCTCCATATGGTTCTCCTGTAGTCCCCCCCCAAAGTCCCAAAACTGCCCACCAGGAGGATAGCAGTGTCCAGATAGGACTTTTGCCTCCTCCTGGCTTCCGGTAGAAGTTTGGCCTGCGTACTGCAGCCGTTCTACCCCTCCCTCCCCCTCCCTCTCCCTCCCGTTTTGCTATCCCTCCCCCTACCATAAAACCCCTTGGCCACCTAATAAAATATGTTCTCCCAGCCCCAACCGCATAAAAATTATTTTTAGAAAGTCCCCAGAACTGTACTTACCTTCCCTCGCTCCCCCGGCATTCTGAGAAGCCGGCAGCCATGTCTGTGATTGGCTGCCTCTCAGCCAAATCACGAACGCGGCTGCCGGTCCCGCCCCCTGCTTGCAGTGCCTCGCAAGCAGAAGGCCGGGCCGGGTGCCGGAGGAGAGAGGGAAGGTAAGTAAAGAACTGGGGACTTGGGGGCGTGGCCTGGCAAGGCATGAGATAGGACGCACACCTAAATAGCTCCGCTTGCTCACCACTGATCCGAGCAAAATCCTGAAGGGGGGAACCTCAAAAAACAGCACAAAACCTACCCCCAAAAGACACCTGAACACCTGAGGAGGAGGAATCCCCTGTACCCCGAACCAGGCGCGCACCTCCTGACCGCGGCCTGCGCGAGACTGACGTCGGGGCCCGACTGCAGTGTCCTACTGAGGGCCCCTGGAACCACCTCGGCACAACATAAAAGAAGAGACCCAAAGCATCCCACACTCCGGACACAAGGAGGTAGGAGATGGGAGCACAAAGACCCTCACACGTACCCTACTGCAGGGCCAAACCTAGGCAGGCAACCCACAAGGCCTGACCACAACCCACGTGGCTTAAGTGCTAGGCCCCACAAACCCACCAGAGCAGCAAACGTCCATTAGCACTGTACTCCCGTCCCTACCGCCACCGGTAAAACTACACAAGAACCTCGGCCTACCACATGAAGGAAATCACAGCCATAGAACGGGAGCCCCATGCTTGAGAACCCGCGAGCAGACACCGTCGAGGCCTGACTGCAGGACCCTCCTGGAACTGCCCCAGCGAAGGGAGGGAGGAACCCGGCCTGGAACACCCCACCATGTGGACACACAGGGACAGGGGACAAAGACTCAAAACCCCTACGCCCACCCAACAGCAAGGCGTAGGTGGGACAGGTACCCCCCGGACCCCCCACCACCAACCAGACCCCCTGAAAAAGGCCCTACAGCCACAAAAACCCAGGACCCCACTACAGGACCAGCTCAACACAGGAACCCACAACTCCTGTACCCACAAACCCAAGAGGGCTGAACTGTGCCCCCACTACCCCAACAGCCAACACCTACCTCATCCCGGTGGATACCCAATTTCTGCAGCCACCCTAACTGATACAGCTGGCTAACCTGAGCCTCCACCTGCAAATATAAAGCAAAAAACAACAAACCAACCACACAGCTGAACCTTTAATGCAGACCCTAGCAATACCTACCTTCCCACAAATACCACCATACGACGAAAAACTACCAACCAAAACATCTAGTATAGTATTTGAGGTTGAATAAAGACATACGTCCATCCAGTCCAACCCATCTAGCAATATCCTCATTTCCTGCCTAAACTGTGATCCAAGAGGAAGGCCAAAAAAAAAAACCACCAAATTTTTGAAGGGGGAAAAATTCCTTCCTGACTCCAAGTGGCAATTGGAAATTTCCCTGGATCAACTCTACTTTATGTATCAATACCAGTAACTTGCAACATTCCTTGTTTGCAGAAACTCATCCAGCTTTTTTTTGAAACGACCAATGAAACTGCCATTACAACGTCCACTGGAAGACAGTTCCATAGCTTAACGTTCTACAGTAAAAAACCCTTCGAGCTTGAAGCTAAACTTTTTCTTCAAGTCTTAAGGGATGTCCTTGTGTCCTTTGACATGTTCTATTGGTGAACAATGCCCCAGATAGTTTATTGTATGGCCCGTTAATGTATTTATACACAGTAATCATATCCCCACGCAAGCGCCTTTTCTCCAGCGTACAATAATTGTAACTTTTCAGTCTCTCTCATATTCAAGCTCCCCCAATCCCCTTATTAATTTAGTTGCCCTTCTCTGAACCTTTCCATTTCAAAGATGTCCTTTTTGTACACAGGATTCCAAAATTGCACTGCATATTCCAAATGAGGCCTTACCAATGCTTTGTAAAGAGGGAGAATTACATTTTCCTCCTTGAATCCATACCTCTCTTATACAGACAATACCATGTGGCTCTGGCTGTTGCCGCCTGGCACTGCTTGCTACCTTAAGTTTGTATCCACCAAAACTCCAAGATCCCTTCCAACAGGGATTCACTTAACACAGAGCCATTATAGTATAAGTAGCACAAGTATTTTAAGTCCAAAATGCATCACCTTACATTTATCAACATTGAATTCATCTGCCCATTAGCAGCCCAATGTGATAATCTATCTAGATTCCCTTGCAACGATTGCACATCCTCTGAAGTTTTTAATGGTCGACAAAGTTTGTGTCGTCAGCAAACACAAACCTTGCTGACAATACCCACTTCCAAATCATTATAAATAGATTAAATAGAAGCGGTCCCAACACAGAACCCTGTGGCACCCCATTAGCACTTTAGGCCATAATGATGAAGCCCCATTACAACTACTCTCTGCATCCTATTCATTAACCAATTTTCTATCCAGTACAAATGGACTCCCCAGAACAAAGACCTTAGTTATTCATTAGTCGCCTATGGGGGACTGTATCAAAAGCCTTTGCAAAATCAAGTAAACTACATCTACTGCTATCCCAGAGTCTAAATTTCTACTTACTTCCTCATAAAAGCCAAGCAAGTTAGTTTGACAAGATCTATCCCTCCTAAATCCATGCTGGTTACTACGTATAATGTCAGTCCTTGAAACAATACTCTAGAACATGTTCCCTTATTAAACTTTCCAGGATCTTCCCCACCACTGAAGTTAAACTTACAGGCCTGTAATTACCCGAGTGAACGAATACCCTTGAATATTGGAATAACATCAGCCTTTTTCCAATCCAGAGGCCAACACACCGGACATGAGGGAATCAGCAAAAAATAGAAAACAATGGCCTAGTAAAACTGAACATAGCTCCTTAAGTACCCGAGGATGTATTTTATCCGGTCCAGGAGATTTATAATATTAACCTTTTTAGTTCTTTCTGTACCATATCCTCGGTTAACCAAAGTGAACTTGAATCTGTATACCATTATTGCTACATACTCTATGATATCTGTATTGGATCTTCTAAAGTGTATAACAGAGGAAAAAAAATTCTTCAAGACATTTGCTTTATCGCCATCCTCCGTAACTAACTTATCCCCATTAATTAATGGTGCCACATTCAGTCCTCATCTTCTTACTATTAATATACTTAAAAAAATGTTTAGGCTTAGTGATGCTTTCTCAGCTATCCTAAATTCATTATTAATTTTGGCTAGTTTGATTGCTTTCTTACACTCCTTGTTACAGTTTTTATATCCCTAAAGGCCCTTTCCGTTCCCTCGGCCTTAAAGGTTTTAAATGCCTTTTTCTTCCTTACCATTTGCTCTTTACATCAGAATTCAGCCACATGGGCGCGGATTTATTTTTTTTTACATTTATTTCCCAAGGGTATAAATTTAGATGTGAAATGGCTTAAAATCCCCTTGAACACAGTCCAATTCTGTTCAGAACCTTTACCTGATAATACATTATCCCAGTTGCATTCTGAAGGCTGCTTTTAACCTGGGAAAATTTGTTCCTGAAATTAAATGTCTTTGTTAACCCAGCGCACTTTTCCTTTCGATAACAAAGTCCAATGCCACTATTTCATGGTCACTATTCCCTAAGCCTCCAGTTACCTTTATAACTATAATGCGCTCCACAATGTTAGATATTACCAGATCCAAACAGAGCTCCTTTTCTAGTAGGACCTCAACCACCTGTGAGAGAAAATTATCCTGCAGCAAATCAGAAATCATCGCCTTTTTGTGATGGCAGTTCCACCACACCAATCAATGTCAGGGTAATGAGTCCCCCATAATGAGCACACTCCCCAAACTTGCAGCCCTTGCCAACTGCATATGAAGTTGATTCACCTCCTCTCTGCCAGATTTGGCGGCTTATAGCAGACACACAACAATGACTTACCCCCTTTCTGTTGCCTAATTCCACCCATATTGCCTCCACTTTATCATCCATATCAACAGTTATCTCTTTTAAATTTGGCTTCAATTCTTTTTTAACATAAACACATACTCCTCCCCCTTTCCTTTTTTTTCTGTCCTGCCTAAACAAGGCATATCCTTCTATATTTACAGCCCAGTCGTGAGAAAGTTCAACCAAGTTTCTGCTATACCTATTACATCATACTTTCATTCAATGCCATCATTTCCAATTCACCCATTTGTCAGCCAGGCTTCTCGCTATTGCAAACATACATTTTAGATTATGATTCTGTAATTTATTGTACACTTTAATACACCCTCCCTATCCCTAGCTAGCCCCACCCCCTTTCCGCCCACCACTGGCCTATCTACACCTGCTTTCCTCCTGGACTATCTATCCCAGTGAGAATGCTAATACCCTCCCCCCAACCTAGTTTAAATCTCCTCCAACCCTCTAGCCATCTTCTCCCTAAAACAGCTGCACACCATCAGTGAGGTGCAACCCATCCCTACTAAAGAGCCTGTAGCCGACAGCAAAGTCTGCCCAGTTCTCAATAAACCCAAACCCTTCTTCCTTACACCACTCTCTAGCCACGCATTAATGCTCCTAGCTCCCGCTGTCTCCCGGCTTAGCACGTGGCTGCGGTAGTATTTCTGAAAACACTACCTGGAGGTCCTTGCTTTTATCTTGGCCCCTAGTTCTCAGAAATCATGTTTAAGGACCTCACCTCCACCTCTAACTTTGTCATTGGCACGATCCACCACATGCCGAACCCTAGCACCAGGCAGGCAACACACAGTTCGGCATGTAGGGTTTGGCGCAGATTACCCTATTACTTTCTTATAATGGAGTCCCCTACCACTACCACCTGCCTTGCATTCCTGACCCTTCATTCCTCCTCCCTTGTATCAGAGATGGCAGTCCCCTGGGTGCTCAAGGGACTAGCACCCTCCATACACGCTAATTCCGAGGTGTCCTCCTCCACTTCATTACCTAAGGCGGCAAATCTGTTGGGGTGGACAATCTGGGAAGAAGCCCTCCCCTACTCTTCCGTCACCCACTTCCCCTAGTAACCCTAACAAAACTACCTCCTTCCTCATCCTTTCTTGTCCCTCTTCCACCCACCTCTATACTGGCCCCAGCCAGTGCCTCCTGACCCCCCTGCCAATCTCCGCAATGCTGCAAGCTGCCCCCTCAACTCTCCAACTCAGCTTCCAAACGGGCAACCCACTCACACCTGACACAGACATAGGTTCCCCGGAATGTCTGCTCCAGGTTCCTATACATGTGGCACGATGCACATTGCATGGTACTGACAAAACTGTCCCTTCTAATATACCACACCAACACAGTGACGCACAAACCTTGTTTAATTGCCCTTCTTGTTTCAAAGTCCTTCTTTTTCTATGTCCTTGAGAGCAAGGTCCTTAAGAGAAAGGGACACTCACAGGAAACTTCCTTTTGTTAGGTCCAAACCACAGGCCCAACAACTGTGAATCCTATTTAACTAATAGGCCCCAACCCCCACACCAATTAGTGCAAGAGCCAGAAAGAGAGGAAAAAAAACCAAACACTTATTAACCCTTTCACAGCCTGTTTGTGATTACAACAGGTACAATACTAGAATATAGAAGTCCAGCACACCCCTTTAACTGGAAGAAGAAAGATTAGTCTGCTTACTGCACATCTGCTGTGAATAACTCCATGAAACAGACACCACGAAGACCATTTGTAAAACAACAATCCTAACTATCCGTACAGCAGATGGGACTGCAAACAAAATGCCTCCTCCAAGAAAAGCCCAGGACGCAGCGGAAAAGTTAGAAAGGTTCAGACACTCCACTGAAAAAGAACACACCACAGACCCACGCCGAACACTGATTCCATACGACCAGACATGGCGGCCAAACTCTTGGAGGCGATCGCCACATGCCACTATCAACCAAATTGGAAGAGGTTAAGGTTGACATCTCTCTGGTCCGACAAGACCTCCACAATCTACGCAATGGGTCACAGATACCGAACAACGCATAAGCACGGTGGAGGACAGGATCTCCCCCATGCAACGTATGATAGAGGCTCAACAGGCCACAATAAACACCATACATCAGCGCCAAGAAGATTTGGAGAATAGACATAGACGAAACAATATCAGACTAGTGGGGCTACCAGAGAGGGCAGAGGGCTCGGACCCAGCAGGATTTCTAGAAGACCTATTAATCACTACATTTGGGAGGAACAGCTTCTCCCACACATTTGTAGTAGAACGTACACACAGAATACCTGCACGACCCCCCCTCCCGAAGCCCCCCCAAGAACATTCATCGCAAAACTACTTAATTTTCGGGACCGAGACACCACACTTCGGCTAACCAGGGAGAAGGGTAACATCCCATACCAAAACACCCTGATATCAGTATACCCTGACTTTTCCTTGGAAATACAAAAGCAACGCGCAAAATTTACAGAAGTAAAGCGCAGGCTGCGCTCCGCCAATCTAAAGTATGCTATGTTGTACCCTACTCGCCTCCGAGTTACGGAAGGCGACAAAATAAATTTCTTCACATCAGCCGCAGAGGCATCAACATGGCTGGACTCCGACCACGACCGCACAAGAGGCCCTTCCTAAGACAGACCCAACCCCTAAAGATCCGCCTGGGTGGAACCAACAACAAAACCGCACGGCCGCTGGACCAGTAAGACTGTATCCACAACTCTATGAATGGGTAAATATACGGCCCCACATACCCAAATGGTGCACGAGATGGACAGACACTGGTCAAAACCCTTACAAACAATGGTAACCATGTAACCCCACGCCATTAGAACTTGCCAGAGGTGGGCCATGCCCAGCACCAAAGCCCCCCCCCTCCCGCCCCCCCCTTCTCCAACGAACTTCTCATCCCCCCGAACGCAACCCCGATTACTCCATCACCACCCAAAACCTTTGAGCGAGCGGACAAAAGACGGAAAAGACACTTGCTCACTACTCAAAGCCTAGATACAGCAACAACCCGAAGTCGCCCCCATAAGATAATAGCCATAGCACAGTACAAACTGCGCTAATCAAACTAAATGTCCGACTTGTCCTTCCCACGGGAAGAGACCGACGGGCAAAAGTTAATTGTTTAATTGATTTGGTTTAGGGAATGATGCTTGCACCAGTTTCACAGTGCAATGCCGGGAGTTGGGAAAAGTTTATTGCTGCCCATACTAAAAAGTATTATAATATGTATTACAAATGCTGTGTAGATATGTGTTCCTATCATTGCTCTCTACTTAGACCAAAATGATAAATATAGAGATGTTTTTTTCCCGACCCAGCCTGGCCCACCGATTTGAGAACGCGACCAACAAACCACGTTCAAGGTCCTAGCATGGAACGTTTGAGGCCTCCAGAATAAAATTAAACGTTCAACAATCCTACAATACTGTAAAAAACTTAAAGCGGATATAATAATTCTGCTAGAGACCCATCTGGAAGGCCAACAACAAACTGCACTCAAAAGACACTGGGTGGGCTGGGCATACCACGCCCAATTCACATCCTCCTCTAGAGGAGTGGCAGTACTAGTAACTAAACACACACAATTTGAACTGGTGGAGCTAAGGCTGGATCGGTCAGGTACTTTTGTGTTTATAAATGTCAAGGTACAAAATGTTTCCCTACTCCTACTTGCATCATACATCCCCCCACCATTTACAATATCCTCACTAAGGACAGGTCTACAGTTCCTAGCGGAGTACCCAGGGATACCTGCTATATGGCTAGGAGATTTCAATGCAACTCTAAACATGACCGACACCTGGCGTCACCTACACCCTACAAAAACGGAATACTCCTGTTTCTCAGCCTCATACAACACGATGTCCAAATAGACATGACATTTATACACGCAACACTAATTCCCCACCTGACCCGAGCAGAATATGCCCCCAGGATACTTTCAGACCATGCTCCCTTCTGGGCTGAACTGACATGGGCGGAAACCCCCCCCACGATTGTGGAGACTCAACCCCTTCTGGCTAACATTACTTTCAGAAGGACCCGATCTAACAAAAGAGTGGGATTCCTTCTTCCATACAAACGACCAGTCCGCTAGCCCGACCCAGGTATGGGAAGCTTTCAAACTACACGCCCGCATGACCCTCACCTCCAACATAAACAAAATCAAACAAAACTCCGCCAAAACAGAAAGAGAAGTCACAAAACTACTACAGGCCGCACATGAAACATTCATACGAAACCCCAACACACAAAACGCGGCATCTCTGAAACTCCAATCCAGAGTGACCGATAATATATACAAAGCCAAAACATAAAAAAATTTTCTTTAGAAAACAAAGACTATACGAGCATGGTGAAAAAAATGGCAAGCTACTCGCATATCTAGCCAATAATGAACATAAACCCCCCACAATCATCACACTGAGAAACCAAATGGGAGAACTCCTCACCAAACCAAAAGAAGTAGCGGACTACCTCTTAGACTATTACAAAACTCTGTACTCCACCCAAACACAACACACATCTGATGAGCTCAAGAACTACATCCAACAAATCCACCTACCACGCCTCCCGCAGGACAGTTGCAACATAGTAACATAGTAACCAGATCTATATGCATTAATACCAGTAATTCTCAATATTTTTTAGTTTTAGAAACTTATCCAGGCCTTTTTTAAAGCTATTTAATGAACTTGCCATTACCACATCTGCCGGAAGACAGTTCCACAATTTCACCGTTCTCACTGTAAAGAAACCCTTCCTAACCTGAAGATGAAACTTCTTTTCTTCCAACCTTAAAGGATGTCCACGTGTCCTCTGATATGACCTATTAGTGAACAATGCACCAAAGAGTTCATTGTATGGCCCATTAATATATTTGTATAAGGTAATCATGTCCCCACGCAAACGTCGCTTCTCCAATGTAAACAGCCCTAACTTGTCTAATCTGCCTGCATATTCGAGCCCCTCCATTCCCCTTATTAATTTAGTTGCCCTTCTCTGAACTGCCTCAATTTCCAAGATGTCCCTTTTGTATATGGGATTCCAAAACTGCACCGCATATTCCAAATGAGGCCTTACCAGTGCCTTGTAAAGAGGGAGAATAATATTTTTCTTCCTTGAATCTATTCCCCTCTTTATACAAGACAATATCTTGCTAGCTCTAGCCGTTGCTACCTGGCATTGTTTGCTATAGCTAAGTCTGTTATCTACCAGAACCCCCAAATCTTTTTCCATTACAGATGCACTCAACACAAAGTTATTTATGGTGTAGGTGGCACAGGGATTATTAAATCCCAAATGCATCATCTTACATTTATCAACATTGAATCTCATCTGCCATTCTGCTGCCCATTTTGATAATCTATCTAGGTCTGCTTGCAGCACTTGCACATCACTGGAAGTTTCCAAAGCTCTGCATAGTTTAGCGTCATCAGCAAATACTGAGACCTTGCTCTCAATGCCCTCTTTTAAGTAATTTATAAACAGATTAAACAGAAGCGGCCCCAGTACAGAACCCTGAGGCACTCCGCTTAGAACTTTAGCCCACATAGATGTAGCTCCATTAACCACCACTCTCTGTTTGCGGTCCAATAACTAGTTCTCTGTCCATGAACAAATGTTTTCTTCAAGGCCAACAGTCCTCAGTTTATACATTAGTCGCTTATGTGGCACAGTATCAAAAGCTTTTGCAAAATCCAAATATACCACATCCACTGCTGTGCCTGAATCTAACTTCTTACTCACTTCTTCATAAAAACCAATTAAATTTGTCTGGCATGATCTATTTCTCATAAATCCATGCTGACTACTACTAATAAGATGATCCCTGGAAACAAAGTCAAGGATATGATCCCTTAACAAGGTTTCCTTCCCTACCACTGATGTTAGGCTTACAGGTCTATAGTTTCCAGGCTGTGAACGACTACCTTTTTTGAATATTGGTATTACATTGGCTTTTTTCCAATCCAGCGGCACATCCCCAGACAAAAGCGAATCTGAAAAGATGAGAAACAGTGGTCTAGATAGAACTGAACTAAGCTCCTTTAAAATCCGAGGATGCAATCCATCTGGTCCTGGCGCTTTATTGATATTAACCTTGTCTAATTGTTTCCGTACCATATCCTCTGTTATCCAATGTGAAAACTCTTCATTTCTTCCCTGCATATTATTACAATCCCTACTGTAAGGACAAGGATTCTCAACAGTAAAAACCGATGTAAAAAAACGGTTTAGCAGATTAGCCTTTTCGGCATCCTCTACTACCACCTCAGCTCCATTATTTAATGGTCCCACATTCTCAGTCCTCATCTTTTTACCATTTATATACTTAAAAAACATTTTGGGGTTGGACTTGCTTTGTTCGGCAATCCGTATTTCATTTTCTATTTTAGCTAGTTTAATTACTTTCTTGCACTCTTTATTACAGCTTTTGTACTCCCTGTAAGCCTGTTCTGTGCCTTCTGTTTTCAAAATTCTAAAAGCCTTTTTCTTTTTTTCCATCTCCCTTTTTACCTGAGCATTAAGCCATGCAGGACTGGATCTAAATTTTTTACACTTGTTACCTAAAGGTACCGATTTAGAAATGTAATAGTTTAATATCCCTTTAAAAGTGGTCCACATCTGCTCAGTATCTTTACCTAGAAACAGTTCCCCCCAGTCTATGAGCAGGAGCGATTCCTTTAACAGCATAAAATTAGCTTTCCTAAAGTTAAAAGTTTTTGTTAAGCCAGTGCACTTTAGTTTTTTGCAACCTATATTTAATGACACTATATCATGGTCACTATTCCCTAAGCTTCCCATTACCCTCATCCAAAATGAGCTCAGGGTTATTAGATATCACCAGATCCAACAACGCATTCTGTCTAGTAGGAACTTCTACCATCTGTGAAAGAAAATGCTCATATAGGAAATTTAAGAACTTTATACCTTTTGAGGTGCTGGCAGTTCCCTTACTCCAATCTATGTCAGGGTAGTTAAAATCCCCCATGACCAGAACATGCCCCACACCAGCAGCCTTCGCCAACTGCATTTGGAGATTCATTTCCACCTCCTCCCAGGCATTTGGCGGCTTATAACATACTCCAACAATTAATTTACCTACCTTCTTGCTTCCTGTACACAGTTCCACCCATAATGTTTCTGCCTTATCGTTTACTTCCCCATCTATTCCATCTTTTAAATTTGGCTTCAATTCCTGTTTAACATACATACATACTCCTCCTCCTTTCTTATTAACTCTGTCATGTCTAAATAAGGAGTATCCTTCAATATTTACTGTCCAGTCGTGTGAATCATTAAGCCATGATTCTGCTATACCAATTACATCATACCTTTCCTTTAAAGCTATTATTTCAAGTTCGCCGTTTTTTCCAGCCAGACTTCTTGCATTTGTAAACATACATTTTAGATTATCAATTGATTTACTTCCATACATGGTCGTACATGCCTCCTTATCCTCTATGCTCCCCCTTCTCCTCCCTCCGTTGTGTTAATAGCCCCCTGATCCCTAACTTCTCTATCTACCCCTGTGTAGTTCAACGTTCCCTCCCCCCCCATACCCAGTTTAAAATCTCCTCCAACCCCCTAGCCATCTTCTCCCCCAAAACAGCTGCACCATCACCATTGAGGTGCAATCCGTCTCTACTAAAGAGCCTGTAGCCAACAGAAAAATCAGCCCAGTTCTCTAAAAACCCAAACCCCATCTCCTTATACCACCCTCTTAGCCACGCATTTATACTCCTGAGCTCCCGTTGTCTCCCTAGCATAGCACGTGGCTGCGGTAGTATTTCTGAAATCACTACCCTGGAGGTCCTTGCTTTTAACTTGGCCCATAATTCTCGGAAATCATTTTTAAGGACCTCACCTCCACCTCTAACTTTGTCATTGGCACCAATGTGAACCAAGACCGCCGGGTCACTTCCAGCCCCACCCAATAATCTGTCTACATGATCCACCACATGTCGAACCCTAGCACCAGGCAGACAACACACTGTTCGGCATGCAGGGTCTTGGCGACAGATTACCCTATCTACCCTTCTAATAATGGAGTCCCCTACCACTACCACCTGCCTATCCTTCCTAGCCCCCAGTTCTCCCTCCCTTGTATTGGAGATGGCCATCTCCTGGGTGCTCAAGGGAAAGGCCCGCTCCATACATGCTGCTTCCGAGCCATCGTCCTCCACATCTTCACCTAAAATGGCAAATCTGTTGGGATCGACCAACTGGGAAGAAGCGTCCCTATCCTTCCATCCCCTACTTCCCCTGGTGACCCTTACAAATCTATCTTACTTTACCACCTTATCTGCCCCATCTCCACCCTCCAGTTTACTGGCCCCTGCCAGTACCTGCATTTCCCCCAGATTTGCCAAGCCCTGCAATGCTGCAAGTTTACCCTTTAAACTCTGGACCTCAGATTCCAAATGGGCAACCCACTCACATCTGACACATACATAGGTCCCTTGGGGCGGCTGCTCCAAGATCCCATACATGCAGCAGGATGCACATTGCGCGGCCCCAACAAAACTGTCCATACTAAACAGCAATACCCACCAGAGACACAGCAATACACAGCAGAGAAATAGCAGTGTTGTTCTTAAACACTTTCTTGTTCTAAACGCTTTTGTTTCTTAACGCTTTCTCTCCCCTTTAAAAACAGACAAATCCCTTTAAAACAGAAAATCCCTTTGAAAGAAGATCGCTCTGGAGAAATGACTTAAATGAGGTTCAAAACCCTCCTAGAACCTCCTAGAAGACCCCATAACTGAAATGGAAATTAGAAACTCACTATCCCAAATAACACAGAATAAAACCTCGGGCACAGACGGCCTCCCTGCTGAATTTTACACACACTATATAGACATATTAGCCCCTAAACTGCTTGATCTTTACAACAATATGTTCTCCTCACAAACTCTACCCGAATCAATGTCTGGGGCTCTGATGGTACTGATCCCCAAACCGGGTAAGGACCCACTCCAACCCGGATCATACAGGCCCATATCGCTGCTACAAACAGACATCAAGATATTAGCCAAACTCCTCTCCCTAAGACTAAATAAAATTATATACCACCTGATACACCCAGATCAGACAGGATTCATCTCAGGGAAAAACACCACCCTAAATACCCGCCTCCTGTACATGAATGTACAAGCCACCCACTGCAACACGGGTACAAGATGCATTGTGAGTCTCGATGCTGCCAAAGCATTCGACTCAGTCGAATGGCCCTTTCTCTGGCATGTGCTGGGAAAATATGGCTTTGGCAGTGGTTTCATACAGTGGGTGCAACTCCTGTACTCCCACCCCAAAACCCAGATCTTAGCCAATGGGACAATAACGGACACTTTTCCACTAGCAAGGGGCACCCGCCAGGGTTGCCCGCTATCCCCCCTCCTCTATGCCCTAGCAATCGAACCACTGGCAATTAAACTTAGAGAAGACCAGACATTACAAGGCCTCCAACTGGACACATGCACTGAGATTATCAGTCTCTATGCAGATGACATGCTGCTTTACCTTGCAGATAAGGACAAATCCCTACACAAAATCTTACACCTAATTAGCCAATATGGGGAATACTCAGGCCTTACAATAAACTGGGAAAAATCACAAATCTTACCATTAGACCACTACCCAGCTCATACCACCCCCACCCCAATTCCACTACAAAGATCTGCTACCATCAAATACCTGGGGATCAGTGTCTCCAGAGACTCAAGAGAATACCTGACCTTAAACATCAAACCCCTCATACAACTAATAAAAAACAAAACTCAAATATGGGCCAAACTACCGGTGGGAGTAGCAGGCCGCATCAGCCTCACAAAAATGATACTACTACCCAAAATCCTGTATATAATATGGCACTCCCCAGTCCTTATCCCCCTGCGATACTTTAAAGCCCTGGACTCAATAGTGAGATCTTTCATATGGGGATCGAGTTGATCAAAACTCAACTGGCAAACGCTCAAACGCCCAACGAACATGGGAGGCATGGCGGTCCCAGGTTTCCGACTATATTACATGGCCTCCCAGATTTCACATATGCACCACTGGACTCAGGACAAAACTGACAAACTTATACACCTCTTTGAAACACAGGAACTACCCACAACCCTCAACTCTGTATACCTGATCACACGCGGACTGGCAGGCACACCACCACTTAACTACACACCTCCCCTACTACTGCAAACACTTAAAATATGGGACCTAACAATGAAAGAAATGAAAATCCCTCCTATAAACAAAAACACCCCGCTTTGGCTTAACAGAAACCTACCAGAATTTCTCACTATACAGCAACCCGAAATTTGGTGCAAATATGGTGTAACCAGAATAGCACACATTGTGCACAATGGCCGAATCAAAGTATTTGACCAACTGAAACAAGAGTTTGAGCTGCCTGGTTCCCATCTGTTCAGATACCTCCAACTGCGCCATGCATTCCAGACCCAGTTTGGAAACCAGCGACTCAGCCTAGCGAGCAACCCAATACTAAGACTGATAGCAACACCCAAACCCGCAAAACTCATATCCAAGGTATACACCTACCTCCTATGCTCCCAATCCCAACACAGGTTTCACGTAAAAAGGCAACACGGGAGAGAGATATTGGACCCATAGAAAGGGAAGAATGGGAAGAAGCCCTAAAGGCACCCAAAACTGCCTCCCCCAAAGCATCAGAAAGGATGTCCCAACTATACATCCTCCACAGAACATATCTAACACCTATTAGACTAGCCAAATTCAGACAAAATAGCAGCCCTCTATGCCCCAAGTGCCGCTCCTCCCCCGGAACTTTTTACCATATGGTATGGGAATGCCCCCAAATACAGGGGTTCTGGAAGCAAGTGGTGAAGTTCCTCCATGACCTTATGGGCTCCCCGTCAGACCTAGACCCCAAAATATGCCTGCTGGGCATTACAGACCACCTGCTCCTAGGCAAACACTTGCAAATCGCCCTATGCGAAACCCTCTTTACAGACAGAAAATGAATCGCCAAAACCTGGATACAGGCCTCCACACCCACAATCTCCCAATGGAAATCTGAGGTAAACTCAACCCTCCCCTACAAAAAACTAATGTACACGAACAGAGGTTGTCCATCCAAGTATGACAAAGTGTGGAACAGATGGGAATCCTCAGCCGCAACATGCAATGAATAGAGAATAAAACAGATGGGAAATGGAACCGAATCCCGAAAGGCAAATGAAGCTGGAGACACAATGTCAACACACCTAATAACACACCCAACATATCTATAGCCAAAGGAAATAACCGAAAAATGGGCAGCAAAAGTTAAAGTTAAAGTTAATATTATTAAAGTTAACCTATAGCAATACGCTAAGCATACACCCCGTAGGGAAAGCACTAAAAGGTTAAAACCAACGAAGCAGTGATAACAAGACCGGGGCCCCCCCCATAACCTCCCCTGTACACTGTTTTTAATATGATGGAAGTAACTAGAAGCGGTATGAAGCAATGCCTCTCAAGCTCCATCGACAAATAATGCAAAAGATTGTAACTTTGTATGTTCAAACATGTTCTTTTGTTGATCCTGATTGCGGGAGGCGGGGAGAGGGGAAGAAGCCAAACGGCCACCTACCAACAAATGATTCAATGCTCTAAGTAGCCCAGTATCGTATAATGTATGAGAATTTATTGTTTTTAATACGATGGAAGTAGCTAGCAGATGTATGAAGTAATGCCTCTCAAGCTCCATTGTCCAAAACTGCAACAGATTATGATTTTGTATGTTTAAATATGTTTTATTAAACTGGACCAACTGTGAATAGGTTGGACTTGATGGACGTATGTCTTTATTCAACCTCAATTACTACTATGT
This sequence comes from Hymenochirus boettgeri, assembly GCA_019447015.1. Classification (NCBI taxonomy): domain Eukaryota; kingdom Metazoa; phylum Chordata; class Amphibia; order Anura; family Pipidae; genus Hymenochirus; species Hymenochirus boettgeri. The sequence continues at coordinate 151,476,863 of CM033473.1, read as the reverse complement.
TACTTATTTGGCTTGAAAGGCCTTGGAAGGGAATTTGTGTCTTTGTGCTGCAGATTTTAAAACTCAATAATGGCAATGATGAGGACATTGTTGTTTTTTTACTTACCCTTTAAATATGACTGTCACATCAATGAATGGGTAGGTCAGTTGGTGTGTGTACTCATGTCAGGTTGGGGGATAAAAGACCAACTTTTTTGATGATTGGTCAAAATATGTTTATTTAATTGTACTTACTCTTTAAATATGGTTGACACATGAATGAATGGGTAGCTCAGTTGGTGTTTGTACCTGTGTCAGGTTGGGGGTTAAAATAAATGAACTTTTTTGATTATTGGTCAAAATAAATTTTTTGGACTTTAGTTACCCTTTACGTATGCTGTCATGGAAATGGAAGGGTAGGTCAGTAGGTGTGTGTACCTGGGTCAGGTTAGGGAATAAAAAAACAAACTTTTTTGATGATTGGTCAAAATGAGTTTTTTTAACTTTAGTTACCCTTTAATTATGGCTGCCATAGTAATCGAGGGGTAGGCCAGTTTGTACCTGTGCCTCAAAAGGAAACAAACAGCACTTCCGGTTGCGGTAAAACCAACTTTATTGCATTAGACACATAACAAAATCATCATCCGACGCGTTTCAGGGAACACCCCTTTAGTCATGGATCCATGACTAAGGGGGTGTTCCTCAAAAGCATCGGATGACGATTAGACATTATACATTTATTGTGTTTTATGTAATAAAATTGGTTTTACTGGAACCAGAAGTGCTGTATGTTTCCTTTTTGAGGCTTGTGCTACTGGCGGTCTAGGACCGCGTGGACGTGCACTCCGGGAGTGGGGCTCGCTGCCACAGTTTGTACCTGTGTCAGGTTGGGGGTTAAAAAAATGAACTTTTTGATGATTAGTCAAAATAGCTTTTTTGACTATAGTTACCCTTTAAGTATGGCTGCCATGGAAATGGAAGGGTAGGTCAGTAGGTGTGTGTGCCTGGGTCAGGTTCGGGGTTAACAAACAAGCTTGTTTGATTATTGATGAAAATTTGTTTTTGACTGTACATACCCTTTAGTATAGTATTTGAGGTTGAACAAAGACATACGTCCAAACCATCTAGCAATACCCTCATTCCCGTCCTAACTGTTGATCCAGAGGAAGGGGGGAAAAAACACCAAATTTATGAAGGGGAAAAAAATCCTTCCTGACTCCAAGTGGCAATCAGAAATATCCCTGGATTAACTCTACTTTATGTATTAATACCAGTAACTGCATATTCCAAATGAGGCCTTAACAATGCTTTGTAAAGAGGGATAATAACATTTTCCTCCATTAAATCCATACCTCTCTTTATACAAGACAATACCATGCTGGCTCTAGCTGTTGCAGTCTGGCACTGCTTGCTACCTTTAAATTTGTTATCCACTAAAACTCCAAGATCCTTTTCCAACAGGGATTCACTTAACAGATAGTATGAGCAGCACAAAGATTTTTAAGTCCAAATTGCATCACCTTACATTTATCAACATTGAATCTCATCTGCCACTTAGCAGCCCAATGTGACAATCTTCCTAGATCCAACTACAACGATTGCTTTAAATGGTCGACAAAGTTTTGGGCCATCAGCAAACTCGAACCTTGCTTAAGTATGGCTTGCACAGAAATGGATAAGTAGGTTTGTGGTTGGGGGGTGAAAAAAAACACACACTTTTTGATGATTGGTCAAAAAAAATTTTTTTTACTTTAGTTACCTTTTAAGTATGGCTGCAACAGTAATCAGGGGTAGGTCAGTAGGTTTGTGTAACTGTGTCAGTTTGGGGGTTAAAAAAACAAACTTTTTTAATGATTAGTCAAAATTTGTTTATTGACTATAGTTACCCTCTAAGTATGGCTGCCACGGAAATGGGAGGGTAGGTCAGTAAGTGTGTGTACCTAGGTCTGGTTGAGAGGGAATGTCTCTTTTGTGTTTACAACCATAAAACTAACTTTTATTGAGGATATATCAAAAATAGTTTTTTTGACTTTATTCACCCTTTAAGTATGGGTGCCACAGGAATAGATGGGTAGGTAGATGATGTACCCGTGTGAGGTTGGGGGCATGTGTTTTTGCATGTATGACTATATAACTAACTTTCATTGATGATTGTTAAAAATTAGTTTTTTGACTATAGTTACCCTTTAAGTATGGTTTCCATGGGAATGGAAAGGTAAGTCAGTAGGTGAGTGTACCTGTGTCTGTGTGGGGGGTTGGGGGTATCACTGTTTGTGTCTATGACCATGAAACACACTGTTTTGAAATAACCACATTTGAGGATTGTTACCATTATAGTCTATGGGAAAAAATGCCCCGAAATTTGCCGATAGCACACTTCTCCTGTAGAAATATTCTTCAATCCAAATTAATTATAGACCCATGGCCAGGAAACTTCCCAAATTTTAATCCTGTTAAGAACCAGTGGTCTATTCTGGAAAAGTGGGTGGACAAGCCAAATCGAAGTACTAACAGGGCAAAAATGAATCACTGTAATTCCAGATTTGTCCCAGAAGTGGATATCCGTTTTGGACAATGCGTTTTGTCTGGGTTCTGGTCTGTTTGCGGGTTTACAGACATGAAATTTTCTATGCATTTCCAGTCCGTTCGTGTTTTTTGCAAAAACGCATTTTCAACAAACGGAAAAGCAAAAAACAAGTTTGACCATGTGTGTCTGTTCTTTTTTTGTGTTCCCATAAATAAAGTGCAATTCGGACACACATGGACCAAAAGTTGTGCACACATGCAAATAAAAAAACGGGCCGCATAGATTTGGAACACATTTCATTGCAAATCCCAAAATGGAATGCAATGCACATAGTGGGATCTAACCATCAATATTGGCTCTGCATACATTTGATTTTTTTGCCAATAAAAGCCTTTAAAATCTATTAAATGTTTATAATTGCTCTTTATTATATCATAGAAACATGTCAGAATCTGAAAATGCTGAGCTACAAATTTTGCAAAACACAATTTTTTGTCTTTGAATGTATGTATTTATTTAAAGGGCATGTCCACCCCTTTTATAATTTTTTGTTATATAATAGCTCTCCCTCCCCCAGCCCCAACGACTAGAATAGATTTTCCAGAGACTTCCCCGATCTTTACTTACCTTCCCTCTTTCCTCCGCCGTATTGCCCGGCCCTCTGCTTGCATGAAACTACAAGCAGGGGGGCCGGATCGGCAGCCGTGTCTGTGATTGGCTGAGAGGCAGCCAATCACAGACGTGGCTGCCGGCTGCACAGAATGCTGGGGGAGAGAGGGCAGATAAGTAATGATCGGGGGAGTCTCTGGAAAATCTATTATAGCGGTTGGGGCTGGGGGAAGGGAGAGCTGTTATATAACAAAGGGTTTTTACACTAGGGGGAGGGAGATGAAAACGAGAAGGAGGGGGGGAGGGCTGCTCTGAGCAAGCCAAAAACCTCTGAGAGGAAGTCTCAGAGGCGGAAACCCTGCACTGCTCCTGGTGGACATGCCCTTTAATAGCTGGTATACGTTTATCTGGTATAAACTATATTTACCTGGGGCAAACTAAAGTAAATGACAAATAAAGTCCTGACACATTAGTACTCATGATAACAAAGAGTTAACTTCTAATTATGCATTTGTTTGTATGGTCCGTTTACTAAAAATTGACTATTTTTTAACATAGAAGCATCTGTACGTGCTGTTGAATTTTGATTTATACCAATGTATATTTCTTACTTTAATTATTTTTTGAAACATCTTTTGAATCTGCTTTTTATAAAATTTCTTTAAATTTCTGCACGTCTACAGAACAACCACGATTCACAAGAACAAACTAATTAATGGATTCCAGTTCTGACAGTTACAAGAAGACAGATGAGAAAGTAACATGCTTCTGGCAGCGTGTTATCAATTGGAAAGCAACAGTGCATCCCTTTTGTGTGGTACAGTGAGCTGGAACAGACAGTGACAGATGACACATCCTAAGACAGTGATGCCTGTACAGTCTGACAGCTCTACTTGCAGTCAGTCGAAACCACAGTTTGAAGTGGAACTTAAGCGACTTGATTTGCAGAATATGCTTTCTTTTGTCAGTCTTATGGATGTAGGTGAAATGAATAAAACCTTATGTCATTTACACTATTTGTGGACCCCATGATCTGTTGTATTGCCAGGAAAAAGGATACATCCATCACTGAGGACAAAAGGAACTCTGATTTAATGCAGTGAAAAAGTAAATCACTTAGAACTGATCATAAACAAACATTGCTAAAGGTTAAACCATTTTGGGGGGGGGGTTATAGTACGGTTTATTTATTTTAATCTTATGTTCCTAAACTACAAGTCATGAACCCTACAAAAAGTATACATCATCAGTTGTAGTATTCAATGGTATTAGTTCATATATAGAGAGAAACATATGAGGTACAAAATAAAGCTTTGTAATTCTCCGATTTTCTGCTTCATTTATTTAGTGTAGATTAGAGATGGATGAGAAGAGAACTCGAACCCGACTATAAAAGTTTGGACGAATTCGAAATTTTTAGAAGTTTTTAGAAATTTAAGGCTTGCTAACCCTCGATTTTGGCCATGACCCTCGAATGCGGCGTTTTAGCGATAACCCTTGAATGTACCGTTTCTGCAATAACTCTGAATATAGCGTTTTAGCGACAACCCTCGAATGCGGCCATAACCCTTGAATGTATCATTAGGTAACGCTTGAAAATTGAATGCGCAAGCCCGACAATTGCCCGATCATAGGGAAAGTTGTGTTTAAACAAGTTTTGGTTTCCCAGACTATCTCCCAGGTCCCAGAGCCATTTACAGACATTTACCATTGCTATTTTATCTGTAATTAATTAGAACTTTTCAAATTTTTCCCCCATTGACTTAAATAGGTTAGTTTTCGAACTATAGAACTTGAGAACTTTTACTAAAGTTCTATGGTTTGGAAACAAACCAAACTTTAGGAAGTTTGGCCATCTCTAGTGTAGATATTATAAAAGTAAATTCAAAAGAAGTAATGTAAATGCCGCAAATTGTTACTCACTGAATGTACATATAGGCCAATATTGCAGGTCCCACCCCGAAGAACTTTGAATAGGTACTACTCCCAGCTACACAAGCCACACATGGCGGTGAACAGGCCATTCTGGACCCTGCTCTTTCACTTTACCTGAAAACCCGACATAACTTACCCCTCCCATATCAACCCCTTTTTTCACATAAGAGACACACACAAGGAGTTGGGTAAGAACAAGGAGTTGGTTGTTGTTATAATACCGCTGCGACATTAAACAGTTTAACAACTTACAATATATATTTATAACTTTTACAATAACAATTTGCAACTGCATTTCACCTGTATAATAGAACAAATATCCTAGCAAACATTTTACTGCATAAAGTGCCCTTGCAAGCCCCGCTTTTCTCCACTGCCTCTCCACTAACTACCCTGCCCCCGCCACTGGCGACTGCGCATGAGGCCTTATAAGCGGGCGCCTCCCCCCAGCAAGGCAAACTGCTTTTTTGACTCCTTGTTCTAAACCCAATAGAAATAAGTCCAGGCCCACATCTGAAAGATGAACTCCGTCGGGGCGGTAATATCCCGGTAACCTTTGTTCCAGCTCAAAATGGCGAATCACCACACCTCCTGTTTTCCGAATGAAACTGGCCATGAGCTTGTTGACTTTCCCACAACATTTTTCCACTGATTCCGGATCCCTGGCATGGCGCCAGAAGCGACGCGGCACCATTTCGGACCATACGATGACAATATCTGGAAACATTAGCCGTATACGATCGATGTCCTGTTTCATCCGTTTGACTAACTCACGCTGAGGGACCTTACCCAAATTGTTCCCGCCAGCGTGCAGCACCAGCATATCGGGCCTCCTACCTGACTTAATGGTGTCTAGAAGCCGACTCCAAATTTCCATCCAGCTCAAACCCCTGTACCCGAACCAACGAAGGAGGACCCGGCCGTCGGGAAAACCCAGCTGCACACCTGGTTGTTTAACTGCGGCTCTCCATCTGGCCCAAAATATAAACGAATGACCAAGGAACCAAACCACCAGCCTGCCACCTGCCGAAGGAACCAGACAGGATATGATAGAAATGACACCATGGCGAAGTTGCATACCATAAATTTTTTTTTTTTTTTTCAGGCCACCTCATGGGATTAGGGACGGCCGCACGTAACTCAGGTACCGCTTGGATTCCCAGCACCCTATCCTTCGAACTACAGCTTCAGAGAGGCCCATTCGGACTGCCTCGGTAGCCGCCCCAATGCGGAAGGAATGGGTTCCAAACTCACTGGGGTGGAGGCCCAGCGCTTCAATACACCGTTTGAACAATTTGTTAAATTGATACCGGGTCAGGGGCAATCCATCCCTATGCACCAACAGCACCGCACCCCCTTTTGGGCGCACTCCAAGGTAGCGTCTGAGGCAACCGACCGGACAAACTTGGCTGCCAGGCAGACTTGATAACACAATTTGTATTCCCTTTCCCAGGACATCGGTCTTAGAGTGCCTGAGCCAAATAAACAACTTGTCCTCCGACAAGGTAACATCTTGAAAAGGCAAACCATCTTGCCTGCTTGCTAGAGCAGACCAGCTCCCCTATGCGAAATGCCCCGAAAAAGGCGAGAGAAAAACTGTCCTGGAATAACAAGGTTTCGAAAGGAGAATTGCAGACATTCTCCAGTAAGCTATTCATGTCTGCCAGCACCTGAAAGGAAATTGGCCGTCTAGAGTCTCGTGATACCCGCGTGCGCCGAAGCCCACGTAGGGCCTGCCGAATTAGGAAGTGTTTGGTAAGGTCGGGGAAGTTAAGCAGCTTGAACCAAAATGCTATCCCAGCCATTCGCTTGCTAATGAGGGAGAAAGAAAAATTCTGGTCTTGCAGCCAGAAGATGTACCATATCAAGCCTGCCAACCGTTCCTCAACATTATGTAAACACCCGGTCAACTGTTCCAAGCTAAGCCACTCTCTCCATGCTTGGGCATAAGCGTTCCATGTGGAAGCTGTGAGTGAGGCCTTTACCATGTGAAATAATCGGAGGTCCCAAGTTGCCAGAGCCGGGGCGGGAAAGGCCGCCCGTTCACTTCTGCTTGAGGGGCTGCCCGATGGAAGCGCTCCCACTGAAAGCGGGAGAGGGCGTCAGCGATAACATTATTCCTACCTTCAATATGAACTGCCCGGCACTGAACATTCAAAAGAAGGCACCGGAGAACTAGGGCCCTCAGCAACCTAAGCACTGGTGGGGATGATGAAGTCCAACCATTACTACCTGCTACCACACTCATATTGTCAGAGAACAGGACAAGTCGCTTATTTTTGAGCTCAGCCTCCCAAATAAAGAATGCTATCAGAATGGGAAACAGCTCAAGGAAGGCGAGGTTGCTGAGTAGACCGAGTGCCCGCCACTCATCGGGCCAACGTTCTGCGCACCACTGGCCTGCAAGGAAAGCCCCAAAACCTGAAGTACTAGCTGCATCTGTAAATAATTGCATCTCATCCGCCGAGCACTCAGCGTCCTGAAAATAGATCCGACCGTTAAATGTGTTGAGGAAGGTGTTCCATACTCGCAGGTCATCCCGCACCATTGCCGGAATCCGCATGTGATGATGAGGAGCCGTGGAACCTGACGATAACCAGGCCAGGCGTCTATTAAAGACTCGGCCTACGGGTATGATCCTGCAAGCGAAGGACAGCCTCCCCAGCAAGGATTGAATGCAGCGTAAAGTTGCCTTTTTTGTTCGCAAAAACCCCAAAATAATCTCCCTCAGGTCATCCAACTTGACCCGTGGAAGACGACATTCCCTTTTCTCTATTTCCAGACCCAGAAAAGTAATGCATGATGTGGGGCCTACTGTTTTACCAGGGGCCAATGGGACCCCAAATTGAAAGCAAACTCTCTGAAGGGTTTCCAACATATGGGCACAAACGTCTGATGAACCTGGACCTACTCACAAGAAATCATCCAAATAATGTGCTAGTCTGCCCGCTGATGCCTGCTGTCGTACCACCCACTCCAAAAAACTACTAAAAGCTTCGAACAAGAGTGAACATCCCATAGGAAGGCACAGGTCCACAAAGAAGGATCCAGAGAATCTACATCCCAACAGATGGTGACATTCCGGGTGAATTGGTAACAGACGAAACGCTGACTCAACGTCTGCTTTAGCCATAAGGGCCCCCGGCCCAGCCGACCGGACTAATGTCACCGCCCTGTCGAATGATGTATAGGAGACTGAGCTCATTTCCTTATCAATGTTGTCGTCGGGTATGACAGGTGATGGATTAGGCGAAATTGGCCAGGATCCTTCTTTGGGACGACCCCCAAAGGGGAAACCCACAACTGGGCAAAAGGCGGATTCCGAAAGGGACCTGCCATCCGCCCCAACGCGATCTCTTTTCCCAGCTTAAGACTCACAACCTCGGGATACTGTGTGACAGATTTTAAATTTTTTGCATGTGGGAGACCTTCCTTAGCCTTAAAGGGGATCCGGAACCCACCCCGAAAACCTAAATAAAGAAAGGCCGCCTTATGCTTGTTAGCGTACCTGGCAAGCCAGGGCAACATCTCGTCTAACCTCACTGACGTTCTGCCCTTTGGGAGCTTCCCCTGGCGTGGTACTGAATTTGGGGCGTTTAAAGCAACGGGAGAAGGAGTGTGCTCCTCCACAGCCTGTGCACTCGTGTCTAAATTTGCAAGTGGAGCCCCACTTGCAGCTGCCTTCATTAAAGGACCAGCAGTATCCCAGTTTTCCAGAGGCTGCGGGAGGAACTTGTTGAAACCCCCCGAAGCCCCTCCTGCAAGGGCAACTGTTTCTGTGCGGTCATTAATTTTAGCCAGAGTGTAATGTCTACCTGATCCCATCTCATGGTAGGGTTAGCAGCTAGACGTTGGCGGAAGTGTTTGTCATACTTCCACCACGCCAGTCCGCCGTAAATTCTAAAGGCCTCCCAAATTCCGTCAATATAACAGAACAGTGAGGAACACTTTTCTGGTGTTTTTTCCCCTATGATGCTGGCTAAGATGCAAAAGGCTCTCAGCCAGTTACCAAAAGTCTTGGGTATTTTCCTATAACGTTTTGACTTCTCTTCTTCCATTTTTTTGGTGTCTACCTTTTCGTCACCCCTGAGGTCAAGGATCTCATCCAGAGGGAGCAGAAAAAACAGCTCGATAAATTCGCCTTTCCATACCTCAGGCCTGACATGTAAACCTAATAGTCCTGCGAAGGAGACGTATGCGCCTTGGCGTGCTGTCTCGGCCACTCCTGTTAAAGAAGCCCAAGAATCCCTGTTTACTTCAACATTACTGGGATCCTTTACCACTATTGGTAAATTGGGTGCTGGGACTGTTGGAGTGTGGTCTATTTATCTCTGTATGTTTTCTGAAAAGGGGGGGTTCCCAACCACCCCAGGTAACATTGTAGATGCGGGCAATGTACCTGTCCCAACCTGAGCGGCTGCCTCTACCGGGGGATCCAAACCTCCCTTTCCAGATTCCCAAGAGACAAGAAATCTTTTTAACCCTGAAAGTAAAGATGAAGTCTCACCTCCAGGCCCATGATTCGATGGAGCCGTGATGTCAGCATGTTGGGTTCCTATTGAAGGAGGAATCTCTGAACCCGGGATGCGTACGACTGAAGAGCGGGCTTGTGGCGCACCGGACCCGGAAAGCTGGGAAGGAGACTGTCCCCTTGAAGAGGGGGACGTCTTGGAGAGGATGCCCTGGAAGAAAAATGAGCGGGAGTACATGGCCGAGTAACCGCCCTCCTAACTCCTGGATATGTGTGGCTGTTATCCTCGATGGTGGTGTGTTCCTGGCTTCTAGAAGCTGAAACGGACCCGACATAATCCTGTGATATAAGTTGTGGATTCCTGACCCTATGTGGCCTTTTGGACCTGTCTCTCTCCCTTGTAGAGGTTAAGCTAGTAACATTGTGCCGCCTGTGATGTTCCTGGCCCTTAGAAGCCCTATCTCCCCTTTACTTATGGTGAGAACCAACGTGTCTGCCCCTGGGGCTATAAGCACCATGGGGGGATCGGTTTCTGCGCCTGACATGTGGATTTTGAGTGTCTGTCTGTAATCCGATACTGCGGCCCTGATGATAATCCGAGTGGTTATCGTTACCTGACCCCACTGCGCTCCGTTGTTCGTTGGGGCTGCTCCTTGGTATGGGCATGGAGGGTTCCGATGTAGGGGGGTCCCTCACTATAGCAAGGCTGTGTTCTATTCTTGGTGTAGTTGTCTGCTGTCCCTCGCTCCCAGGCCACCTAGCCTCTGCTGCCCAGGCTCCCCCATCGCTTAAACGGTGTCCCCCTTCTCTATCTAAATCTAGCTGGATTGAAGCAGGAGTAGAATGAACTATAGCTGGGACAGTGAAGGTAGCGTTATTGTTGGCTTGTTTCCAACCACTTTGTTGCTGCATAAAAGATGGGGATATGTTATGGGTGTATTAGGCCTCTGGACTGCTCCAGGCCTAGGTAAGGCCGTGTCACATGGCGTAGATACTTGCCTGATTTCAGATGGCTGGCGGGATTTCTTTGATCCAGAGTGATCCAACCTGCGCGATCTGCCTTTCTTCTGTTTAGGTGCAGAGCTAGGAGAATCCTGTGCCGTGTTAGCTCTGGTTGCCTTCCTTCTTGATGGCCTGGCCAGATTAGGAGATAGCCACACTGGAGGCCTCCCACGCCTACCTGTTCTTCGAGCCCCCACTGCGTCCGCTTCTTTGTGCAGGAGGTCTCCTAAATGTTGTAGAATCCAATCCGAACCTTGCTGTTCAGCAAAGGTCCGAAATTGTTGAGCCACCGCATCTGCTCCGTCCGCCATCTTTTCTCCCGGAACCAGGACTGTTCTGGCTCCTCCTCCTCTTCCTCTGGGCCTTGTGCCCAGTCTCGCGAGATTCCCGCTGCTTCCGCCCGCCCCATAACCCCCCTCGCCGCAAGCTCCTCCAATGACCCGAGCCTACACTACCCAGGTAGGCAGCTCCCTCCTTCCTGTCCCGTCAAGCCCCAATTCCCCCGCACCTCGGGGCCGGTACATTGGGCTGCATTCCTTTCACAGAAGTAAACTTGCACATGCGAGCAGGTTTGTCAAACGTATTTCACCTGTGCCACCCTTTGTATATTTTGCCTGGGTTGTTGGGTTGTTCACTACACAACTGGTTACCCATCTGACATGGCCAATATCAGCATTAACAAAAGATCTGTGAGTTGACCAGAAAACAATAACATAATGAAAACATTTTATTTACGGTTGGTGAGGACAATTGTTTCCCAGGAAAAACAGTCTTTGGGCACATTTTAAAGGGTATCTCCACTGAGGAAAAAGCTTTTTTTTTTTTTGGTTTATTTTAAAGTACACCATCCCCCAACCCTCCCCCTACCTTTTCCCCCCAGAATTCCCCTTCGTTTGATTGCAGCAGCATGGGAAAGTTGTGCAGGTTCCTTCCCCTGTGCTGGGAGTGCTGTCACTCAATGTGCATCATCATGGTAGCAGACATGCTGACTCTCTAAGTTGGTTTTTACAGTTGATCATGCAGAGAGAGATGGAAGGAAAAGTTAAAACCCTCTTCCCACAATACTGTAACAAAGTGTGTGTGTGTGTGTGTGTGTGTTCGACCAACCAGTCGGATCACAGACAGACAGCATTCCCGACGGATCCTCACACGTTCTGCACATGCACTAAAGGAGCATGCACATCGGACATTTCCCAAGCAGGCAGTCACTGAAAGTGGGCGGACCTGCACCATCCACTGCGTTCAGGGAGAAACTCATTGGATTTCTTCTAAACTACTGCTCACAGACACAGGATACTGCAGGTACATTTCCACCTAACACATATCTATCTATCTACAGGGTCTTGTTGTAACAGGTTCCCTAGTGTTGTGGAAAAGGTGCTGGTTAGAATAGAATATTATTTATTTTACATAGTTTTGAAGATATTTACATTTATATGTGTGATATGGGAGCAGCACCCTGGCCCCTTCCCTTGCAGCCTCCTGTGGCCCCTCCCACTTTTGGCACCCATGGCCCCTCCCACTCATAAGCCCCCTGGCCCCTCTCACTCGGGGGTCCAGTGGCCCCTCCCCTTGCAGACCCATACAGGCTCCTTCCCTTGCAGCCTCCTGTGGCCCCTCCCACTCATGGGCCCCCAATGACCCCTCCCCCTAGTGGGCTCCCCATTGCCCCTCCCCCACTTGCACCTCACACCAATACCCCCCCTTACAAAAAAACTGTAAAAGCAGCCTTTTTAGCAGAGAGAGAATTAGCAGTTTTAAACTTTGTCTGATTCTTTCTCTGCTGAAATGACTGCTTTTACACAGTCTTCTGTAGGGGGTAGGAGGATTTTGGTCTGAGGTGCAAGTGGGGGAGGGGCCACAGGGGGCTGCGAGGGAAGGGGCCAGGTTGGGCCTACAAGGGGAGGGGACACAGGGCCTGCGAGTGGGAAGGGACAGCAAGTGGGAGGCATTAAAAAAGCAGTGCTGTGGGCTTTGGTGTTCTCCTCACCCCCCTCCTACCCTTCAGTCATGCCTGCCACTTGCTGTAGATTCAGAATCTGTAGATTCAGAACCTCCCACCCCCTAAATTTCTGATCAGTGATTTCTTCATATTTTGGGATGTGCAGCACATAGATTGGTGGCTGATGGCTTGTTTTAAAGGTAGGAACCTGGCCTGGCATTTAAACTTGTTTGGAGACCACAGTTCCCCTTTAAACTATCTTTCATTTACCCTTTGTATTCAGAAAAGACAATTAAGACAATAAGCAGATTTCATGTACTTAGTTAAGTACAGGAAATCTGTATCTATTATTCACACACTTATTCTGCTTATAATAGAATGCCCAGGTAACAGTGCAATATTTATCTTACGGTGCTCCACTTAGCTCCTTCTCAGCTGTCAGGTGGGCTGTCCTGAACGAAAGCTTATCTTCGGCGCATCTGTGCCAATACAAAAGATAGATGCTTGATCAGGACAGCGCACCTGTAAGCTGAGAAAGAGACAAGTAGAGCGCCAGTAAAGTAAGTCTTCTATTATTTTCAGGGAGGAGGGAATAAGCGTTCTCACCTCCCTGTGAATAATAGCTACAGATTTCATGTACTCAAAAAATCTTATTTAGTATCCCTTTAACTTGCTGGTTTGTCTTTGGCAGTTGCCCAAAGGGAGTTCTTCCACAAAGGCTTTTGTAATAACTGACAGCAAAAAAAGACGTAACAGATAGTATATAGGATAAAGGAGAAAAACTTCACCATGGCTTTTGTTTACAGCATGACATTAAAGTATACTCTTTTAACAGACTGCACTTTTTGCACCCCCAGCTGTTTCAGTCTTTGGGCTTGAGTGAGTTGCCAAGGATAAGAAACTATTTTCATTGGAGAAAAGGATATTTTAATCCGTTTTCTCATTTAGATGGCAAATCATTTGACCAAACATTAACCAGAATATTTGCTCTTGTAGAACATTGATGAAATAATTTATAACCTTGGAGTTAAAAGTACAAAATACAAAATATTACATATTTAAAGAATGCATGCAAATACACCATGTTTTCATCACGTTTGTATGCATTTGTATGTGTTCTAAAGCATTTTGTAATGTGTGTGTATGCAGCGTGTTATAGAGCATTTTTATGTTAAATGGTAAAAAAATGGATACATCTGCAATGCAAATGTGTTTATATACATTTCTATGCAGTTGTAGTCTTTTGTTCTCCCTTCCCCATAGACTTTCATCGAGTGTGTTATCAAAATGCAGCAATGCCCATAGAAACGCAGTGGTGTAAATAATATTGTGACATTGCTTTACAAAAATAAATGTTCTTGCATTTTTTACAAATGAATGGGGTAGATAAAACGTTCAGAAACTCTATAAAATGTGTAAAACATGAGCAAAGCCTTAGGAAAATTCTTTTATTAAAGGGGAACTGTGGTCTAAAATCTAAATGACTTTAGGTAAATTGATAGGAATTGGTCCCCTGGGAATTTTTGCTATTTATTTCTATTGTTTATTTTGCATAGTTTTGAAGATATTCATTTTTGTGTTTGATCCGGCAGCAGCATCACCAGGTCCCCTGCACTTCCTACTTCCTGCTCTGAAACGATGTCAGTCAATCTGTCCTATGTTTCCTCCTCCCTTTGCAGCCCCCCTGGTCCCTCCCACTCATGGACCCCCATGGCCCTTTATCTTACAGCCCCATGTGGCCCCGCCCACTCACAGGTGTCTAAGCGTCACCACTCAGGTGTCTAAGCCCCGCCCACTCGCGGGTAATGTGGGTTACTCAGACCCCCCTTACCTTCTCGGTCAGGACTTCACACCGCAGAGGGAGGAGGGACTTCCTGTCTCCCTCACACACTGAGGGAGTCTGAGGCTGTGCTCGCCGTGGCACTGTTAGGAGAAGCCTCAGGAATGTCACATGTCAGCCATTAACTTTCTGGTCAGTCATTTCTGTATATCTTGGGCTGTGGAACAGTAGAGAGGTGGTTGATGGCTCTAAGGTAGGAAACTGGCCTTTCATTTAAACTTTACTTGTTTGGAGCCTATAAGTCCCCTTATATAAAATCTTTATCAATGTGGGATTCCGATCAAAACTAATTCTTTATAAACAAATGGTTAGAATTACAATTTACTATATAATTTCATACTGTGTATGTAACATTGAATCCCCTAGACCTCTGTAGGCTGGCATCAAACCACCAGTTGCAGGTGTATTTTTTGGAAATTCATATAAAAACTAGAGATGGGGCGAACTGCTAAAATATGTGATACCGTAACTTATTGTAAATGGCTCTTTGACGAGGGAAATGGTCTGGGGAACAGACATCAGATTCTTTCTGAAAGAAAGAAAAAAATTGGTTACAATCCATCTTTTAGAAATAATCTGATTGGTATACTTACCAATTAGATTCTTTCTGAAAGAATCTGATTTTAACCAATTGGAAGATATCTGATTGGTATTGTATACCAATCAGATTCTTTCTGAATAATTGATTGTAACATATTCTGATTGGAAATAATCTGATTGGTAACTAACCAATCGGATTCTTTCTCAAAAAATCTGATTGTATCCAATCAAAATGGGTTACAACCAGATTCTTTCAGAAAGAATCTTAAAGGGTAACTCTGGTCTCGAATTCTTCCAAACTAGTAAGGATTATATAAAAGACTTCCATCGTACCTTAAAATAAAACCTAAATCACATCTGAGATAAAATTTGTGAGAAGTTATTACTGGAGGTTCATCAATATCCTGCTAAACACTTCCTGTTTTCAGCCATGTGACCAGCCTGTAGTCATGTGATAAGCCTCTGATCACATAGGCTTCCCTTCTCAACTGTCATTTTTCCCCTCAGTACTTCCTGATTTCCCCAGCATTAAGTCTTAAAGGGTATGTCCGCAAAAATGTCCTCTCCTGTAAAATTTACTGAGAAACGGGAGGTAAGACATAGTGCATTTACCTCCTGTTCTTCAGTAAATCAGTTAGAACAAACTTACATTTTTGCTGGACATACCCTTTAAAGCGACACTATACTTAAAAAATACTCCTCTTAATCTTTGTTGAATACATGTAAGTAGCACTTGAGGTGTGTTGCTGCATGCCTTCAACACACACATTTGTTTAGGAGCAGTATCCCCCCCTCCCTCTTTTTAAAAAAAAAGCCCAAAAATGAAATCTTACATACAGGTAATCACCCCCCAAAACCCTAAAGGGTATAGTTTGAAATGGGAAATATATAATTCTAACCTGAAATCCTGCACAATGTCCTGTTTCCCTTGTTTCTGCTTCGGGTTCTTCCAGTTAATAACTGTCAGTTATGGATTTGACAGTTGACATCACAGCCAATGACTGAATGTTAATCCCCTGTCTGTCTCTTCTGAGCATGCCCAGGCTCAGTAAAGGCTCAGTTCAGGTTCTAAATGGAATGCATACAGCATTCCAACTGTCCAATCTGTCACCATTCCAGATACAGTAAGACTACTCACAGAAGAATAGTTTTTGAGAGCAGGAACTTGATTGACAGTTAATATAATAAGTTTTAGATTGGATATCTAAAAATAAGGGGCAGATCAACAAAAATGAGGTTGGTGGTTAGGAAGAATATAGTTTCCAGTTATGGTCAATTTAAAATAACCTTTTTTCCCAGTATTGATGCCCTTAATTAAGCATGCTTCTCCCCCGGGGTGGAGGGGTGGGCAGAAGTCTGGTGATATCACACAACCACTGGAGTCAAGAAGAAAAAAGTAGTGGACATGAAGTGGGCACACCACCAAAGTCTAAGTTCAATTTAAAAACTCCTTTATATATACAACGGAGTAAGAGTAACAAAAGGACACACAGTTAAAATCACATCCCTCAAATGGATGCTTACATTATAAACTGGTATTTGCAGTGATAGATATACCGGTGTATCATATTCTGAATACAGCAAGGATCACATAATAAAATAAGGCATGTATATATTTTACAGCGCAGTTCCTAAATACACGGTGAACATCCTTACATCTGTCCTATCTGTGATTTAAATAATTCAAGTACAAATAACCACCTTATTATCATGGTACCTATTCTCCCCTTAATACAGGAGTATAGAATAAATGGCAGATCAAATCCCCAAATAGTAACACAGGTAGCAATACGATACCATATCAGCACTCAGTGTGAACATCCATAGAGTGGAACAGTTAAAAATTGCCGGCTAGACGCGTTTCATCTGTCTAGCAGACTTCGTCGGTAGCAAGGAATAAATGAGACATCACCCTTTATAAACCCTCATAAACAACCCTTAATGGTAAACATATGTGTGAACTAACCATCATTGTCGGAATGGAACGCATTCGGATTACATCATCCGAGTACTTACATGCCTGGTAGCTAGACACGTAGCCTGCCCGGGGCGCAATAGATATATCGTCACACGCAAGGAGACGCCAAGTATTCCTATGATTTCAGAGTATAGATTATGAATAAGGGGACATATATGTCTATGTGTAAATAAGGATATTTTGTTGCTATTGGAGTTTTTACTCCTGGTACTAGTACCTTTATATCTCATATGGATGTTCACCTGAGTGCTGAGTGGTATCGTATTGCCTACCTGTGTTACTCATTTGGGGATTTGATCTGCCATTTATTCTATACTCCTGTATTAAGGGGAGAATAGGTACCCATGATAATAAGGTGGTTATTTGTACTTTAATTATTTTAATACACAGATAGGACAGATGTAAGGATGTTCACCGTGTATTAGGAACTATGCTGTAAAATATATACAGCCTTATTTTTATTATGTATCCTTGCTGTATTCACAACTTACGATACACTGGTATATCTATCACTGCATTAATACCAGTTTATATGTTAGCATCCATTTGAGCTGGATGTGATTTTAACTGTGTGTTCCTTTTGTAAACTTATATATATATTGTTACTCTCCTAACTTGACCCTAGTGCCCTTATATGCTTTTTCTGTGGACACAACCTACTGGAAGCAGGAAATTTGAACATCTCTGGTTCAGCCAGAAATGGGATTGCTGGCTCCTTTTAAAGGAAATACTGCAGGCTTTCATTGTACCATAAACTTGTTTTGAGACCACAGTTGCCCTTTAAGGGGCCCATACACGATGCAGTAAAATCGGTCGATGAACTACCGACCAGATTTAAATTGGAGAATAATTGTACTATCGGACATAAACAAACACAATAATTTGTTGCTATTGCTGTGTACATTGTGGCATTAATAGGCAGATATGATTGTGTAAGATGCAAATTGTTGCAGAATAGAATGTGCCCGCTGAAAGCAACAATTCACCATAGTGGGGGCAGATTTCATCATTGCAATAGTTAACGTGGCGGAAATGACGAATGTCAAAGCACATTTTGGGGTCGAGGTCTTGATGGTAATAAAGAATTAAGTAATTCGATTGTGTTTGCTAATTTTTTTAATATTTATATGCTAACGAATCTCGCTGTGTGTTCGTACATCAATTAATGCGCCTGTTGTTGTCATGTGTACCGCATCACACATTGCCATCTTGAACAAACTATAAACTCTATGTTCTCACACAACCTTTGAGACTGTGAGCTCTGCTTTTTCCAGGAAGTTTGTTTGCACCCCAGGATCGAGCTGAAGACGTTCGTTGGACGATAATCCATACACATAAACAATTTCGTTGTAGCAGATTAAAATTTTCCATTATTGCCCGATCACTTCACATTCAATCAGATCTTCTCAATTTAATCGCACCAGACTTTCAGGGAGATTCAATAAATTCTATCGTTTAAATGGTGAATTTAGCCCCTAACCAATCAGAACTTATTAACATTTGAAAGCTAACATCTGATTGGTTGGGCTATTAGCACCATTTTAAACGATAAGAACTTTTATTGAATAACCCTGTTTTATCTATACCAGTAAAAAAACAATTGATGCACAATTGTGGAGTTCGTACGACATCGTACAACAAAACTGCATCGTGTACGGCCCCATTATTGGTATGCTTTCTGGAAGAAAATTCTGATTGGTTACAATCTAGATCCTTTTAGAAAAAATCTGATTGGTATACTTTATATACTATTTATAGGGAGATTCACCCAGAGCCGCAAATGCTCTGGGCAAATCTCACGAACGGGATTTACCAGAATAACTAGGATAGGCACATCATGAAAGTGTTTGGGCACCTGGTGTTTTTATTAAAGTATTTAGGGTACAAATCCTTCTTTAGTATTTCTTCAGTTAAATTTGGCAATTAAAAGCACAGCTATGCATGGACAGCGCACACACTTCAATACACAGTTACATTTAAGCGTGCAAAATTATTTGTAGCATTTTCACCTTTATTTGGCAAATTTGCAGAACTCATCATTGGAAATATTACCAAGTCAACTTTTTCACATGTTAAGAGGCATAAATATTCATGTAAAAATCTGTTTTACTGCGTATTATTTTTAGTTAAAACAGAAGTGATATAATATGATAGGCTTTTGTAATGCCCATAAATATACTTTCATAACTACTGGATTATTGGGGCCAACCAGAATGATATGACAATATTTTTCCCTTTAATGCATATATCTGCATTAATTGCTAAGTCTTTGATCTGTGGTATAACCCATCTGATATTTTAGTTAATTATATGTAGAATGCTGAATTCATATCCCATATTTTAAATCCACTATCATATAGCTTGATTTTGAATGCACAGAAATGTTATAATATGGTATGTTCTTATGTTGATCAGCATGTCCTTTATAGTATTCAATTTTCAATTAGAGATGGACAAACTTCCTGAAGTTCGGTTTCGTTTTCGAATTTAAGAACTTCAGTGGAAGTCAGTGGGGAATAATTCGAAAAGTTCGAATTGTAAACACAGAAAAAATTCGAATGTTAACTAACTGTAAAGGGCTTTGGAACCTGGGAAATGGTCTGGGGAACACGTACTATCATACAACATTGTTTAAACAACTTCCTCTCCCCCACGGTTGGGCAATTGTTGAGTATCCACATACTCATTCGAGGGTTATGGCCAATTCGAGGTTTACGGAATGATACATTTGAGGGTTACCGAAATCGAAGGCTACATTCAAGAGTTACTGAAATCCAAGCTACATTCGAGAGTTACGATTCGAAAATTCGATAGCTGTGAATATCAAAGTACGAGAGAACAAGCTTGTGGATTAATAGGGCACAACCCCGCAGGGGTAGTAATTAGAATAATCAATTATACTATAGACACTAGTTAGTATAGAAAAAGGTATTTTTATTTGTGCAAATGATAACCAACCCCAGAGGGCAATAAAAAGTGCAAAAAAACTTAAAAACACTTCCTGTGTACCTCCTGTTCATTAACATACTCTTATGATATAACCGTATAAATAAACAAATGGTTAGAATTACAATTACATATATATTTTACATGTAATTGTAATTCTAACCATTTGTTTATAAGAATTAGTTTTGATCGGAATCCCACATTGATAAAGATTTTTATTAAAGGGGAACTGTGGTCTAAAAATGACTTTAGGTAAATTGATAGGAATTGGTCCCCTGGGAATTTTTGCTATTTATTTCTATTGTTTATTTTGCATAGTTTTGAAGATATATACATTTTTGTGTGTGATACGGCAGCAGCATCACCAGGTCCCCTGCACTTCCTACTTCCTGCTCTGAAACGATGTCAGTCAATCTGTCCTATGTTTCCTCCTCCCCTTTGCAGCCCCCCTGGTCCCTCCCACTCATGGACCCCATGGCCCTTTATCTTACAGCCCCATGTGGCCCCGCCCACTCACAGGTGTCTAAGCGTCACCCACTAGCAGGTGTCTAAGCCCCGCCCACTCGCGGGTAATGTGGGTTACTCAGACCCCCCTTACCTTCTCGGTCAGGACTTCACACCGCAGAGAGGAGGAGGGACTTCCTGTCTCCCTCACACACTGAGGGAGTCTGAGGCTGTGCTCGCCGGTGGCACTGTGTAGGAGAAGCCTCAGGAATGTCACATGTCAGCCATTAACTTTCTGGTCAGTCATTTCTGTATATCTTGGGCTGTGGAACAGGTAGAGAGGTGGTTGATGGCTCTTAAAGGTAGGAAACTGGCCTTTCATTTAAACTTTACTTGTTTGGAGCCTATAAGTCCCCTTTAATAGAAAATCTTTATCAATGTGGGATTCCGATCAAAACTAATTCTTTATAAACAAATGGTTAGAATTACAATTACATATATATTTTACATACTGTGTATGTAACATTGAATCCCCTAGACCTCTGTAGGCTGGCATCAAACCACCAGTTGCAGGTGTATTTTTTGGAAAATTCATATAAAAACTAGAGATGGGCGAAACTGCTAAAATATGATGATACCGTAACTTATTGTAAATGGCTCTTTGACGAGGGAAATGGTCTGGGGAACAGACAATCAGATTCTTTCTGAAAGAAAGAAAAAAATTGGTTACAATCCGATTCTTTTAGAAATAATCTGATTGGTATACTTACCAATTAGATTCTTTCTGAAAGAATCTGATTTTAACCAATTGGAAGATAATCTGATTGGTTAGTATACCAATCAGATTCTTTCTGAAATAATTTGATTGTAACATATTCTGATTGGAAAATAATCTGATTGGTATACTAACCAATCGGATTCTTTCTCAAAAAATCTGATTGTATCCAATCAAAATTGGTTACAACCAGATTCTTTCAGAAAGAATCTTAAAGGGTAACTCTGGTCTCGAATTCTTCCAAACTAGTAAGGATTATATAAAAAGACTTCCATCGTACCTTTAAAATAAAACCTAAATCACATCTTGAGATAAAATTTGTGAGAAGTTATTACTGGAGAGGTTCATCAATATTCCTGCTAAAACACTTCCTGTTTTCAGCCATGTGACCAGCCTGTAGTCATGTGATAAGCCTCTGATCACATAGGCTTCCCTTCTCAACTGTCAATTTTTCCCCTCAGGTACTTCCTGATTTCCCCAGCATTAAGTCTTAAAGGGTATGTCCAGCAAAAATGTCCTCTCCTGTAAAATTTACTGAAGAACGGGAGGTAAGACATAGTGCATTTACCTCCTGTTCTTCAGTAAATCAGTTAGAAACAAACTTACATTTTTGCTGGACATACCCTTTAAAGCGACACTATACTTAAAAAATGACTCCTCTTAATCTATTGTTGAATACATGTAAGTAGCACTTGAGGTGTGTTGCTGCATGCCTTCAATCCAGCACACATTTGTTTAGGAGCAGTATCCCCCCCCTCCCTCTTTTTAAAAAAAATCCAGCCCAAAAATGAAATCTTACATACAGGTAAATCACCCCCCAAAACCCTAAAGGGTAATAGTTTGAAATGGGAAATATATAAGTCTAACCTGAAATCCTGCACAATGTCCTGTTTCCCTTGTTTCTGCTTCCTGGTTCTTCCAGTTAATAACTGTCAGTTATGGATTTGACAGTTGACATCACAGCCAATGACTGAATGTTAATCCCCTGTCTGTCTCTTCTGAGCATGCCCAGGCTCAGTAAAGGCTCAGTTCAGGTTTCTAAATGGAATGCATACAGCATTCCAACTGTCCAATCTGTCACCATTCCAGATACAGTAAGACTACTCACAGAAGAATAGTTTTTGAGAGCAAGGAACTTGATTGACAGTTAATATAATAAGTTTTAGATTGGATATCTAAAGAAATAAGGGGCAGATCAACAAAAAATGATGTTGGTGGTTAGGAAGAATTATAGTTTCCAGTTATGGTCAATTTAAAATAACCTTTTTTCCCAGTATTGATGCCCTTTAATTAAGCATGCTTCTCCCCCGGGGTGGAGGGGTGGGGCAGAAGTCTGGTGATATCACACAACCTACTGGAGTCAAGAAGAAAAAAGTAGTGGACATGAAGTGGGCACACCACCAAAGTCTAAGTTCAAAGTTAAAAACTCCTTTATTATAATACACGGGAGTAAGAGTATACAAAAGGAACACACAGTTAAAATCACATCCAGCTCAAATGGATGCTTAACATTATAAACTGGTATTAATGCAGTGATAGATATACCGGTGTATCATAAATTCTGAATACAGCAAGGATCACATAATAAAATAAGGCATGTATATATTTTACAGCGCAGTTCCTAAATACACGGTGAACATCCTTACATCTGTCCTATCTGTGTATTTAAATAATTCAAGTACAAATAACCACCTTATTATCATGGTACCTATTCTCCCCTTAATACAGGAGTATAGAATAAATGGCAGATCAAATCCCCAAATGAGTAACACAGGTAGGCAATACGATACCACTCAGCACTCAGTGTGAACATCCATATGAGATATAAAGGTACTAGTACCAGGAGTAAAAACTCCAATAGCCGCGTTTCATCTGTCTAAGCAGACTTCGTCGGTAGCAAGGAATAAATGATAGACATCACCCTTTATAAACCCTCATAAACAACCCTTAATGGTAAACATATGTGTGAACTAACCATCATTGTCGGAATGGAACGCATTCGGATTACATCATCCGGAGTACTTACATGCCTGGTAGCTAGACACGTAGCCTGCCCGGGGCGCAATAGAGATATACGTCACACGCAAGGAGACGCCAAGTATTCCTATGATTTCAGAGTATAGATTATGAATAAGGGGACATATATGTCTATGTGTAAATAAGGATATTTTGTTGCTATTGGAGTTTTTACTCCTGGTACTAGTACCTTTATATCTCATATGGATGTTCACACTGAGTGCTGAGTGGTATCGTATTGCCTACCTGTGTTACTCATTTGGGGATTTGATCTGCCATTTATTCTATACTCCTGTATTAAGGGGAGAATAGGTACCATGATAATAAGGTGGTTATTTGTACTTTAATTATTTTAATACACAGATAGGACAGATGTAAGGATGTTCACCGTGTATTTAGGAACTATGCTGTAAAATATATACATGCCTTATTTTATTATGTGATCCTTGCTGTATTCACAACTTACGATACACTGGTATATCTATCACTGCATTAATACCAGTTTATAATGTTAAGCATCCATTTGAGCTGGATGTGATTTTAACTGTGTGTTCCTTTTGTAAACTTATATATATATTGTTACTCCTAACTTGACACTAGTGCCCTTATATGCTTTTTCTGTGGACACAACCTACTGGAAGCAGGAAATTTGAACATCTCTGGTTCCAGCCAGAAATGGGATTGCTGGCTCCTTTTAAAGGAAATACTGCAGGCTTTCATTGTACCATAACTTGTTTTGAGACCACAGTTGCCCTTTAAGGGGCCCATACACGATGCAGTAAAATCGGTTGATGAACTATCGACCAGATTTAAATTGGAAAGAATAATTGTACTATCGGACATAAACAAACACAATAAATTTGTTGCTATTGCTGTGTACATTGTGGCATTAATAGGCAGATATGATTGTGTAAGATGCAAATTGTTGCAGAATAGAATGTGCCGCTGGAAAGCAACCAATTCACCATAGGTGGGCAGATTTCATCATTGCCAATAGTGTAACGTGGCGGAAATGACGAATGTACAAAGCACATTTTGGGGTCGAGGTCTTGAATGGTAATAAAGAATTAAGTAATTTGCGATTGTGTTTGCTAATTTTTCTTTAATATTTTATATGCTAACGAATCTCGCTGTGTGTTCGTACATCAATTAATGCGCCTGTTGTTGTCATGTGTACCGCATCACACATTGCCATCTTGAACAAACTATAAACTCTATGTTCTCACACCTTTGAGACTGTGAGCTCTGCTTTTTCCAGGAAGTTGTTTGACACCCCAGGATCGAGCTGGAAGACGTTCGTTGGACGATAATCCATACACATAAACAATTTCGTTGTAGCAGATTAAAATTTTCCATATTGCCCGATCACCTTCACATTCAATCAGATCTTCTCAATTTAATCGCACCAGACTTTCAGGGAGATTCAATAAATTCTTATCGTTTAAATGGTGCTAATTTAGCCCTAACCAATCAGAACTTATTTAACATTTGAAAGCTAACATCTGATTGGTTGGGGCTAAATTAGCACCATTTTAAACGATAAGAACTTTTATTGAATAACCCTGTTTATCTATACCAGTAAAGAAACAATTGATGCACAATTGTGCAGTTCGTACGACAATCGTACAACAAAACTGCATCGTGTACGGGCCCCATTATTGGTATGCTTTCTGGAAGAAAATTCTGATTGGTTACAATCTAGATCCTTTTAGAAAAAATCTGATTGGTATACTTTATATACTATTTATAGGGAGATTCACCCAGAGCCGCAAATGCTCTGGGCAAATCTCACGAACGGGATTTACCAGAGGCCGCGCGGCTCTGGGTGAATCTCACCCGCACGTAAACCCAGCTATAGTATTGGTTACAATCAGATTCTTTTTGAAAGAATATGATTGTAACCAATTCTGATTGGATACAATCAGTTTATTTCAGAAAAATGTGATTGGTATAATCAGATTCTTTTCCAATCTGAATTGGTTACAATAAGATCCTTTCAGAGAAAATCTGATTGTCTGTTTCCCGAACATTTCCCTAGTCTCAGAGCCATTAACAGTCAGATACCGTATAATTTAAAAAATTTTTGAAAATACTAGAATTTTCGAAATTTCTTGTATTTTCAAATATTGTTTGAACACAAAAAATCTGCGGATCACGGAAATCTGCAGCGGAACCGGGTTTGGATTCACAATCCGTTCCATCTTAAAAATCATACTTCTATGATGACACAGTAACACAGTTATTTTCAAATATTTTAATACATCCCCTCATGTCAACCCTTAGGGTCAGGCGATTGCCAGCTATAGTTCTACATAGTGACTACCAGCAGCCTGACCTGTTTAGTTGTAAAGGTGGGGGCATGGTGCTGACACTGTCTGGAGCAAGCCAGATATTGTTTATGGACTGTGTCATTGTTGTCAGAATGTGGCGATTTCCCCCCTCCACACGTATATATACACACACACACACACACAAAAATAATAAAACTATTAAATACCTGCTCTGTGTGCATGATCAGGGAACTCAATGGAGTAATAACCTTATTTTACACTGTTAAGGGTGTATTATCCCTCATATTATTCATAGAAATAAATATTCTGATGTGGGAAGCTGCCAGTTAAATAAATTCCCCCCAAAAAATCCAAACTGTGTTATGTTATCCAATTTCTATTATTTTATTTAAATATAAGGAAACCCTCAAAAATGTGCACTTTTTACATTTTGAGCACAAAGTTATAATCCTCAGAACAAATGGAATAGTTCACAAAGAGAATTAACATTCCAATTAAAAGCACAACTTGCTTGAATAATCGGAACACTCTGCATTAAAAATAAGATTGTCTTCTATCCTTTACTGCACTGGTGGGTTTCTGCATAGGGTTTTTACTTAAACCTGTAACAAAGCATATAATGCTGGAAGGAAATCGTATAGCTTCTTCTCCCTCTACAACATTGAAAATGCAGTTTGCCTGGCATTAAAGAAATCCTAGTTACAATGTAACTAACATTCAAATCACCACAGCAATGTTTTCATCTTCTTAGCGAACCAGTAGTAGTATAAAGTAAAAGTTTGAAAGTGTGAGTTATGTAGGATGATTGGGAATGTTCTCATTCATCCAGGTCATGGGATATCTGTTGTATTCAGTTACATCAACTGGACTTGAAGTTATAGTTCTTGAAGACGTTTCAATAGTCATCCGACTGGCTATCGCATGATTAGTGAAAAGTCTTAAATGCCCAGTTAATCTAAATGAATAACTAGGATAGGCACATCATGAAAGTGTTTGGGCACCTGGTGTTTTTATTAAAGTATTTAGGGTACAAAATCCTTCTTTAGTATTTCTTCAGTTAAATTTGCAAATTAAAAGCACAGCTATGCATGGACAGGCACACACTTCAATACACAGAGTTACATTTAAGCGTGCAAAATTATTTGTAGCATTTTCACCTTTATTTGGCAAATTTGCAGAACTCATCTGGAAATAATTACCAAGTCAACTTTTTCACATGTTAAGAGGCATAAATATTCATGTAAAAATCTGTTTTACTGCGTATTATTTTTAGTTAAAACAGAAGTGATATAAATATGATAGGCTTTTGTAATGCCCATAAATATACTTTCATAACTACTGGATTATTGGGGCCAACCAAGAATGATATATGACAATATTTTTCCCTTTATGCATATATCTGCATTAATTGCTAAGTCTTTGATCTGTGGTATACCCATCTGATATTTTATTAATTATATGTAGATGCTGAATTTCATATCCCATATTTAAATCCACTTCATATAGCTCTGATTTTGAATGCACAGAAATGTTATAATATGAGGTATGTTCTTATGTTGATCAGCATGTCCTTTATAGTAATTCAATTTTCAATTAGAGATGGACAAACTTCCTGAAGTTCGGTTTTCGTTTTCGAATTTAAGAACTTCAGTGGAAGTCAGTGGGGAGAAATAGTTCGAAAAGTTCGGATTAAACACAGAAAAAATAGCAATGTTAACTAACTGTAAAGGGCTTTGGAACCTGGGAAATGGTCTGGGGAACACGTACTTATCACAAACTTGTTTAAACACTTCCTTCCCCCACGGTTGGGCAATTGTTGAGTATCCACATACTACATTCGAGGGTTATGGCCAATTCGAGGTTTACGGAATGATACATTTGAGGGTTACCGAAATCGAAGGCTACATTCAAGAGTTACTGAAATCAAAGCTACATTCGAGAGTTACCGATTCGAAAATTCGATAGCTGTGAATAATACGTCAGCGAGAACAAACTAGTTCAGAGTTCCTCTAAATTCATAAAGTCTGACCCGAAATCGGGTTTGGGTTCAAGTTCGGGTCCATCACTATTTAATTTTTTTTTAATTGTGTTCCACTTGTCCGGAAATACTAACAATACCCTTATGTTTGTCTAATTTACATATATATATATATATATATATATATAGTGCAATATACGTCCCCATCACATTTCTTACTATGTAATACATAATCAATCACTGTACAAAAGGGATTTTTTAATTCCTTAGATTACCTTTAAAGAGCTTCTCCATCCATAAAACAAAAAACTGGTCCCTTGTCATTTATCTGCTCCCGACCCCAAATGATATACCTAAATACTCGAGTATAAACCGACCAGAGTATAAACTGAGGTACCTAATTTTACCTGAAAAAGGAGGAAAAATGATTGACTCGAATATAAACCGAGGGTACAAAATATGACCACTATTGCCTTCTGATTCTGTATTGTTTTGAGGCTTTAGTTGCCCTTTAAATGGACAGCAGAATTCCCATACAGTAGTCCCATACAGTAATAGCCAAATCCAGTATGAATATTACTGTATGGGAATTCTGCTGTTCATTTAAAGGGCAACTAAAGCATCAAAACAATACAGAATCAGAAGGCAATCTTTAACAATAGATACCATCCTCCTGATTCTGTATTGTTAGTTGCCCTATAAATGTAGAGTAAATCCCACACAGCAATCCCCAATTCCTTGCCACTCCACATATTTGGAGACTACAACTCCCAGCATGCTTTAGTTGCTGGGAGTTGTAGTTTCCAAACATCTGCAGTGGCCACCTCACTGCCACCAATGTAGACCACTTTACAAAACATACCACCTATTTGCAAGTATTGGGGACAGGTGTTAGCTCCTCTGTTTATTGCCTTCTCCTACCTTGTCCGGCGGCCGCTTGCTCCACATCTTCTGCACTTCTGGATGATGTCACTACTCGGTGCCGCAAAGTGAGAGGCGCCGAGTAGTGACGCCATCTGGAAGCGCAGAGGATGCGGAACAAGCGGCCGCAGGACAAGGTAGGAGAAGGCAATATACAGAGGAGCTAACACCTGTCCCCAATACTCGGCTGGCCGACAAGGTAGGAGAAAGTTGACTCGAGTATAAACCGAGGTTCAGTTTTGAGGCTTTTTTTTAAAGCCTGGAAACCTCCATATACGGTATTCAGCACTTTATTAGATGCATTAATAACCAGATATTTAAGAATAAAAGTGCGTTCAATCTGGCAGAGTATGTTGGCCTCCCTTTCCATACAGTCAATAGAGATGGACTAGAACTCGAATCCAAGTTCAAGCCGAACTTTACGAGTTCGGACAAACTCGAACTATTCGAGCTAGTTCAGGTTCGAACTAGTTCGATTTTCTGGACTCACTGGACTACTTTCGAAAATCTGCGAATGTACGAGGATTTTCAAACGGTCACTTCTGAAAATCCCCAAACACCCAGAGATTCACGAAAACAGCCGCTTGCAATAACGTTTATCCGCACAATAAACAAAACTGTAATACTTTCTAATAGTTATTAGCCTAGTATTTATAAAGTCTGCACTACCTAATGAATGAATTATATTTTAGTAGCAGCCATTAGGTAGCACAGACAAACATATTATTATAAAACAGCATAGTGAGAGACTTTGGCTGATCTAGTGTTGGTGCATTGCAGTCAATACTTTAAACTTATGTACCTGTAAGATTTTTAGAAGAGGATATGAAAATAATGGTACATTATTCCAATAATGTACCATCAGCGCACTTTGTACCACATGCTGTCTTGCGGTATTAATAAAACTACTGTCTATAATAATAGGGTTAAGGGTAGAGATTCATTTCTTCGCAAAGTCCCTGGCATGACAGTAAGACACATCATGCCAGTAAAATAAATGTGCTTTTTTAAAATTTATTTCTAAAGGTGTCCATACATTACAAAGAAAAGATAATCAATGCACATTCCTAGGCCCCATAAAATATCATATTATCTGCACACTAGCACATGTTATAAATATTTGACCAGATCAGTAGCACTTCCGCAAAATGAAGTTGTAATTTAGCCTAAGGAGTGCTTCCACAGAGGATAAAGGTGCCCATACATTACAGCTTACCTTAAGACTGATCCAGCGACATTCAATCAATTTCTGAGGAACCACCTTTCTGGGTCTTCTTTGCGTCCAACATGTGATCGCAAGGTCCTGCTTTTACCAATCATTTTGCGATCCTAGGTCAGTCGCAGAGACGATCCAAAAAGGCTGAATGAATGTCGCAGGATGGGTCTTAAGGTGAGCTATATGTATTGGTACCTTTACCCTCTGTGAACAAAATCATTTGTATCTTATTTAGTCAGAATAACTCCCCAGTTTGAACTATAGGGTGCTCTGCCACCCAAATGTACTAATTGATGCCCTTTCGGTCTCCTCCAGAACAACTAAAAAAAAAAGCTGTCTGCAGGGTTTCAATGGGAAGTGTTTATTTTCTGATCCTCTCCAAACACTTGAACTCTTGTTTGGAGATCCTAAATGCAAGTGGCATCACATAAAGTCACTTAAATAAGGTCAAAGGGGGGGGCAATTTGTTTGTTTTTAAAAAAAATATATATATTCTTGTTATATTGTATGACATTTATTCTATTTTCCCCAACATTTCTAGGTTATTTTTCCTCATTGTTTAAAGACGATTTCTAAATATTTGCAATTAAAAACATACTATACAAATTGTTATTTTCCACAACAAAAACATTTTCTTCCGTTGTTTTTCTATCATAGAAAATAAAAAATTTCCTCTAAGTGAAATTCCTTCTGGGTGTACTAAAAGATGCATAGAGTTTGGCAAGTCATAATAATATCATGTTAATTAATGTGCTTACTTAGTCACACATTCCATAGTTTATGCAAAATACAAAAGTTTCCGTTTCCTTAACTGGTAATTATGTCGGTTCATAGCCGTGGACCTCTAACGCGTTAACAAGCTAGGATGCTGCTTTATTAGAATTCACTCAGCTTCTCTGTTCTATGCATATTTATTAAGTGATAGAATAGGATTTACTTTTTCTCTCCTTCGCTAATTTAAAAGAAGATATCCTCAATGTAATGTATTCAAATATTTTGACATTTTGCTTCACCTCACTTACAGAGCAGAAATTGTTTCTGACAGTTATTATACAGCACGGGAATCCTGCTGCTTCTCCGATGAAGCACACTTTCAAAAGACACAGCAATTGCGTTTTTGTTCAAAGGCTGAATTCCTGGCCTAGATAGAAAAACACTGTCAGCTGTGATTTACTAAAACTTTCTATATGATCACCGCACAGACTTAACATGTATGAGGCTCTTCAAACTGCAAAAGAAATCATGAAGATTTGTCTATCTTTGTTTCTTGATTTCTTTTTTGTTTTAAGACAGTCTTTTGGGAAAGAATCAGAGATACTTACTTCAAACATTTTGTGCAGACATCCATACAGGTAGTAAGGTGAGTCCTTCTTGATGTATGACTTGATTCGACTTGATGCGAAACTAGCCTTCTGAATGTAACAGGCGGATAATCTAAGTAGAACTGCTATGGTTGTAAAACAGGACTGTTGGAATACTTTTCTAATACATCATTTTTGAGGTTGAAAGTCAAACTCCTGGTTTTCAGCTTTAGATAGGAGTAACATGACATGTGCAATCACAGTCACTAGAAATAGAATATCTTGTATATGTATTAAATCTCTCATTAAAATCATCTATTTCGCACTTCAAAGGGCATCTATAGTGCACAGAACTTTAACAATTTAAAATGTACTTTTTCAACATTTCAGGAACTTTGGAAGGTAGGTTCTTTATGGGGTTCCTTTAATAGTGTTTTCTAAAAAAATTTAAATTATGATACGAATAACAAAACTGGTGAAAGACTTTTTGGCTGATTCTAGTCAATTTTACAAGGGGACAGGGGCAGACCTTCTGTACCTCCTCACATTTAGCACATGTGAGAAATAGATTCTGTAACTAAGAAAGCTTCCATGTTGTTGCCAGCACAAATCACAGCACATGAGTATTTTTTAAACAGATGTGGATATGGAAGTCTTTGATAAGACTTTGAAAACTGCTTGTTACCCTGCAGTTTATTTGCCTGCCAGTGTGAATTGCATACAGCCTTCCTGGGGCAATTCAAAATAGTCAGCTGATTTTTCTTCCTTTTTTTTTCTTTCTCATTATTCTGTTCCTAGTAAAAGATTAAGCTTTTAAAGCTTAATTCTACCTGAATTATTTGCATATGCAGTGGTGGCTCACCAGGCTAAACACATTTTTAGAAACACATGTCCATGAGGTCATGGGACCAAATCTCCAGACTTCTTTTTTGTTCCTAGTAAAAGATAGTTTCTACATGTAATAAATTCTATATGGTAGCTCTACTGGGATGGTCATATAAAGATTTGCTTTTAGCAAGACAGGGTACATTGGGTTGCAGGTTCAATTCCCCAGATTTACTTTTAATTTTTATTAAAATGTTAATTTTGTTTCTTACATCCATATCTACAAAATACACTGCAAAGATTACTTTTTTTTGTGTGTGTAAAAAGCAAGGGAATATATCATTGTTAGGAACAAGAAGTATCGAAATATTTTACACAAAACCTGCATTTAACTCCCTGTTCTGTGTCAGGTTCAAGGAGGACCTCTAATCTGTTATATGATTGGCTGTCCGCTTCTAGGAAGCAAGGCTGCAGCTTCCTTCTTTTGTCCGTTCAGCACTATAGAGCATGTGAGGTATACTACGTACACTTAGCTGGGAGCCATGCAGCTAATTTAGATTTTGGAAACTGACTCCTTGTATCCACAGGTTCATTTCATAAATCCCCCAGCAGCCAGACCAAAAGAGGTGAGGCACAGCTTGTTGTTTGTTTGTGAATGTGCTCTGTCTATTGGGACAATGTTTTCTGGAGACTTTAGCTCCCCTTTAAATGTATAGGTGAACACCTAGAGCCAAAAAAAAGATGAGTGGGGTTTATGGCATCATCAAACAACAATTGTGGTCTCTTTTTCTAAACCGAGACCTCCTCAGCTAGTCATTTTGACAACCGTAAACCCTGGTAAGGAACATCAACAACAAGGGAAGTGATTACCCTATTACATTTTTTGACATGTTTTGAGTTTCGAAAGTTCTGTCAGATCTATGAATTGAAACCAGGTTTGTTTTGAAACCGGGACTCATCACTACTAGAGTGCAAATTTCAGCACATTGCCCTTTTAGTATTCTTCCATGCCATTTGGACCTTGGTTTTGCTATAACTTATCTGCATTGTGCCTTTGGGTGATGAGGAATATAGTATTTCTTGTGATGTAAGTTGTTTTTGGTGGAACACAGAAGTGTATTCAAGCTTGCCAGCTTCCCAAAAAAAAATCATTTTTACAGTAATGCGTGTTAAATTACTGGGAAGTGTCTGAGGGAAGAGGCATTTATGGGAGTCATTAGTCCTACCTAGGAGAAGGGTGGGATCTACTCATGCCTTTGGTATCCGAGGCATAATAATTCATATACTGTAGGCATGAATTCCACCATTGCCTGTAGGGTTGCTAGTGTTGCCCCCCCTTCCCCAGCCTGTGGTGCGTAGCTAACCCCTGTCTAAGAGGTACTGTATTATTATTATTGAAGTTTTGGGATTTGGGGGGTAATATGCGTAGTTGGGGGGTGAACATGCCGTGTAACTGAATATATATGTTTGCTTGCTTATTTTGCGTTTTGAGAAAAAAAATATTCATCTTACACTAAATATTTTAGGATTTAAAGGGTTTTTGTTTCCCCTTAAACTGTAACATCCTTAAAATATACTGCCTGTGAATTCATCTTCATTATTCATTGTAAGATCCAGTAATTGCTTTACTGAGTTGCATAAAGCTAACATTAGAAAAACTATGAACTTTTTAAAGGGGCTTGATCATATTTTAGGATACCTCTTTTTGATATAAGTCTGCTTTTATTCATTGTTAGCCTAGCAGTTTCTAGCAGTGTATTCGGATTTATCCTGCGGCGAGATTAGAGAATCAATTTAAGTTGGCCTTGGATTGCGCTAGCAATGATTTGTCATTTGTGAAATCTCTTTTAACATTTTGAAAATTACATTTAACATAACTCTGAGGAAAGGCTAGAAAATGTATTTAAACTTCAAACTGACCATTTTAAAAGTTGGTATATTACAACAAAAGATAGTTTGAGGCACTGTGAAATAATTTGCAAAGCAAAATGCAGCTAACTATATTGTTCAGCATTTCTCCTTTAGAAGTAGTACTTATAGATTTCTACAAAATGTAAGATGGAGACTGAATTTAAATGACTCGTCTTTTAAAATTGAAAGGCTATAAAGATGCTAGTTTTTCACCCCAGTAAGAAGATTCAATTATGAAACTCTTTCTATTCATGCTCCTTCACATAAGTGGAGACTTTCTTTACCCCTGGTACAATTTTCTCAGCAGGAGATTTACCTAGACAGAAGTGACAGGTTTTTAGTGCTCTCTTATTTGAAAACTACTACATTCTATGATTTTACAGACAGGTTTACCAAGCCATAACCTAAGTATGCCCCATGGAAAGACAAGAGGGTAGATTTTTAAAATCATAATGTATCACCGTATGCATCATCGAGAGAGGCTACCTTGTCTCAATTTTGTAAAGTACTTACAAGGACCATAATAATTGGGATGATTTTTTGTTGTTGTTGTTTTTACATTTTTTTTTTTTACATTTTCTATACTTCTATGTACATTAGGAGATAAGCACATGATCTACAGTATGTGTTTTTTTTTTATACACAAGTTTATTGATAGACAGCAGAATTGTGGTGCCCACTAGGGGCAAATTGTATTTACTGTGCATTGTATTAAATAGCTCTGGACATAGTGGCCTCCTTAGAACGTGGTCAATTATACCTATGGTACACAATCATAGTATTTACTGTGTGCGTCAGACACATCCACACTTGTAATTAATATTCACAGTAAAAATTGCATAAATATGAAACTATAGAATCTATATATCTATAATTTAGCTTCACCTTTTAGATTTAGATACCAAATCCGAAACCTAGTTTAAACATTAAAAAAAAAAAAAAAAATATTTGCATAAAAAGATCCAAACATATCCGGGGTTATTCAATAAAAGTTCTTATCTTTAAAATTGGTGAATATTTTGCCCCAACCTAAATTTCTTAAAGGATATGTACACTGGAATTTTTTATATTGCCCATTACTGGAAACTATTTCAAGGGAAGTCCAGATTTCATTTGAGATTTTATATTGGTGAACCAACCCCAGACAGTTGCTCATAAACAATGTTTAGTTAAATAATTTCCTTTTTGTATATTGGATTCCAGAACTATATTGATTTCTGGCCTGCATCATTTAAAGGGGAAGTTCAGTGCAAATACATGCTTTTCAGAAAAAAGAGCAGTATTTTTTCATCCCAATGACCTTAATCTGCCAATTCAGCATTTTATCTGTGTTTAAATAAATGCAACCGAAATACTGACTTCCTGTTTGCAGGACCCCTAGTAGAGACCGTTATGGTCTTGCCCTTGACCCAGAGCCTGGGTTGATTCAGTTGCTGAGTAGAAATCTGAGCATGTTTGACCCATCCAACAGCCAATCAGTAGAAATAACTGTTAAGAACATTCCAAGGATGTGGTGCATTCTGGGAAGAAGGACCGTTAGAACCTGAAATGTCAGCACACTAATGTCAACAGCAGGGAACAGCAAAGGGTATGAAATCAACTGATTTTTCAAAATGGAAGAGACTATGTAGAATAACTAAGAAGGCATTACACAAACTAACAATTTAACAAATATTGATCATTTCCACTGAACTGCCCCTTTAATAAACAAGATGAGCACCATTGGGAATTCTCAGTGTACACAATCAAAAAATAACTATAGTACTTCGAGCCAGAGCACAGGGTAAACTCCTAAACAGAACCAAACCTTGCGTTCTATAACAGGGAACATCTAAGCAAATCAAAAACACCAACAACTATTAACATCAAAAGTACACTTAAGGGCACGGCCACACTGCAATGCAAACGCAATAGCATGCGATTTTATTAGCGATTCCGTTGCGTTTCCGCATGCGTTATTTTCATTAATTATTGAAAAACGCATGCGATTGAGATTTAAAATGCGGAACGCAAATCGCAACGCACACGAAAACGTGCGGTTTTGGTGCGTTGCCGCGTTTTCAATGATATAAAAAAAAACGCATGCGCAAAGGCAAGCACAAAAAAAAGCACAGCAATGTGGCCTAGCCCTAAAAGTACAAGGAATTTTTATTCTGGTGGTTTTTACCAAATACTCAAAAGTTAAGTTACACACTTACAGGGCAATACTTTATGCCCAACCAGCGCTTCTTATCTGCCCATTCTCCAACAATGCAGAAATACCTTTGCGAGATTTACTGCATCGCGGGAACTTGGTCTATATTGCATAGGCTGCGCTATTTCCAAAAAAAAATAGTTAAAACCCACGCTAACCTGATAATACACTGGGTACCACAGGTTTTACACTGATTTAGCCGTTAAGTGGCCATTAATGCATCATCCCCTTCATATTCTGCATCTTTTTGAAAACTAAGATCACATTCTCTAGATTTTAACACAATGCTTTAAGGAATCCTCAGGATATCCATATTTGACACTTCATCAAGAAACTCAGCTCACATTGCTAAATGTATGGTTTTCTAGTGCTGTTAAAGGCAATAATCCTTTAGCTACCTACCAACCCACACAGTTTTATTATTAGGATGGAGAAGTGGCTGATTGTAATGTGTGGTGGCACCTCATACAGTGGCAGACAGGGACGTAATGTAGCAGCATAGTAGGGCATCCAAATACAAAAGTTATTAGTTCCAGTAGGCTACAACCCTCTAGTAAATCGGTTAACAAAATATTCAGTGTTGCATACGACGACACAGAAGTGCAGCTGTGTGAAATAAAAGAGCTTTATTAGGGTTCGAAACATGAAGCACACATGTTTCTTCACCAAGTCCTTTCTCAAGCACCAGCTTGAATACACTACACTGAATATTTTGTTTACCGAGGCAGGGACGTAACTACCATGGGAGCTGCAGGCTGCCCGGGAGCTAGAGGGCCCCATCTAGATTGTAAGCTCTATGGAACAGGGACTTTCCTTTTGTGGCAAGGCTCTAGCACTTTTATAGTTATAATTATATTTATTTATATAATTTATATATTAATGTGCTGAACTATTTATGTATTTTCCCCCCTTGTATGAATTTCTTGTATTTTGTTACTGTACAGCGCTGTGTCCCCAAGTAGCACTTTATAAATAAACTATACACACACACACATCTTATTTTTCCAATGGCAGTTATAGCTTCCTTCCAGAATACCACTGCAGATAAAGCAGGGAAAGGGGCCCCATTATAGTTTTGCCTTGGGACCGAGTAATTTCTAGTTATGCCACAGGTGCATATCTCACCTTCTCCTCCCTATAGAACAGAGCTATATTTAGGTATCCTGCTTTTTACATTCCATAGGGTATGCATGTGTCATGATTTACAAGTGAAAAGTAATGGTCAAATGCAAAACTATTTAAAACTCTTCTTACAATATGTCTTCGTAATTTGCATACTGCGGCCAGAAAATGCTGGGAGTTGGAGTTTGGACATCTCGTTTAATTAAAATGAAACTTAAGCCCTATTCATTTTGTTTGTTTGTATTTCTGAGATACTTGTCCCTTTAATAGCACGAATACAGAA
This sequence comes from Hymenochirus boettgeri, assembly GCA_019447015.1. Lineage (NCBI taxonomy): Eukaryota > Metazoa > Chordata > Amphibia > Anura > Pipidae > Hymenochirus > Hymenochirus boettgeri. The sequence goes on along the minus strand of CM033473.1, from coordinate 151,439,817 downwards.
CAAACCCAACATGGAAGTGAACATTTAACCATTCCAGCACTGCAGATAAATAATTATTCTGGGCCAGTTAACATAGATGCAGGCTGTTTCAGCATTCGTAACATTAATGAAAAGAAGTGAAATCAATGATTAATTGCTTGTCTTCTAGAAATCAATATGACCATCTATTTTGCTTTATTGCCCTGATGTAATTTTTATTTTGTAGTAGTTGCCTTCTGTAATGACTTTATCCATATTCTAATAATAGAAAATCCAAGAATACATTTAAAGGAAATCACAGTAGATTTACAATTCCAGTCACAAAGTTATTACTCTTTTTCCCTTAGACTGTGATGCATTGCTTCTGCTTTCAGACACTTTCTCACTTATCCTATTAACTTTGCCATTTGACAGGAAAGGTTATTAGGTCAGTGGAAGAAGTAAATTTAGGAAACATTGTTCAGGTGAATTATCTAAAGATTAAACGATTCCTACTAATTATTAAACATAGCATAATAATATAAAACAAAAAAATGGTTAATTGTCAGTTCCCTGCCCCCAACCCCAACTGATATATTTTGTTGATATTCAAGGATAATTATTGTCCCCATTTTGAGTAAGCTGGCCCCTCCCTCCATTCAGGCAATAAAGTGCCAATTACATCACAGCCAATGATTGACTGCTGTATCACATGCTGCCTCCACTGCACATGCTTAAGTTTATAAAAATCTAATTGAGCAGAGGGAGGAGGCAGATACCTTTGCCAGAAAGGAATATAACTTATCATTAAAGGGCATGTCCACCCCCAAAACTATAATCCCCCCAACTACTGGCCCCACCATGTAGTGTAGTTTAATCCTTACCTCACATCCCAGCTCCATAGGGTTCTCTGTAGTCCCCCCCCAAAGTCCCAAAAACTGCCCACCAGGAGGCTAGCAGAGTCCATATAGGACTCTGCCTGCTACCTGGCCTCCGGGAGAAGTTTGGCATGCGTACGTAGTGATTTACCTGTTATATATGTTTTCATTTTGGGTCTGGACATGCCCTTTAAATATCTGGTTACAAAATTACTATGATAAACTGGGGGAAATAGCAGTTGTTGTTGCAGGCATATAACTGACAAGTCACCTTTTTTTTTTAAATGTGGACATGCCATTTAAATATGGGTTGTCCGTTTTGCATATTTAGATTTTATGGTTAGATTGTTATAGCTTTGTAAAATTATGAATAATAAAATATTTGGTTGTGTTTCATAGGCATACCAAAGAAATATGTTTCCATTGTACTTTTGTATGAAATCCATCAGTAGATTTGACTCCTACAAACGTAAAGCTTATTTTTGCCATGCATCTTTTTATACAGTAGATGAGTAATGATTTATTTTGCAATCATTGGTTATCTTAAAAAGTTTAAATGAGTATCTAGAACAAAGATACAAATTTAATCCAAAAGTCATAAATTTCTAGCCCCTTATAATGTTCAATTCATATACAACATACATACTAATTTTTCTTTTGGCTGTAATATTTACTTTATGCAGCAGGGTAACCTCCTCCAGAGGCAAGCCAAAAAAAGGGCAGTGGTTTCTGGTTTAGCATTACTGAAAAGGATTTTATGGGAAGTAGCACAATCCATGTTACATGAAAATATGAGCAACACCCAAAACAGTTTTCAAAGGCTATTCCTAAGTTAAGTATGCCTCCTATATTGTCCTTGCTTGTCCTCTGCAGGTACATTTACTATATTTATAATTGTGATATAGCACTCAACAAATGTAATTTTAGGGTTGGGAGGGCCAAAGTGTTAAAGGGGAAGTTCAGTGCAAATACATATACTTTTAAGAAAAAAGAGCAGTATTTTCCATCCCAATGACCTTAACCTGCCCATTCAGCATTTTGTCTGTTTATAAATAAATGTTTACGAAATACTGACTTCCTGTTTGCAGAACCCCTAATAGAGACCGTTATGGTCTTGCCCTTGACCCAGCGCCTGGGTTGATTCAGTTGCTCAGTAAAGATCTGAGCATGTTTGACCAATCCAACAGCCAATTACAGTTAGGAACATTCCAAGAGTGTGTATTTTGGGAAGAAGGCCATTACAGAACCTGAAATGTCAGCTCACTAATTTCAACAGCAGGGAATAGCAAGGGGTATACATTCAAAATGAAAGAGAATACATAGAATAACTAGGTATGCATAATATAAACTAAAAATTATATTTTCCCACTGAACTTTCCCTTTAAAGTTGTCCCACAGGACTTCTGCCAACAATGCCCCTAGACTTTTTTTGTTGTGTGACGTGAAAAGTAAAACAATGAAAATTTATAGTGAATTTATATTCAATTATATAGTGAATAATGTATCTCTCAAGTTATTGAGGCTATTAGTCACCAAGTAGTTTCATGACCATATACAAGTATAAATTAAAGGTATCTTTACAAAATCTCATAATTTAAACATATTTGTATGCTTACAGGTACAAACCTCATTTTAGAAAAAAGTATTGCCCTACATAGCCTGTCCACAAAATATTGGCATGACACCATTGCACTTTTTGATGACCTCAGAATGGGGTGCCAGGCTAAGCACGGTGTTAGCAGGGAGAACAATGGCAACGTGTGAATATAATTAGCATATCAATATTTAGTGCCAAAACCGCAGATAACTATGAACCAGCAGAAAGGGGGGATTCTGGGCACCCGTAAAATAAAAGAATAGGATCCAATCAGAGGCACAATCATTTACACTTTTCAAAGCTCAAGGAGCACACAAGAAACAAAAGGCTGTGAAGCAGCTTGTGAGTAACTTAGAACCGCTGGCAGTGTTGACAAGTAGGGGGTCTGAGCCAAGATTCTGGATGGCACATGAGTTAAGGTGCTTGATAGATGGGGTCTGGGGAGTTAGTCATAATTTTGGAAAATGAAAAACTACTACACTTTAGGTTGACCCTAGTAGATGTTACTGGACAAGTATCAGATTCATGGGTGGACATGCCCTTTAATACTGTTAATATTTGAATTTCTGTGTCATTTTTGGGGGGAAACTGTGTGGGGGGGTGATTTTCATTTCCCCCCCCCCCAGATAATTTTTTTTTTTTAAATGTATGTAGTTTGGTAAACACATTGCTGATGATTGTCAAATCCTGTTGGATTTGATGGAATTTGCTGATCATTATTGCACAATATTCACCCTAATTATAATTGTAGCCAGGTTAAAAGGAAATAAGAAAAAAACTATTAGCTTTTGGATTATTCATTTATAATGGAAATATCTTCATTTGAATAAAACATTTTTTCCATTTTTTTTTTAAGTGTTTACTTACTGGGGGTCTTTTATTAAAATAAAGAATTCAAAAAAGTACATAGTAAAGGCTTTATAAAATGGCAAACTATGACAAAAATAATTCTTACAAAGTTTAAATTAGTAGGGTGTCTCTTTAGTCACGCATAAGGATATTCGAGCAGGTATAAAAAATTATCTGGCTTTGACTGTTTATTGGTTGCTCTAGAATTCATTTATGAGAATGTAATTGGTCCAAAATCAGGGAAGATAGATTGGTTTTTAAACATGCTAGTTTTATTTTATTTTTGAATAGAATAGTACTTCAATACAATAGTACTACAGTAATGTAGTAAATGCATTTTGTAAGATTACATACAGGGTGCTAGCAAACAGTATTCCATAGTTGTCCATTTATAAACTTGTCTTACATCATTTACTAATATAATATATATATAATATATATATATATATATATATATAAATGTGTATATATATATATATATATATTATATATTATGTGATATATATATATATATATTATTACAATACAGAATTGTGGAAGCACTCCAATTAGGCTAATTACAACTACTTTAGCGGAAGTGCTAATGATCTGGTCAAACATTTATACAAACATAGAAAGGATAATCAATGCACATTCCTAGGCCCCTACAATATCATATCTGCACACTGGCATACTTTATAAACAAAGGGGTTTTTAGTATACATTACTGTGATCACATGAATGAAAGCCTTCCAACCACGTCAAGGTAACCCCAGTCTGGAAGGTCCTAACGTCTAACCTTTTCAATTTTTACTTCAATTACGATTAGCAAACTTTTGCATTTCTCATTCTTACACACTGGATCCATATAACAGGCTCTTCCCTTCCCCCTCAGCCCTTTGGCTCTTTTAAAATGAGGGAAGAGGCCATCCAGTGCTTTATATAAAGGCATAGGACCTCCCATTAAAGGGCGTGTTGGGGGTGCTATTACCACATGGAGCTTGACCAAGCCTCCCAATAAATACATACAATACAAGAATGTGGAAGCACTCCAATTAGGCTAATTTACAACTACATTTGCGGAAGTGCTACTGATCTGGTCAAACATTATACAAACATAGAAAGGATAATCAATGCACATTCCAGGCCCCATACAATATCAATTATCTGCACACTGGCATACTTATAAACAAAGGGGTTTTAGGATACATTACTGTGATCACATGAATGAAAAGCCTTCCAACCACGTCAAGGTAACCCCAGTCTGGAAGGTCCTAACGTCTAACCTTTTCAATTTCCTTTACTTCAATTACGATTAGCAAACTTTTGCATTTCATTCTTACACACTGGATCCATATAACAGGCTCTTCCCTTCCCCTCAGCCTTTGGCTTTTAAAATGAGGGAAGAGGCATCCAGTGCTTTATATTAAAGGCATAGGACCTCCCATTAAAGGGGCGTGTTTCTTGTTTATATATGATATAGAGAGGATATATATATATATATATATATATATATATATATATATACATACATATATATATTATGTATATTCATCTTAATAAAGTCACCAGGGACCATAATTGTGAAATGGCCAGTAATTGCTATCTATTTTATTAGCCAACCAATCTCATATTCATGTAGCTTTAGATAAAATACATAAATCATGTTCCAATCTCTGTGTTCAAAGGCAGACAGGGCAGAAAAGCTTCTACAAAAGCTCCAATAACAGGTACAGGTAAACATACAGGCAGTAACTGCACCCAAGGTATTAGTGTGGCATGGCACTGTTCAATTGCAATTAGTAAACATTTTCTTCAAATTATCTTGGCTACTCATTTAATATTATCAGCTACTCAGAACCAATAGATAATTAGGGCTTTAATGAAGCACAGAGCAGCTTGCTCAAGTCTAACATTTGTGTCTCTGCTGGGACTCCATTTTACTTTGCTCTTCTCCAGCAGTAAAGCTTCTCTACAAAGTCACTTTGGCAATAAGAAGTATTTAATTAGATTAATGAATTCTTATCACCTCTCATAGGAACTAAGCTTGTTAATTCCTGACGACAACAGAACAACAGATTTATATTACTAAATGTTTAGAGATGCACTTGTTGTTTTGTTATGGCAGATCGCATAAGTCAGACTGCTCTAAAAAGATCTACCTTATATCCCTAGACAGACCTAAAATATTTGGCAGGGACAATTTGTACTGTGAGTTCATTTGCATAAGTCAAAATGCAAATGACTGTTTTCTCCCCTCTCTACGGTATCTATTAACACACATTGGAATTATTGTCGAGGGTAAGTTTTTGGTTTTTTTTGTTCATATAAGACGTACACACATATTTACATAGTTACATTTATATTGCTTAAGTCGGGAAATGGGAGATTTGTTTCTTTCTTTATACACTGGGAAATTGTTCTTGTTAAATCTCAAAATAATAATTCTGTTGAAGATGTACCAAGCCGCCTTAAAAACATAAATGTGACCAGCAGATCTCAAATTACTTAAAGGACAATTAATACTCGCCTCCACCTGCTCCCCTCCTTCTCTCACCTTTTAAAGTACCCAGAGTGAGGACCTAAAGCTAGATCCTCACCCTTTGGTTTAGTTTTGATCAGCTGTTATACTTTCCTTAACTTTCCTTCTTGAAAATTATTCTGGGATCTTTTCATTCTTCACAGTGTGGTGAAATTAATGAAACAGTTTCATTCTGCGAGAGGTTCTTTTGAAGATTTTTCAGCACTGATTTTTTTACTTTTTCACACTTGATTCTATGGTATTTGGTTAGATCAGCTGGACTTGAACATTAGTTCTTAAAGACGTCATCAACTGGCTTTCTCAATTCAGAATGACTTATACAGGAATCTGTTGGCAATAAATACCCCATTATGTGTCTTAATCCCCAAATGATCAAACAGTAGCTGCGCGACCCAACTGCAGTAATTTGGTTAAAAATTTTGCACCAGACCATTTCTGTTATATTGAGACCTGAGTGTGCAGTGGTGCATTATAATGTGACATGTTAGTAGGAATTTTAACATCTATAGAAAAACTAAAATGTCTTTGCAGATCACATTTCTACAAACTCCCCTAGTGAGAAAAAGCCCTTTCTGAGCAAATTATTTGCTGTTGAAAAACACACAAATATAAAGGACAGAGTCTTTAGTTCTCTCTCTGTGAACTGATGGCACTAAAAAAGCAAGATGGGATGTCCCACATACACTTTCCGTTCAGCCACATCATAAAATTCCAATAGCGATATATAGATTAGAAATATGCCCCCATGTTTTCACCCTTTGTATTAAAATAAACATATTGTTAAAGTCCCATCATCCTTATGGTAACTAAGGGGAAGGTGTCTTGTGTCATAGACTATAGAAAACAAACTGTTCCTTCTTTATAATAGACAACACTTGGCTATTATGAACACTTGTTGCAATGTGGTTGAACAAATACAGATTGCTTGCTGAATGATTGCCCAGTTTGCGAAGCCTGGAACCATATTATTTCATTTTTAACAGATATACAATAGCCAGCTTGCAAGCTAGCATTAAGAATAAAATGTATTACAGTTTCCATCTGCAGAGTTATAGCTGCAATTTACTAGACTGTATTGATTTTTGGGTCTCTTGACTCTCTTTGATAACAGATGAAATAATACTAAGGTTGAAGCAATTTGTTTATTCTATAGGACATTTCCATGAAGATTTTTCCTCGACTTATTAAATACCTAAATAATCTCACTGCCAATCTTTACCAACTCTAAATTCCTTCATGAGCTGAACCATTATACCTCTAAGTGAATATTTCCAGTGCATACATAATAATGACAGCCACAAGGCTACTTGCTGAGTGTGCAGCCTATACTGCTACTGCAAATCCATATTAAATGGAAATTGTATAAAATAGGTCTGATACAACAATGATTCGCTTTGTTCATCTATGTAAATAAAACGCAATACACCTTAAAAATGTAAACCATTAAGCAAATGTGCAAATGTATAAAGCAGTGTTTTTTAAATTTTCTTTCTACTACGGTTTTTACAGCCTTTTCTCACAGGTTTTAGAGGCATTAGACAAGCAGAAACAAAACATGTCCTTTTACTAGTGACCCATACCCCCCAACCCCCACAGATTTGCCCCAGAGTCCTCCCAGTAATCTTGGCAAAGTCCTGCGATGGGTAAGAGGTGGGCATTCTGGGGTCTGGCCATGACTTTTGAGGGGTGGCTGGTCATTCTGGAGGGTGTGATTGTGCTTTCCGGGGGTGGGTATATTCATGTCATCAGTAGGATATGCCCTCACCTGTTTCATCACACTGGACAAGTTAGGAGGTATGCTAGTCAGAGCATACTGGTTAGGACCGGTTCTAGACATTTTGGTGCCTAAAGTAAGTCTCCCCTAGTGCCTCCTTCCCAACTGAAACCTCTCCCAACCACCTCTTGGATTTGTTTTTGCATAGATTGGAAAACTCAGCCAATATGATTATATTGTATGAAAAGAGGCTACGGGGAAACTAAATTGGTAACAGCTTTTTGCTCTATGGCTGCTAAAAATTTTTAAAAATGTCTTTTAAAAAATAAAACTTAAAATAGCGCCCACCACATTTGAATGGTGCCCTTGTTTTTGACCTAGGTCGGCTATGCAAAGAAGTAAGTAAAGCCATATACTAGCATTGAAAATAATATATCTCTGCCTAAAAAATATGCTCAAATTCAACTTCATTATGTTCCTTAATTGTAAACTGAATTTGTTCTTACCAACAAGCCATGTACAGGAACTCACTTTTTAATAAGTGGCAATAAAATAGCTAAGCAATGTATGACAACATTTCAAGAACTGTTCTTTAATTGTGAAGCATTGTTTACTATATGTACCAGGAGAAATGTTAAAGATTTTGCTGCTTCGTACTTCTTAAGAATGGAATTGCTGTTATTCGGGATTGCTGGAAAAATGCATCATTATCTTTCTGTATACTGAGGAAGTCAGCACAGCACAGTTAAAGTTCCCTTGGTGTTTACCAGACAACTTGTTTGCATATATTCGTCTCGTTTTGCTAAATCTTCCAAATCAAATCCATTTATTTTATCACTGTTAGCTTTCAGATGTTAGCATACTCTTTTGAGCATTATACATGATTTGCCTATGGAAGGTTAGCATATATCTGTGCAAAATTCCTAAATATTTACTAAATAATGTGCAAATACTAGCTAAAAATAAATCTTTATCCAAAGTTAAAATACATTAAGTGTGTTGTTGTTCTCCAAATATTTTTACTTTGATCTTTTTTCCTGAGATACTCAAATATGTGAATTTGCAAATGTTTTTGAAATTAAATACATTAGATTCCCTTAATTATTTTTACTTTTGCCCGTATTTGTAATTAACGTTGCTCTAATAACATTGCTATATAAAAGAGATGTAGCTTTAATTAATATTCCCTCTAAGCTCAGCACATGTGCACATGCACACAACTCAGTAGGTGTACACACACAGGCTAAAATAGACACAAAGATCTGGGTAATAAAGTTGACAATGTGGTTTTATGTCTGTAAACATGATACCATATATACTGCATCTGTGCACACAGCTGATAAAAAAAATAAAAGGGAACATTTAGTGCCATAGGATATATTTAAAATTATTTCTTTTCACTCATGGTCACTGTCTCTCCTTTTTAATTCAGCATTACTAAGACCACAGATCATACCATACAGTGCACAAACTATCAAGGAGATTCAATAAAAGTTATTTTCGTTAAAAATAATGCTAATTTTGCCCCAACCAATCAGATGTTAGCTTTCAAATGTTAAGGCACTGACACATACAGTAAATAGCTATAGATAGATTAAATTCTACATTGCATTTTTATCTTGCCATTGATTTTTTCAGCTCTGCAAATTGCTTCTAGAAGTTTAGAACTTTTAAAAACAAAACAAAAAGAAGGTTGGACAACCATACATTACCCTGTAATAGTCACACTCATAAAAACAACATGGTGCAGAGCTGCAGAAGAAGGATAATAAAGCTAATCTTAGCACAGCTCTGTGCAATGCATTTCTCCATACAGTACCTATTTAAAGGGGAATGTTGGATGGTATGACCATTATACTCATCCTTTGCTTAAAGGACAACTATACTGTAAAATTTTACTTTTTAAAAATTAAAAGCACCAGGGCCAAGGAGACAGGATTGATTATTCCCATCTCCCAATATTGTTTTGTTGAGGAGCTACTACAGCACATACAGTTTTCATCTGCCAGGTTAAGGCCCAGGGCCATTCTATATTAAAGATAGTGCTGAAGCATTCAGGAAGACTGGCAAAAGCAGTTTTCTTCATCCTGCTGCTCCTCATAGAAAGGATATTGGTAGGTAAAAGCACCGATATCCTACCTCCCTGCCTCAGGTATTTATTTTAACTATTTTTGAAAAAACTTTATACGCACTATAGTTTCCCTTTAACATTTCCTAAACTACTAAAACTACACTACAGTGTTGGGTTTACTACTAATCAGTTTAAAGGGTAACTGTGGTCCAAAAAATGACTTTTGGTAAATTGACTGGAATTGCTTTCCCTCCTTGTGGGCCTCCATGGGCCCTCCCCTTGTAGTCCCCTTGAAACCCCCTGTGACCCCTCCCACTTCTCCTACAGTAACTGTAACTCAATATCTTCCTGGTTTTCTTCTGCTTTCTCCTGCACTGAGCATGTGCCAGATTAGAAGGAGTATTTGTGACAGCCGAATAAAACATTCCACCCCGTAACTTTCTGATCTGTGATTTCGCGTGCGCGGTCGGGGCAGATCGGCTGTCAGTGCAGGAGCGGCTTTTAGTGGAGCACCGGTAAAGTAAGTTCCAGGCCCACCGAGCGTACTATTATTCACAGGGAGGTGGGAATAAGAGTTCTCACCTTCCTGTGAATAATAGAAACGGATGGCAAATACTTAAAATGTTTGATTTAGTGTTCCTTTAAATAATATCTCTATCCTGGAAATCAATTGAGACTTTTAGGGAGCTGCAATATTTTTCTAGAGCTTAAATTACCTTGCCAAGATCCCACAATGTACTGAACACCTCACGAGCTTTAGTACATTTCAGTATCTGGGCAAGGTAAGCTGCGCAGCATGTGATGTGTTAATACCACAATACAATATGATAGTACATTGGGTAACATGGGTTTTACACTGATTTAAGCAATAATAACTTTTATTGTATATCCCCTAAATATCAAAATGGCTGGAGACAGTGAAACAGTACGTATTTAAAGCAGAACTGTAGCTTTTTGAACAGGTTTCAACCGCATTAGTACACATGCAACAACTGATCCTTCTACTTGGAACTAACATAAAAGAAAAGGGGCTGGCACAGGGTTTTTGATTGATAGTGAGATGTGTGTTAAATGACCCCTACCTTTCTCTTCTGCTGCATATGGTTCTCCTGCATGGCAGAAATAAAGTCCAGGAATCTGAAGGGTAGAAACCTTTCCCTGGTGTAATCCATTTCCACCTATAACTCTTCCTCTTAGAGGTTTCTAGCGTGCACAGTGGGGTCCCCCTCCCTCCTGCTGCTCCGTACACATAAGTATAATTAGACAAGAATTGAGTATTGCACTTTTAATGGATGTTAACATGGACCTCGCTAGGCCTATTTGCCCCAATTCGGAATGAAATCTTACTTACCTGCCATCTATCCATTGCTCTCCTTCTTTTGCTTTTTCTGATCGTAGAAGCGGCAGAAGGGACCAGACCGGCAGCCGCTCAGTAATTGGCTAAATCCTTTTAAGAAGAGGTGAAAATGTTTCCTTTGCTGCTACTTTGCAGAAACCAATCAGATGTTATCAAACTGTGGTAGACGGTAAAAATATACCATCTGATTGGTTACTGGGTGCAGCACGGGCACATTTTTGCATCTTATATTAAACAAGCCTGATACAGGTCTTATGTTTTGCTAAATAAGTTTAAATGTATGACAGATTAAATGTTAATATAAAAAAAGAATGTCTTTCACAGAAAGACATTTTTTTTTGTTTGTTTTGAGGTTTATCTACTAACAACTCACCCTGGCATGAAGAGCTGGCAGGCTTAGGCTGACCATAAACCTATAGATGATTGCACAATGGTGCAACTGATCTATATTTCCCAATCAAAACTAAATACTAAAAACCAAATACTTCCAGATTTGATTAACAAGTAGAAATTCACATATTGTCAGAAAGTGGTATGATAACCTTCTATTTGATAACATAATCGCATTAAGGGAATTAATCAAAAAACATCAACCCAACATCAAGGCTAATACAATTAAGACTAATGTAATAATTAATAAACAGTAGAACATTCATAGGTTTGGATACCAGAGAATGACAGTGCATGAAGGAATGTGTTAAAGTGTAAAAGATTACCTCCCATCCTATACTTCCTTTCTTGGCAACAAAGGTGGTTGCGTTCTGCAAACATATAGCTTGGAGTGGATGCCTTTGTGCTAATGATATCACTGTGAAGCCTGCGGACTGAGTGACAGGTCTGATTCATCAAGGAAACAGTATCTGTTCTCATTTAGATGGTTCTTTATTTGTACAGGACAACTAAATGGCATGATTGCTATTTCGGCTAAATTAGTACATGACTACCCCCTACAGGATCTTGTTAAAAATGCATGTTGTTTTAATGTACTCCTTTTTAATAAACATATATATATACCTGCAAACTCACAAAAATATGTCCATTTTTAAACTTGCATTTATGCTAAACTATATACCTGTTTTACACATAGCTATGTGTGTATCTGAGTATTGGAATCTTTTGTGTAACGTATAAATTGCTGTTATCACACCCACTACCCATTTTGTCAGCACTGTGGCACTAGGTGCATTGCCCTGTAAATAACTTACATTTGATTGGTTAATTACTAGGATTTTTTTATTTCAGTTTAAAAGAACTGTGTGTGTTTATTATAATATATATATCTCAGTCAATCAAGTTCCTTGCACTGGTGCTTCTCAGTAAAATAGTAAATTATGGAAAACGGTGCAATCAGCAACGTTTCAGTCTGTTCCTAAAGGCTCGTACACACGTGCGATTGCAGGTCCCGACCCGCGATGCACGATTTGTGTGAACTAACATTTTGGGCGATAATTGGCCCGTGTGTAGGAGCTTTATCGGCCGAAACGGTCGTTCATTCGGGGATCGATTCAGGGTCCGACTTGGCAGATCACCAAACGACCATCTGTTTCGGTTTAAAGCGCCTACACACTGGCTGATTATCGGCCGAAACGTTCGTGCGTACACATCACACGTCGGGGGGCGGGACCCGGAATTGCATATGTGTATGAGCCTTAAGACCTTTATAAAGCTTGATAAAGATCTTAGGAACAGAGTGAAACGTTGCTAATTGTAATGTTTGTTGCACCCTTGAGTGCTCTCTTTTCCATAATTAACTATATATATTTTATTATATATATTTATTCCCAAAAAAATAGTCTGTATACAACCTTTTATTGAACATGTTTAGTCAGTGCAGCCAAATAAGAGGAAGCCATGTTTTTATTAGCAGTGATTGATTATAGATTAAAACTAGACTGCGGCATAGATAGAACACAGTGCCAAAATTGTGTACGGTTATCACAAAGGTTAGCAAAGGTGCTGGAATTAAAAGTAGTGTTATAAAAAGGGCTACAAAGGAATGTACCGTATTAATCGTGCATAGGAAAAAATTTAAGCACACAAGATACAGAGAAGAATTCCTTGTTGCATTTATAGCAAGCTTGTTTACTACTGTAATTTAAGAGGCTACAGACAAAAAAAAGCCCTATGCACAAGAACATGGCTAGTCTGAGTTTAGAAAGAATGTCCTTTTATCCAATGCACCTTATTACATTGGTATTTGACATTGAGTAATGTCCTAATATGAAAATGAGAAATTGGTAAAAAATATTTATTTCTGTTACAAAGCGTGCACTGAGGCTGACTTCACCTTTAGATGATTTCTTTCACTTGGATTGCTTGCAGCAAGTGTTTTAATAATAAATTCCCTTATCTTTCCCATAATCATTAGTAGAATAATAAAAGGCAACAAAAAGATGCACTGTAGGACAGAAAGCTTTCTTATCCCTAGGCATTTACTGCCAGCTGTTATAATTTCTATTTCCATTTAAAAAAAGATATGTGTTTTCCAGCATTGTTTCCTCTTTGTCGTCATGCATGGGCAGCTAAAGGTGACACTGTGACATGGGAACAATGTCACATCAGCATGAATTCTAAATTACACGGAATTGTCAAGGCAACGAGATAACATGGAGCAAAGTTATAATGAACTATTTTGACAATCAGCCGAAAACATTCAAACGAGGACAATTATACTGCTGTCTATCACAATACATGAATAGTCGCCTAATCTGTCATTAAGCAAAGTCAAATCTGATTAATCTCAAACATAAACCTGCTCATTGTTTCCAAACAGAAAAAAAAAATCTACAACCCGTTCCACATGCTGTACACACTTTATGAAGGATGGTAATTATTTTGCTTTATGATTTAGAAGACTTTGAGCGTCGTCTAAAAGCACAACTTCAAATCGAGATTGTTGTATTCATAGTGCTTTTTTAGTTTCAACAGGCCTTCATCTTTAGAACAAATATTCTCAATATTAAAGGCTGTTATAGAAATCTTATATTACTCATTTCATCACAATTCAAATGACCCTATTAAACTGTTTACTTTTGTGACAATAAACAAAGTTTGAGAAGTTTAAAGGCCCATTAATGAGCAGTTCCCAGCCCTCTTCCTTTTTGGGCCAATATGCCAAACAGCAGATCATGTGTGATTTGGTCACAGTGTATAGAAAGAAATGCAAAAAAACTACCTTGTTCCTGTCATTTGCAGGTCAGATAGTTATCTCCCATGTGCACCCAAGGGAGGCATTAGTAGGTTAGATTTTCTGTCAGGACGGTTAAACTGTACTAAAGGGTCCCAGGATAGTCTTTCAACTAGGATGTCTTAGGGAAATAGCTACTCAACAGCTCTAAAATCATTAACTGATGGTCCAAAGGCTTGCCTGCCACCCTACAGCTTCACTTGCTAGTACAGTAGAAAATGATGTACCCTCTGTAAATGTACTTGCTCTCTAGTTAACTGCACAAGGCGATTACTGATCTCTTGCTTCATGCTGCTTGTCACGAACATGAGTGGTATTTTAACTCCCAAATATTCCAACTGTCAGGTATTCAAAGGGTTAATGAAACCACTGACTTTAGACTATTTGTTGAAGTAGTGTATCCTCCCCCTATCTCCACCTTGTTCTCCAGAGGTTCTAACTCAGCAGGGTATCTAGTTCAAAGAGAAGGTGGTAAAACGCTCTGTAAAATGCAGACCTGAATAGACTAAACGTTCGTACACACGTGCGATTTTCAGCGAACCCCCGATCAGGACTCACAGAATGGCCGTTTCGGTCCAATATTCGTGCGTGTGTATGTGTGTTCGGTTAAGGAAAGTTTGTCAACCTACCTGATGAACACATCACATCGCCGCAGTTCGGAGTCATACAGGGGGTCTGCTGAAATCGTAGCTTGTGACACAAACAGGATTATTACACAGCACATCATCAATACCTTTTACATGAATAGCACCACTAAAAACATATTCAAGTACACAACAGAAAATTCACTGATGACCAAGTTTTTTCTTAATGGCTTTTATAACTTTTTGTCCCTTTTTGAGCTTTTTAATATTTCTTAGTGTGCTTTTTTTCTGTAATTTTCCAGAAAAAATCTAATTATTCTTTGTGCGAGTCCCAAATTGAGAGCAAGTGTGGGTCCTGATTCATTCCCAGGTAGTAAAATTTTCCCAGTGGGGGTCCGTGATTCATTCCCAGGTAGTAAAATTTCTCCAGTGAGGCACTGGTTCATTTCCAGGTAGTAAAATGTCTCCAGTGCACATCTGTGGTTCATTTCCACATAGTAAATTTCTCCATTGCAGTCGGTGGTTCATTTCCAGGTAGTAAAATGTCTTCAGTGGGGTCAGTGGTTCCTTCCCAGGTAGTAAATTTCTTCAGTGAGGGTCAGTGTTTCATTTCCAGGTAGTAAAATGTCTCCAGTGTGGGTCATTGGTTTCATTCCAGATAGTAAAATTTTCTCCATTGCAGGTCAGTGGTTCATTTCCAGGTAGTAAAATGTCTACATTGTGGGTCTTGGTCATTCCAGGTAGTAAATGTCTCCAGTGTGGGCTCAGTGTTGACTTCCAGGTAGTAAAATATCTCCAGTGAGGGTCAGTGGTTCATTTCCAGGTAGTAAAATGTCTCCATTGCAGATCGGTTGGTTCATTTCCAGGTAGTAAAATGTCTCCAGTGTGGCCGTGGTTCATTTCCAGGTAGTAAATGTCTACATTGGGGGTCCTTGGTTCATTTCCAGGTAGTAAATGTTCTCCAGTGTGGGTCAGTGGTTGACTTCCAGGTAGTAAAATATCTCCAGTGAGGGTCAGTGGTTCATTTCCAGTAGTAAAATGTCTCCATTGCAGATCGGTGGTTTCATTTCCAGGTGTAAATGTCTCCAGTGTGGGCCAGTGGTTCATTTCCCAGGTAGTAAAATGTCTACATTGTGGGTCCTTGGTTCATTTCCAGGTAGTAAAATGTCTCCAGTGTGGGTCATGGTTGACTTCCAGGTAGTAAAATATCTCCAGTGAGGGTCAGTGGTTCATTTCCGGTAGTAAAAAGTCTCCATTGCAGATCGGGTTTCATTTCCAGGTAGTAAATGTCTCCAGTGTGGGTCAGTGGTTCATTTCCTGGTAGTAAAATGATTCCAGTGTGGGTCAGTGGTTCATTTCCAGATAGTAAATTTCTCCATTTCAGGTCATTGGTTCATTTCCAGGTAGTAAAATGTCTACATTGTGGTTCCTTGGTTCATTTCCAGGTAGTAAAATGTCTCCAGTGTGGGTCAGTGGTTGACTTCCAGGTAGTAAATATCTCCAGTGAGGGTCAGTGGTTCATTTCCAGTAGTAAAATGTCTCCATTGCAGATCGGTGGTTCATTTCCAGGTAGTAAAATGTCTCCAGTGTGGGCCGTGGTTCATTTCCAGGTAGTAAATGTCTACATTGTGGGTCCTTGGTTCATTTCCAGGTAGTAAAATTGTCTCCAGTGTGGGGTCAGTGGTTGACTTCCAGGTAGAAAAATATCTCCAGTGAGGGTCAGTGGTTCATTTCCAGGTAGTAAAATGTCTCCATTGCAGATCGGTGGTTCATTTCCAGGTAGTAAAATGTCTCCATGTGGGTCGTGGTTCATTTCCTGGTAGTAAAATGATTCCAGTGTGGGTCAGTGGTTCATTTTCAGGTTAAAAAGTCTCCAGTGTGGGTCCATGGTTTCTTTTCAGGTGGTAAAATGTTACCAGTGTGGGTCAGTGGTCCATTTTCAGGTAGTAAAATGTCTACAGTGTGGGTCCTTGGTTGATTTCCAGGTAGTAAAATGTCTACAGTGTGTTCAGTGTTTCATTTCCAGGTAGTAAAATGTCTCCAGTGTGGGCCAGTGGTTCATTCCAGTTAGAAAATATCTACAGTGTAGGTCCTTGGTTGATTTCCAGATAGTAAAATGTCTCAGTGTGTGGGTCAGAGGTTCATTTACAGTGTAGTAAAGTTCCCAGTGCGGGTCAGTGGTTCATTTACAGGTAGTAAAATGTCTCCATGAGGGTCAGTGGTTCATTTACAGGTAGTAAAATGTCTCCAGTGTGGGTCAGTGGTTCATTTCCAGATAGTAGAATGTCTCCAGTGTGGGTCAGTGGTTTATTTTCAGGTAGTAAAATGTCTCCAATACCTGAAAATGAACCACGAACCCTCACTGGAGACATTTTACTACCTAAAATAAACTACTGACCCACACTGGAGACATTCTACTACTTAGAAATGAACCACTGACCCACACTGGAGACATTTTACCACCTGAAAATGAACCACTGGCCCTCACTAGAGACATGTTACTACCTGGAAATGAACCACTGACCCTCACTAGAGATATTTTACTATCTGAAAATGAACCACGGACCGACACTGGACAATTCATTCCTAAATGAACCACGAACCCTCACTGAATTGTCTCCAGTGTCGGTCCGTGGTTCATTTTCAGATAGTAAAATATCTCTAGTGAGGGTCAGTGGTTCATTTCCAGGTAGTAACATGTCTTCAGTGTGGGTCAGTGGTTCATTTCCAGGTAGTAACATGTCTTCAGTGTGGGTCAGTGGTTCATTTCCAGGTAGTAGAATGTCTCCAGTGTGGGTCAGTGGTTTATTTTCAGGTAAGAAATGTCTCCAGTTAGGGTCACGGTTCATTTCCAGGTATAAATGTCTCCAGTGAGGGCCAGTGTTTGATTTCCAGGTAGTAAAATGTCTCCAGTGGGGGGTCAGTGGTTGATTTCCAGGTAGTAAAATGTCTCCAGTGAGGTCAGTGGTTCATTTCCTAGGTAGTAAAATGTCACCGTGTGGGTCCGTGGTTCATTTTCAGGTAGTAAAATGTCTCCTGTGTGGGGCAGTGGTTCATTTCCAGGTATTAAAATGTCTCCAGTGAGGGGCCAGTATTTAATTTCCAGGTAGTAGAATGTCTCCAGTTGGGGTCAGTGGTTTATTTTCAGGTAGTAGAATGTCTCCAGTGTGGGTCAGCGGTTCATTTCCAGGTAGTAAAATGTCTCCAGTGAGTGCCAGTGGTTGATTTCCCAGTGTAGTAAAATGTCTCCAGTGAGGGTCAGTGGTTTTTTTTCAGGTAGTAAAATGTCACCAGTGAGGGCCAGTGGTTCATTTCCAGGTAGTAAAATGTCTCCTGTGTGGGTCAGTATTTCATTTCCAGTATTAAATGTCTCCAGTGAGGGCCAGTATTTAATTTCCATTAGTAAATGTCTACAGTGTGGGTCGTTTTTTCATTAAATACGGGAGAGTAAATTGTTAAACTAAAAATCATGTACACAGATGTAAGGCTTGTGGTAAAAAATAAATAAATAAAGCAGAAAAAAACGTGTGTTTTAAAAAAATAAAGAATTTAAAACTACATTAAAACTGCCCAAAATACAGTCTTATATAGAATTCCAGTTTTTTTTTTTTATGATTCTGCTGCTGCAGAAGCCTTTGTAATTATGGTTTGATAGAAAACAGAGCTTAGGTTCTTTTATTTCCAAAACCATGTAAATATTGAACTGAAATTAACAACTGTAACCAGACCATGCCAGCTCGTGTTCTTACCTGGTAGAGTACTTGAACACCGTGCAGACACAGAGCCTTCAACTGCACAGGTCCATGTTTTTAATTGGCAGAACCATCTGTTGTATTTTTTCACAGAATGAACTATACTAACAGGAGTCATTTGATCATGAGTTTTTAATTATCCTAATCTTTGTCCAATGGTAAGAAAAAAAATTCTCTGCAGATAAAAGGAAAAACCTGCAAATCTAGCAATGGAAAAGCCGATGCTGGCTCAACAGTCTCTCTAATTTTTATCCTCTATTTTGTTATATGTCCATATAAAATGTGTCTAATACATAACTATCAATTTGGTGTTTAAAGACAATTATCGTTTTACTTCTTATAACAAGAGAAAATCGTCAACTGGTTGTGGTTTTTTGTGGTTGAATGAACTTTGAATTTCACATATAACAGACAGGTAGTGTCTCAGAGATGATTTTTAGAGATATCTTAAAATGGATTTGCAAGCATAACAGAATATTAATGCATCATTCAGCAAAGCGGCTGAGGGCACAGGAAAAGAAAAGAACATAGTCATCCCATTTGTAAGGGAGTGTCAGCGAATTAAATGAATTTTTAAAAGACACCGCATCCCTGTCTGCTTAAACCCAGTAATACACTGAGACAGCAACTGGTGCATCCAAAAGACCCACTACCGAAATACAAGAAAGCAACATTATATACTGTACGCAGTGCAGTAAAGAGTGCTCAGATTTGTGTGCGGGGGTTGGGGTGGGAGGGGGACGGGGACTAAACAGCAGCTACACCAACTTATGGCCCAGCACAGAAGAGCCAATTCCTAGGGTCAGGAATCAATGCCGGGTAATATACTTGTATATCTGCATCTTAAGAAAAGAAATGCGCATTTGAAGACTGTAATGTCAAAGTCTGGGACAAAAAAAGACGGTTTAGAAAGACATCAAGAAAGCCATTCCTGTCAAAAAAAAAACAAGCAAAAACAGGCGGAGAGGTTCCACACCAATGTTTTGATATGAACAATGCTGTTTCCCCCAGTCACATGGCAGCATCCCACATGATTTAACCCAACTCCTTCTCCGCCCACCGGACAGAAAAGTCGCTCAAATAGAAAAAGGGGGGGTGGGGGGGGGGGGTGGGCACGGGGGGGGGGAAAACATAAGCCCTCAAGTAAAGGCCACCTCCCGCGCCATGCGTGCGGGGCCCTCCATACAAAGGCGCTTACCTGCTCATCCAACACGAGGGGGTAAACGAGAGCAAACTGTCCAGCGTACAAATGCTGGGGGCAGGAGGACTATTGGCAGGCAAAATGAGGTCGAAAGGGGAGGCCATTCAGACCGCGGAGCCTCCCATCAATGCACACAAAATGCGGCGAATAAAGACATGTTAGGGGGGGGGGGCGGCAGTCAGCAAAGAATGCCATCTGACTAATTCATAAGGGCCGGAAGTAACAATAGGGGACGCAGTCCTTGTGGACAAAGGCGGTCACGGGCGGCCCAAGGATAAAGTAATGCCAGGTGCGGAACTGACCGTAAACCGCTACATACGGCCGCGGGTGTCGAGTCGTGGCAAGGGCGAGAGAACCGCGACAGCTACTAACAGACAAGGGGACAACGGGTGGAACTGCGAAAAGGCGTACACGTATGCGGTCCACAAATGGGTGAAGAAAGGCTAGCACACGCGGACGCAGAGTACGTCGAGCGAAGCAAAAAACACGCGGAAGGGGAACACCCGCGAGAGGGGCCAAGAAGTGGCATGCTAACGCTATGATCAGCGCGTGTAGAGAAAGAGGGCCGACTGCCGACGAAGGCGCGCATCAGAAAGGCGTACGAAGGTGCCACTATCCACGACACGAAAAAAAACCTCTTACCCGCACACCTCACAGCGGCATCTCACTTCCGGTTCCGCTCCACGTGCCTTGGCTTCCTCGCGCTGTATGATTCCCGCGAGCCGAAATTAACGCATTGCGGCTTTCTCAACGCTCCGGGTCATTCAGAATTTTTCTTCTGCCCTGCTACCTCTTCTGGAAGCCTCTGATTGTACCAGTGTCCCCCTGGCTGGTTGTTACTGGATCCTCTTTGCCTGTTTGGAGGACATTGCTGGAACACTGTGTTTTTTTATTTTCTCTGCAATGCATTGGCAGGACATGGTAGTACCTGTGGACAGCGAATGCATTGTCGAGCGATCTAGCAGTGAGGAAGAGTCGGCTACTAGCAGAAGGAAGAGGCTGGGGGGAGCCACAACCAACACAGGTAGGCGCCCACGTGCCTTTGCTTTTTTGTTCTTCTAGTTTCTGCGTTTTGACATTTGCTTCTTCGTTTGTTTGCCGTGTCTTCTCTATCTTTTTACTCCTGGCTATTCGTAGCCCTCCCTCTTGCAGCTATGGAATCAGAGGCAATGGGACGAAAGGACACCCAGGGGATATAGGTAAGCAACGGTTATTATTTGTTCAGAGATCAGAGATTGCTTTTTGTTTTCAATGTGCTCAAAACTATTTGTTTTGCAGCCTTTCAGTGTCAGAAAAGCCAAGAAACCCAGTGAAACTGAAGCTTAGATTGGTCGGGACCTTCGGCTTCTTTAAATTTCCAGTTGGATTCGCTGGTTTCTGTTCTGAAGCAAGCAGTTACCCAGGCCATCAGGACTCTACTAGGCCCAAAAGGAAATCAAAACGATCCAAACGGGCTTTAAGGACTGAGGCCACACTGCAACGCACAGGAATCGCGAACAAAATCGCAAGCGTTATCGCACGTGATTGTGTGCGCTTTTCTTGTGCGTTCGCGTTTTCGCACATGCGTTTTCGCGTTAGGAAACGCTGCGTTAACGCACCAAAAATAGTGAATGCATGCGTTACCAAAACGCAACGACGCAATCGCGCAGAAATCGCGACGTCTCAGATTCCATAGCAAAAATGCGGTGCAATCGGTAGCGAACGCTGCGCACGCCGAAATACGCGCTTGTGGCCTACCTTAGTGTTTCAGAGTCAGACTTGTCCGAAGGTGAGATCTCTTCAGTGTCCGAGGAGTCTATCTTCTATCAGTCTGAGGATGATGAAGAGCTTGAGTCTGAATCAGCGTTGGATTTAAGCATCATAGAACCTCTCATCAAAGCAGTAAGGCACTCTTTGTCCCTGTCGGCAGAAGAGCTGAAAGTTTCCACTGCGGATAAGCTCTTTCCCTCTATAAAGAAGAAAACTGCTACTTTCCCGGTCCACCAGTCCTGTCAGATTAATTGCCACTGAGTGGAAAAAGATCGAAAAAAAGGTGGTCACTACAGGGAGTTCTCCAAGAAATACCCGTTTACTGAAGCTGACCTTAAGTTTTGGGAGATGCCACCGAAGTGGACTCAGCGGTTGTCCACTTAGCTCCCAGTAGAGGATGCCTCTGTCTTCAAAAAGCCGATGGAGAGGAGAATGAATTTAATCTTAAAAAATCTTTTGTGGCTACGGGAGCTTCTTTACGGCCAGCAGTTCCCCTTACGTCTGTCTTTAGGGCTATGAAGTTATGGGCACTAGACTTGGATCAAGCCATTGATTCAAATGTTAAGAGGCCAAAGTTAAAAGAAATGTTTGCTGACATCAAGAAAGGAATTGATTTTTTCGCGAAGCATCAGTAGACTTAGGGCGATATTTATAAAACCTCGCTATCGTTATCGCAAAAATAACGATCGTTATCGGTAAATACCGGTCGTTATCGGAAAATAGCGATCTCATTTTCCGATAACCGCGCGGTATTAACCGATAACGATCGGTATTTTACGATAGCGATCGGTATTTTACGATATCGCAAAATACCGATCGCTATCGTAAAATACCGATCGTTATCGGTAAATACCGAGCGTTATCGGAAAATGCGATGCGTTATTTTACGATAACGATTGGTATTTACCGATAACGATCGTTATTTTTGGATAACGATAGCAAGGTTTTATAAATATCGCCCTTAGTGAGACTGTCATCGTGGGCTTCGGCTTTAAGCGTAGCTGCTAGAAGGGCACTATGGCCCAAGCATTGGTCAGCAGACACAACCTCCAAGGCGAATCTTTGCCAAATTCCCTTTGAAGGATCTAAGTTGTTTGGGGAGAAGTGTGGACGATATAATAGCTAAAGCCTCAGGATGGAAAAGCCTTTTCTTACCACAGGATAGAAGGGACAAAAGAGGACGAGTGGAATACAGTGCGAGGGACCGGTCCTTTCGTAAAACGTTCAAGGCAGGGAGAGATACAGGAAGACAACGTTCGACAGAGAGGCAAGCAAGCCTTTTCGGTTTCAAGAGCGCTTTCCATAATAAAATGTCCCACCATAGGGACACGAAGGCCCAGAGTCAAGTGGCAGGAAGGCTTTCAGCATTTCTGGACATCTGGGCCGCCTCGACAAAGGATCAGTGGTACTAAAAAAGTTCCAAGGGGTATCGGATTCATTGCGTGTGTATCCAAAAAAGAATGTATTTGTTGTGACCGAAGTTCCAAAGCTATTGTTCAATATGTCTCCCAATTAAGAGAATCGGCGGCAACAGAGACGGTACCTCTTCTGAACAGAAGAAGAGGATTTTACTCGAAACTGTTTCTGGTGACGAAGACCTCAGGATCCCTAAGACCAATTTTGGATTTGAGAGGGCTAAATCAGTATCTGTCAAGACAGAAATTCAAATGGAGTCCCTACAATCCATCATAAGAGTAAATGACGCAAGAAAAGATGCGTATTTCCATGTGCCGATCCACCAGCAATCAGGGAAGTTTTTAAGGTTCAGTGTGAACGGAGAAGATTGGCAGTTCACTTGCCTAC
Organism: Hymenochirus boettgeri; assembly: GCA_019447015.1. Classification (NCBI taxonomy): domain Eukaryota; kingdom Metazoa; phylum Chordata; class Amphibia; order Anura; family Pipidae; genus Hymenochirus; species Hymenochirus boettgeri. The sequence continues at coordinate 151,416,596 of CM033473.1, read as the reverse complement.
CCTTTGGCCTGTCTCACTCTCCGAGGGTCTTCACGAAAGCGTGGTTACAGTAGTCACTGCCTCTCAGAACTCGGGGTATAGCAGTCTACCACTATCTCGACGACCTGTTGGTAGTAGCACAGACAGAACAGCTGAGCCCCTACACACAAGTATAGTAGTCAGAGTGCTGCAAGAACAGGGTGGATTATAAATTGGCAGAAGAGCAACTTAATTCGACTCAGTCTTTAAATACCTAGGAGCTGTCTTCCAAACAAAAGAGAACTTGGTTTCTCTGCCTCTGGAAAGAATCAAAGTGTTGAGAACAGAAGTGTCCAAATTGAAGAAGCAGCAAAGTGTCTCAGTCGCTTATTTATTGAAGGTGATCGGGCTCATGGCAGCGACTGTTTTTCTTGTTCAGTGGGCCAGGTGGCACTTAAGGCCTCTTCACTGTTTCTTCTGACTCGAGTCAGGGAACCTAATCGCCATATCTCAAGGAGACTTACCTTGACGCCATTAGTAAGGTCGAGTCTGTATTGGTGGACAAGAAAGAAAAATTTGGAAAAGGGTTTTCCACTGACTCCTTTTCAAATTATTTATATCACGATAGATGCATCAGAGACCGGATAGGGAGCTTATACCTTGGAAGAGTCGCACAAGGAAGTTGGGAAGAGAAAGGCACCATCGAATGTATTAGAAATCAGAACAATGTTCCAGGCGCTAAAATACTTTCAAAAAGTATAAGGCAGCAAAATGTTTTGTTAAGATGGCGACAACCATCTATATACACAGGAGGCACAAGGAGCCAGTCACTACTAAAGAGGTGGAGCTGATTTTTAGTTTGCTCAAAAGCATCTAGAGTCTCTGTCAATGATTTCCTTCCAGGAAAAAAACAATCTGTTGCAGACTTCTTGAGCAGAAGACAAATAAGTGCAATAGAGTGGAGCCTAAGCAAAGAAATCTTCCTCATGTTAACAGAGAGGGGTTCCCACTATAGATCTGATGGTGACAAAGGCCAACAAGTGCCGTCTCTTCTACTCTTTAGTCTATTGCCCGAGGCCCTAGCCGTGGATGCTTTCCAACAGTCGTGGAGCCGGGGATTCAATTATTTATTTCCGCCCTCCCTCTAATCTGGAGGTCTTTGCTGAAGATCCAACAGGAGAAGGCAGATGTGTTGGCAGTCATCCCAGCATGGCCGCCCAGACCTTGGTACCCACTTCTTCTGGCGCTAGCTGTAGACAAACCAATAAAAATCCCTCACAAGCAAGGATGGTTGACCCAGGGTCCAGTTCAATGCCAGGAGTACAATCATCTCTCTTTGATGGCATGGCATTTGAGAGGAAAAGATTAGAAAGCTGCGGATTAAATAATGAAATAGTAGACTTCCTGTTAAAATCTAGGAAATTACAACTTCCCAAAAGTATTACAAAGTCTGGCAAAAATTTGCCATGGTAGCAGAAAAAGAAAGTTTTTCAATATTCCACCCTGTACGTAAAAAGAACTTACGTATAAGAACATTAAAGTCTCAATATCTGCTATCTCGACTTAAATAGGTACTTCTTTCGCTGAGGAGAATTTGGTCAAAAGATTTTTTTCAAGCCATGATCCGGTTAGGCCAAAAGCCTTAATAGCCTTCCAGCTTGGAACTTACCGTTGGTACTAAAAGCCTTGACGTCCTCTCCTTTCGAGCCTTTGGAGTCAGCATCGGACTGGTTTCTCACTTTAAAATTAGTATTTTTGGTTCCATAACTTCGGCCTGCCGAGTAGGCGAATTGAGTGCCCTTCTTCCAAACCTCCAGACACGGTAATTCTGGACAATCGGGTTAGACTACGACCCTCGTTTATTTTCTGCCGAAAGTAATGACTAATTTCCACATGGACATGGAGATTTCCTTACCAGCCTTTTTTCCTAAGCCAAGAACTGAAAACGAAACGAGGTTACATACCTTGGACTTGGTCAGACGCGATCTCGATATACTTGGATCCACTAAAGGCTGGAGAAAATCTGTTATTTGTAATTCCTAATGGGTCCAGGAAGGGACAAGCCCCGTAGAAGAGAACGATAAGCATTTGGATTGTTTACTGCATAAAAAAAAGCATATACACTGAAAGGCCTTCAGATCCCCGCAGGGTTAGGCCCAATCCACGAGGAAGCAGGTATCGGAGAAGTTTGTAGAAATGCCAGGTGGGCATCAGCCAGAACATTTGTAAATCACTATAAATTGGATGTTCTTGCCTCCCAAGAGGCAAAGTTTGGGGAAAGTTTTGCAGGCTGTTCTGCAAGAATAAAAAAAAAATTTTTTAGCATCTTATCTGTTTCCCTCCCTTCTTTTGTTTAGCTTGGTATATCCCATAAGTGATGCTGCCATGTGACTGGGGAAAATAAAAATCAAATCATATTACCGTGATTTGGTTCCAGTCAGTCTTCATGGCAGCATTCACTACAACCCCTATGAGTTATGTTTTTCAGCTTTGGAAATGAAGACGAGAGGGGCAGTGAAGGGGAGAGCTTAAAAAGAGGAAGGAGTTCCTCTCCCATGGGCGGAGGGAGTTGGGTTAACCCATAAGTGAATGCTGCCATGAAGACTGACTGGGGAAACCAAATCACGGTAAATATGATTTGATTTTATTTTGAGGCCTTACCTGGGCAGTTTTTATAACACCTCTTAGCTACAATGCAATCAACACATTGTACTCAGGAGGTCTCTGACACCTTTTTGATATATGCTGATTGAGACACATTCCTGGGTATTATTGACTTGACAAGCATAATGATGTGTATGTCTTAGAATCTGAAGAGAAATGACGGGAATGAGATCTTCCGGTATACTTTCTTCCTAAATATTATTAAAAAGACCAAAAAGACTAATTGCTTTGCAGGCAGTCATAATGTGTGATTTTGTAATAGCAAAAAGCAGACATACAGTCAGTGGCGTGTACGGATCAATATACCAACCATAGCAGCTGCTATGAACACTGGTTCTCAAACTTTTTCAGACTTTGGTACACCTGGTAATGCAAATTTTTCTCAAGGCACACCTGTGTTCTTAATGTTGAATGAAAAGTTATAATTACCCATATTTTATGCACTTTACAGTGTATTCAAATCAATGTAGTGTAAAGTTATAACTACATTGATTGTGTTGCCGTATTATCATTATAAATATTAATACTACTAACAACAGTGATATTGGTGAAAATATTTCCAACAAAGTCAGATCCGTTACTTCTGATATGAGAGGGGAAGACTTGAAAACAAATGCAAGGTTAAGTTTTTTTTTTGTTTTTTTTGTTTTTTTTAATGTTTTATTATGGGTTGGCTAAAGGGCCCCTTCCAAAATTGCTATGGGGCCTGTGATTTCAAGCTGCGCCCTGCATGCAGTATGTTGATGAAGGGTAACTGGTGTCCAAAAATTACTTTAGGTAAATTGATAGGAATTGCTCTCCTGAGAATTTTTGCAATGTGTTTTCATTGTTTATTTTGCATAGTTTTGAAGATATTTACATTTTTGTGTGTGATATGGCAGCAGCATCACCAGGTCCCCTGCACTTCCTGCTTTCGCTCTGAAACCATGTCAGTCAATCTGCCCTGTGTCTCCTCCCCTTTGCAGCCCCCCAGGTCCCTCCCACTCATGGACCCCATGGTCCCTCCAGTTGCAGGCACCCCTTGGCCCATTCTCTTACAGCCCCATGTGGCCCCGCCAACCCGTGGGTGCCATGGCCCCGCCCACTTGCGGTGCATAAGCCCCCCACACCCGTGGGTGCATAAGCAGTGGAGAGAACACTGCCTGAAAAGGCTATTTTCACATAGTGGGAAAGAAGGGCTGTAGATTCCCTAACCTACTCTGTCAGGACTTCACACAGCAGAGAGGAGGAGGTTCCTGTCTCCCTCACACACTGAGGGAGTCTGAGGTGTGCTCGCCAGCAGCAGGAGAAGCTCTAGGAATGTCACTGTCAGCCTCCCACCCGTTAACTTCCTGGTCAGTCATTTCTTTATTCTTGGGCTGTGATACGTAGAGAGGTGGTTGATAACTCGGTTTAAAGGTAGGAAACTGGCCTTTCATTTAAACTTGTTTGGAGACCACAGTTCCCCTTTAAGAGATTCTTTATAAACACTAAATATTATTGAAAAGGAAAACAGTGAAACAATATGCCAATCAACATGAACAATTAGTTCCACTAAAACATCTCTTAGTTGCACATGTTAATTTTTGTACATTAGAAAGCAGGAGATTAGGTACTGTGCTTTTAAATCTATCTAAAAATATCTGATTGCAATATAAAAATCCTACAGTATGTGATTTGACCTAAACTAATAGTGTAAGAAATGAATACAAGGCAGGAGAAGTATTTCTGTCTTTCTGTTTTGCTGTAATTTAAATCTTACTAGGCATAGAGTTTAGACAGTGAGTTCTTGCAGGTTTTAGTCCCTGGTTTAAAAAACAAAGTTACATATATTGTTATGGGTAAGCTATTAACTGACACTAAACAATATTGCCTAAATCATACAAATGCTAATTGTGTTTAATAAAAGCATAAGAGGTGGTAGTAATGATTGCCATTGCCTCTAGAGTGATAGATTCAGGGGGTAGAGGTGTTTTTTAGAGTATAGTTGCCTTTCAAGTGGTTAACAGCTTTGGCATTTATATCATAATACCACTGAATAGGCCCACTTTGAATTAGCCACTTGACTGATACGGTGTTACTGAAGTTATTCTCCAGTGATGTAAAGTCTTCCTGATTATAAGCTATGATCATAGGTGTATTCTTTGTTCCTGTGGTTTTAACAAACAAAATCGGAGAGCACACCCAGGATCACAACTGGCCTGAGTAACCTAGAACGGTGGTGCTCAGGAGAAAAAAAATATACTGAAAATAAAAATGGGAAACAGAAGCCCATAGGTTCCCACACGCACTCCTAACTTTTGAGTCCACCATTTAACTTATTTACTCCCACCAGACCCCTCACAATCTTAGCACTGCACTACAAACTAGGAGTCACATTACTCAGTCAGCCGCAATATCACGCAGTGGAGGCCGGTGATGTCCTAGTGGGTAGAATCTAGTCCCAGAGCCCTGTCTTCACCTGGCGTTTCACCGGACAAACTCCCTTAGTCAGGGTCTCCCCGACGTGAACTGTAACGACGACTCCCTCGTTTGCAGTTTCTGTATATTGCCCATATGGAGTTTTAGTCCCAGCACATTTGAATTGTCCAATGTGTGGTACATTTGTCTACTGCCAGCCCCTTCTTTTCTACCTCAGTTGGGGTTTTTGGCTTGGAGAACGTTTAGGTTTAATTATTCAAAGCTGTTGGGGATTGTCCGGGTACCGTTTCGATTTCCTTAGATCAATATGGGTTTATGTGTGTTTTTTATTACATATCTATGTATAGTAAAGTAATATTTGTTTTGTTTTGTGGTGATCGCCTCAGTTTATTTGACTTATTTGAGGGTCTGGAAGACTGAATGAGTTAATTGGTGGCCTCAAGAGTTAAGAGTGCTGTGTGGATCCTATGGGCTTTGTTCCCTCTTTTTTTCTTTTCAAAACTGTGGTTTTTAAACAGTTAAAATTCAAGGAATTGGATGTCTAAGAATTTCCTGTGGCAGCCAAGCAACCATAACATAACTTGTTACACTGGAACTGGAATATATAAAATAGTTTAAATTATTTCAAATAAAACACAATATTGAGTTTTTACATTGACCAATTCGGTAGGGAGAGCAATGTTCCTTTCTCCCTATGTCCAAATTACATCCGATTGTGAGAAAATTGTCAGGAAGTAGCCAGCTTGTGCATGTCTATTGAGTTATTGTATTGCATCATAAGACCTCTGATTAGGTCATTGGGCTACCTCAGTAGAAAATTGCAGGGACAATTATTTAGCAAACTATATAGAGTTTACAAACTGGGCCTAATCTCTATGATATAATTTTGTTAAAAAGGTTCTGTGTGTATAGTGCAACACTACCCCTTTTTCCATGTGTTTTTGCCCATCTGATTATATAATGCAGAATGCTAAATACTATGCTATGCTCTCCTACAACCTTTATAAAACTGTACAAGCCTTAGAAAAGTCATCATGGGGTGAAGTAGATGTGGCACCTACAATTATATTTTTATTTGCTAGGGTGTTATCAGTTATCAAGGTTAGAAAAAGTTTAATTAAAGAATAGCTTTTGATGTATCTATTTCTGCGTGTTGCCTCTTTTAGCTTTGTTTTCCTTCATGCGACCTTAAATATATTAGCTTTTCAGTCCTTTTATTCTCAACTTGATCCTATTTAAATGAAGCCTCTTGTGTTGTCTGTGTTCTTTAAAGATAGCGTAGGTTGCAGATGTCTGCCTGTTTTCCACATGGCACAACCAGGCTATGGGAATCCCTAGAGTTTAACATGCAACCAGGAACTTTTTTTTGCTCTGTGTTCCAAAAATGTGAAATCCATATCCCCATTCACTTCATTACAACATCTATTGTTTGCCATACTTATCTGACATTGCTGCTGTCTGTTAGAACGAAATGCCAGGATTACATTTCAAGAGTCCCAGTATATCAGAAAGGGCTCCAGGAATTGTATGACAGATGGTCCATGAATGATATTCACACCCTCTGCCCTTGGCCTTGTGTGAGATGTTACTCTAGTTTGCTGTTCCAAGAGTTAAGGTTGTTGACTGGCATGTGATTATTCTATAATAGTCGAATTGTTTCTCCGGTTCTCTTGCTTTTTATAAAACCGTTTAGCACTCACAGGGCTGAGATTTACAGCATATAATACTAATGTGCCAAAAGGGGCTAAATCTGAACCTGCTCTTGAAGTTTCACTTTTTTTCTATCAACTAAAGAGAATGTACAAATGTGCAAATAAATGTTTTAACATTGAGGATTTAAATGTTCCAGAGCCAATTATTACAGTGGAGTTTTACTGAACAGGTTACATACCAAAAAACATGTTTAGCAAATGAGATCTACGTTTCTAAAAGCAATTTAATTGCACTCATCATAGTTTATGAACAATAATAAATGTGACAATAACACATAGCACACATCGGGCCTCTATTTATAAAAGCCATTATTTATTTCATGATTACCCTTTAAATTAAAATACAGGTTATATGTATAAAGTGAACGTTTATTTTTCTCAAATAATCATCCCCAAAACTGTGTACCCCATTACACCACAAGATACATTGGGCCGTATTTATAAGCGCAATTGTAAATTAACTTACCCGCGGTATTGCTAAAAAGCGATACTGCGGCTTTCTAAATACGGCCCATAAAGCTCATTTACCCAGAGCCGCTGGGCAATAAAATGGCGTTAAAGTCGCACTAACTGGTTCGCAATGAGATAGGGCAACTTTAACTCCATATTACGCCAGATGGTGCTAATCGACCTTTTGTGATTTACTCACATGGGCTAATGAGATGTTGAAACCCAGAAAGGGAATTAGCCCGGAGCGAAAGCATCTCTGGGTAAATCTCCCCCATAGGCTAACACTGAAAGATTTAAGATATTAGGGTTTCTTTTTTTGCCATTCAATGTTTTTGAGTCATATTCCTTAACATGGGTGTTTTTGGGAGGGTGTACATTTTAATTCAACTCAATTGATTTAATTTAAATTAATTCAATTTCTGCCTAGGAAACAGCTTTATTTTATACATTCACACGTGCTTTGTTTTATATACATTACAAAGCATACATACAAAAAAATCTAAATATGCCTCAAACATGTCTGCAAATCTATTGTCACAATCCTTTCATGTACACGAGGTAACCTTTCAACTGCCAAATGGAAACCAGCATTATGCAAAAGACTATATAACATTTGATAGATTTGGCGTTCAAGCTGCAAATCTACCACATGTCTAAATAGGCCAGCAGTTTTACCTACATTTCTGGCAGTTTTTCCTCCCATTGGCCATCTTGTCCCATTATTAGTGATAGCAAGTCGATTAACAAAATGATTGGTCCATGTATTTATCTGAACATTGGTCAAGTGTCGTAAAAAATGTAGTGTATGGCCGCTTAACGTAGCACCATATTCATGAGTAACCACTACTTTCAGTCTCGTCCCACAGTCTGTGTCTGTGATAATCCTTCTATTCTGACGAAGGCAAATGCACAAAACAGAATAAAAAATCTCAACAATAATACTATGGGGTGTAGTGCTCCTCCCTAATACCACCATAAAATAGAAATTTACTCCAAATAGGAGGCTGCCTCTAGGAAATAAAGTATAAATAAATCTACCTATGGCATCATAAAAAAACCAAAGATGCCTGATTTTTTTTGTAACGTGTCACCAACCCTTTAATCATAGTAAATGGCTTTCATAGACTCTATTAACAACAATATACAATATTCAAACCGTGAACAAGACACATAAGTGCGATTCTCCCAGAGAGCTATTGCTCTGGGTAAAATCTCCCGAATGAGATTCGATATCGCGTTTTCGACTGTGGGTAAATCTCAAAAGAATTTTGATGCCCCGGAGCGTCCCCAGGGCTGAATATTATCATGCAGCTCAACCAGTATTGGAACTCTGACCCGTCAAATTCTGCACGTGTAAACTGTTAAGTCTGTACCAATCCTGAAAAAAACAGGGCAGTTCCGTTCAAGCCCCAAAACTAATTATGATCTGTGTGGTAAGAGAACTCCAAAAAAACAGTCACACACGGAGTGCTCTTAATCCAACCTCCAAACCCCCTCCGTATAGCATAGCATAAGTGGATCCCCTAGAATAGGAACACACCAGTCACAGTACCTTTACTGGAATTACATGCCCTAAGGCATATACTCACCCATTTGCATGCTCACCCAGCTAGCTCATCTCAAACACCATATGAATACTGTGAACATACTGTGTAAAGCACAGACTCAGGATTTTTCTCCTCTTCTAGCACACTTAGGAACCACGCAGTCACTGAAGTTGGTCCTCTCTGGGATTCCCTCCTGGTCACACTGAACACCTACATGCATTTCAGGCTAAATCTGCTTTCTGTTCCACCCTCCTTTTTACTAACCATCTTTTAAAAGGGAAGAACATCATATAATACACAATATTCAAAACCTATTGTTAGAGTCAATGGTATACATTGTACAGTTTCCAATTCTTGTCAGCATGGCATCTGATTTGCACTTCCATCAACACTAATAAGATCGCATTTATAAGAAACAGAAATTGAATTTCTACATTTAACCCATTCTGTTGGCCTTCTTTAATCTATAAATCCAATAATTTCTCTCTGCAGTATTATTTTATTATAGTCCCCTCCTCTTCCAATGCGTGTAGTGTAAACCTTCAACTTTTTTAATTCACTTCAATTTACTGTCCCTCCATACTGTCTCATTCTTATATATATATATTGATGAACACCTGCATTTTTTGGGATATGTTTCAGTACATGTCTGCCTTACCACTTGTCTAAGGCTGGGTACGCACCAGCCAATATTTTCGACTGACCATCCGATTCCCCGATTCCCACACTTTCACGAAAATATTGGCTGGTGTCACTATAGAAAAACATTTTTTTCTTTTTATCTGAAATTACATCTTTCCCCAAACTGCCCCCTACTTTTTTTCAAAATACCTTTGCAGCAGCCTGGGGAAGTTGTGCTAGTTCCTGGGGGCATGTCTCCTCCTGTGCTGGGCAGGCTGTCAGTCAATGTGCATCATCATGCCCAAGGGTGAACACGTGTCGAACAGTGCATCCACAGGCAGGCATGCACAGCGATCGGAACAGAGGAGCACTATAATCACCAAGACTGCACAGAATTGCTTCATTTGCAGGTACAGGTGTCTAATTTTTTAGGAGTGGAGATACCCTTTAAATTGCAACTCAGGTCACTCTACTTAGCAACAAATGTGCAATGAACATGGTGAAGGAATTATGGGGGAGGATGAGCTCAGCTAAAGACTGAGGAGAGCAGTTCTAAAATGTAAAGAGTAAAAGCTGCTTCAGTACTTTATACAGTGGCCCCTGTTACTAGCAGCCATGAGATCCCTATCTCTGTCTCTTTCTCTTCCTTCCCACCAACTCTCCAATTAGAACTATAGTAGGTGAGGAGTGAACAATTCACTGGAGGAGACATGGAAGCAGGTACATAACGTTTTATCATGTTATTACTGGCTGCTAAAGGATTAAAGGTATACTGTGCTGGGACTGAAGTGATAATAGCAATTCTCTGCACTGAAAGTATAATGGGAAAGTATGGTGGCGTTAAAGGGTTTATGGTAATATTCTGCTGGCACTGAAAGTGGAATTGGCAATACTCTGGGGGATTTCCTTTGGACTAACTCTCCGCTATACAGTAAGTACTTTACTCATCTGATCACATGACCTTACCTGGGTGGAGTACACAATCCCAGAGGCTTGGTCAAACCCCCATTGTACCACACAAAATATATAAAGATGGGATAGTATACAACTAGTGCAACTAGTGACCAATTTAATATAGTAAATGTACAAATAGAAGCCTAGTGCACACCCAAAAAGAATGCAGGCTTTTTAAAGCAGCATCAAGATGGAAAGATGTTTCTCAATCTCACCAAATTTCCCTTTTCTTCCTTACCTGACAACTTTTTCATGTCACCCACCGCTAGAACCATTTTTCTGCGGAAACACTGGTGCCACATACCGCGCATCCCCTAAAACCTTCCAATCAGTATCTCATTGGTGACTAATGACGCTGCATATGCACAAATGTTGTATAACATCCAGTCTCCCTGGTACAAGTCTCATCTGTCCCACTTACCAACTACTAAGCGTCCCACTAAAGGACACCAGCAGTAGACAGCGTCAAAAGGGAAACCCAGCTGTAGTTTGGATTTGCCACGTTTTTGGGGTTTTTTGGGGGGGGGAAGGGCGCACGTAGTGAGAGGGTTTCTAGGGTACTAAGATGGCTAGAAATGGCACTGACGATACATGCACAGCAGGCACAATTAAGACGTAACGCTAGCCATTAATGAATTGGTTAGCATACTTTAACTCCATAAAATAGTGCACCACCACGGCATTTGCTCACAATTTGTTCAGTTTCAGTGTCAGACAAACAGATGCACAGGAATTCTTCAGAGCACATTTATGCCTCCACATTCTTGTTATTTCCCAATCCAGCCACCTGAGATGCTGGACAAAATCCAATGTGTGAGAGACTGCTTACTATATGAGGAAGTGAAAATGGACAAATGACAGGAAAAAAAGAAACAAGATTTTAAAGGTAGGAAAAATATATAAGGTGAATTACAAAAGGGTGTACGTGGCCTTAATGGTTTCTATGAATAAAACCTGAGAAAAAACAACCCTTTGAAAACATCCGAAATGAAAATTTTAGCTAAAAATAGCAGAAAACAAGTTTTTTTGTTGTAAAAATATAACTAAAGGGTTTTATAAATTACTTTGCAATATTGCAAAAACAAATCTGCACATTGTATTGTTTTTGGACAGTTTCATTGAACATGACCATGGTGGGAAAACGAAATAAAGGACCCAGTCAGCCATACCTTATAGCCATTATCTTTATGATTATATCATACCATTACTTATTTGTTAATTAAGACACGGATTCAACTTTATTTTGGGTAACAAAACGGCCACGGCTTTTATTGATCACTTTAAATAAATTATGCCCTTTTATTTGCATAATAACACCACTGCACACCCTTGGTACCAAACCATACTGTTGTTAACCAACCTAGCCATAGATCTTAGCTTGAATGCCACCTCTGTCTTACCAAGGGCATATAACGGGTCCAAAAACATATCCAGCAAGGGTGTACCCGCCACCAGGGGTTCATTTATCCCTACAATGAGCTTGACCTGCCACAAATAAGGCCTGATCAATGCCGTCTTGTAGGCTGATAAAAATATATCCAGGTCGATGTCATTCAATGGATACCATCCAGCCTCATCAGTGACCTATTGTCACCCTCCAATTTGCTTGTGCCTAATCACCACTCCACCCAAGGAGCACACAATCTGGAATCCATGTGTTGACTACCCTCCTTACCTCTCAATGGCTGCTGGGTCCCTAGCCCCCTGCCATACTACCCGGGGACAATCTCCAACCAAACCATTACCACCTCATGGAAGAAACCCCCGATCAGAGACAGATCGGCCTTCACAGCATCATCATATCAGTTAACCAGCCTTGCAAAGATCATTCCCTGCAACGTAAATCACCAGCACCAACGGTCCCAGATTCAATCGGCATTTCCACCCGCTTCCTCCGGGAGCACTTGCACCCAGGACATCCCTCTGATGCCATTCTATTCCAGAGACGTTGCAGTAAACCCAGGTTCCTGCCACCGGGATGAACTTCCGCCCTCCTTGCGCCCCAAACAATAAGAGTGACCGATCAGCCAAATAGTCCCCCCGCTTTTCATCTGAAATAAAAAAAAAATGTATTCAATGGAACACTTCAGCTATATCTGAGCTGTGCAGTTAGATTTCCACCTTCCTAGAGGCTTAACTTCCTGCTCGGAGAAACCGAGATTCTAGGCCTCCGTGGCCGCCCCAAACCTGAAAGAATCCGTGCTAACTCTTTTGGTTAAGGTCCTACCTGTTGCAATGATACCTTCAGCACAGACTCAACTTTGTATCGGGTGAGAGGAGCCCCGTTGGCATGTGACAAAAAGGGGTGAAGACGTAAGTCTAGAGGACATAATCTTTTATCGCTGATACCGGGCAAAACTCCCCTTAATGGGAGGATCACTAAACCATCCCCGTCACCGAAGATGTCCGTCTTAGACCTCCTAATGCGGACCCTATTTTGCTTTCCATAATGTGCAACAACGTTCTCCAACAGAAGCCCACCTGGTTTCTTCGTACTCTGGGGACCAACTCACCCAGCCGCTGGCCCCAAAAAGGCTAATGAAGAGATGTTTTGTAAGTGGATAGGCAGGATGTGAAGACTCTCTATCAGTCTGACAAGCACCCAAACGAAATAGGCGTTTTAACTCTTTTGGAGTATATTCCTTCTTCCATCCCCTTAGAATTGACGGACTAAAAACTCCTTGGTTATGTCCTGCCAACCAAAGCGCGAAAGAAAAGGAAACACCTTGTAGCCTTGTACGTGGTCATTCTGAATTGAGAAAGACAGTCAGATGACTAGTAAACGTCTTCAAGAACTAAACTTCAAGTCCAGTTGATTTAATTAAATACAACAGATTACCATGACCTGGATGAATGAGGACCTCACAAGCATAGATACTCTAAAGTCTCTCCTGTCCCCGGCCATATCCACCCACTCCTTCCACAACTTACCATGATTGTGGCCAAGTTGACGGAGCCACCGATGCTAGTACCATGGCCATCAGCGTTTTCCACTGATCGCCCATAAGGATGCTGGGCATTTGCTCCCCTCCTTATCTGCCTCCAGTGCCACACTGGGAAAATCTTCCCACTGGAAACAGAGAGCATCAGCAATCGTGTTATCAATGCCTGGAACATGTTTTGACCCTAAACATATGTTGAGTTTGTAGGCAATGCACACTAGGTGTCTTAGCACGCAAGGACTGGGGGGGAAGAACAGAACTGTTTGTTAATCACTTGCATTATCAGTCCAGAAGCAGATAGATTTATTAACCATCCTATTCCTCCATAATTCCATCCACCACCCGCTACCACTATGGGGAACAGTTTCCAACAACGTCAGATTTCTACTATACCATAAGCAACCCAACTCTCCGGCCAGCTCCCTGCGCTCCATGCCCTGGCCAAAGATGGCCCCAAGCCCAGCGAACCCACCGCATCCGTGAACACATGCAACTCCTCGCTGGATTGCTCCTCGCTGGATTGCTCCTCGCTTTGTATCAGCAACCTTCCGTTATATGAATCTAAAAAGGACTCCCAGACTTTTAGATCTTCCTTGAGCTCCCTGGATAGCTGAATATGATGATGAGGGGCTTTAACCCCGCATGGTGGATAGCGAAAGCCGCCTCAAAAACCCTACCCATAGGTAGGATTCTGCAGGCAACATTCAGGGAACCCAACAGGATTGTAAACTGCCAAGAGTGACCTTGTTGGCTAACAACATACCCTAACCCCTTTTAGCAAGTTGACCAGTCTATTTCTATGCCAAAAATGAAAGTGTGGTCAAAAGCCTAACTGTTTTTTTTTTCTGCTGACAGAGGGAACTCAAACTTAGCCCACTGTACCTGAAAGACTTCAGTAAAAACGAGCAGTGATCTGACCCCTGCCAACGAAAAGGAAGTCAATCCAGGTATGAAGGACAAATCTGGAGCCTGCTTCAAATTGAACTCACCCATTCTAGAAAAGAACTGAATGTTTCAAAAACACAGCACAACAAAAGCGCACCCCATAGGAAAGCAAATGTCCATAGTAGAAAAAAATCATCCAAGCTGCAGCCCAACAGATGGAAGCATTCCTATGGCGTATAGGGCGAAAATCAGTGCTCCCATACAAAAAACCATTCTTATAGTACATGTTTCTTCTCTCCTTGGGTTTTTTATTGAGCCAGCCCCATCGCGGCTACGCTCACTGGGTCCTCGGGCCTCCTAGAACTGGGCTTTTTGGAAGCAGCCTTACCCCCTTCTAAGAACTTTGCTGCAGATTGTCCCGATCCCCCCGCAAAGGAGCATTTGTGACGAAAACGCACGCTGCAACCCAAATTACCATTGCCCTTCATTAATCCAACAAGGGTTGCTTTTTGGCCAGCGAAGTGGCCCCAAACCCTATGTATGGGTGTTCCCTGTGCTACCCTGACCTGAACCTGACTTCCTTTGCAACATCATGATCTCTGAGCCAAGAGTTGGTGGCCTCCGTGTTCCACCCCACCTCATGATGCTCTGCCAGTCTACGTCTAAACTCCTCATCGTAGTGCCACCATGCAGTAACCCCCGTAATAAACAAATAGCTTGGAGCATTTTTGCGGGAATTTTTGCCCTATTACCCTGCTAGTACGCAAAATGCTTGAACCCATGTTCAAGGTTTTGGCCACTTTCGGCTTCCTCTCCTTGCCTGCCTCCAGGCGGACAAACTCCTTATCGACTGTCACCATTTCAGGGTTGACTAGACCTGATCTCTATAAACTAATTTTTCCAGATCTTTTCCTTACCACACTCCAAAACATGGACCCCAAATGGGCTCACCCTACAAAAACAGTCTCTTTCAGAGCCTCTACTTGCACCTGCTGACGCCGCTGGAGCTCCTTGGCCCCCATGATGGAATGCCCCCTGCCGAGCCTTGAGGCTAGCCTTGAGCTTGCCCAGTAAGGATCTAGGCTTGTGCCAAACTATTGGCTTCCCCACACCTCCCATGGCCCCCCTGCACTCAGTACAAGACAACTCACCACCCAGCTTGTTGTACTTTTGTCTCTGACTCCGCCTTGCTCATCATCGCCTGCTCGGCCAGCGATAGACTGGCCCCTTTGTTTAGTGCCCTGTCCTCAACGTCTGGAGCCGGAACGGATCTGGAGCAGGTGGATGTGCTTTGAGTAGGGGACCCTCTGCCGTGCCTTCTTGTGCCATGGTGCCCTTGCGTCTCCTCTTAATAGGTCCTGGCCTGGCTCCTCGACTGGCTGGGCATGAGCACTGTCTTGCCCCTCTTCATGAGTGTGGCGATCCGAGTGGCTGGAACCCGACTAGAGGAGAAATATCTATATCTCCTACAGTCCCCCCTTTTCTGTTTTTTCTCTCACTCCCTCCTGCTGTGGCGACCTCTGCTCCCCTCCCTGGTCTCTACACTAGCTCACCTTGGGGATAGCGACCCCGCCAATGACTTCCCCTCTTGCCTCTCCTTCAGTCTGTGCATCCTGGCCCTACTACTTGCTGATCCAGCTGACTCTGCCGGGCGTCTTCTGTAAATTCCCTGTGGTTTAGCCTATCGGCCTCTACAGTCTACTGCCGTGGCTAGACCTATGCCCTGTACTGGCATGTGGCTTAAGTCCCTGGTTAAATCTTGGTCCAGAACATTTACCTGCAACTGGTTTGGCCTCCTGCCTTGGCCTGTGCTATGGTGCTGATCCTGATCTGGGAGGTCCCCTCCCCTGACCCTCCTTCTTGCGTGGTGGAGAAGGTCTCCTCCTCCTATGGCCTTGACCTAAATATGGCACTTATGGCCCCCACTAAACCCCTCCTCTGTGCCACTGCCTTCTTCCCACCTTCAGCTGGGCTCAGCTGGTCTGGAGGCAGGAGCTACATGTGGGCCTAACCCAGGCCCCACACCGGGTGGCCTGGAGGGTTGATGACGGGGTGATCTGCTCCTTGGGCTCCTACCTGGCTGCTCACCTGAGGCCAGGAGAGCCTGCAGCCATCCCCCCCTTCCATGTCTGATTCTCTCCCTCCTGGTCCATTATCGGAACGCTCATGGTGCCGCTCACCTAATCTGCCAATTTCAGTTTTCCAGGAGAGATGCTCCGCATGGCGCCTTCCTCTTAAAAGACTATACCCGCCCTTGCGAGCCTGGAAGGAAAAGAGATGCCGCTGCCTGTAGAGGGAAACAGCTTCCCCCCATGGTCAGACCCCCATCCGCTATACACGGCGGGCTACCATCACTGACAGTTCTTGAACTTATTGCAGTGTGAGTGAAACTATTATAATGCTCTTTGTCACTCTGATTGCTGGTACATATTCGGGTTGATCAGTTTATCTTTTTCTTGTTGCATTAAGGGCATTCAAAAGGCAACTAAGGCTCAGAACAATACTGAATCAGAAGGCAGAGCACCTCAATTTGTCTTAATTAGGGAGGCGCCACCTAGCAACAGCTGATGGCATAGATGGCTGCCTCCTCCCGACCTACCACTGAAAACAATAATGAGCACATGGGTACTTAGGACAGTCGGTTCTCATTGTGCTGCGCGAGGAGCTGCGGAACTTTAAATTTTATCAACTCTGCGCATAGGGACGATTTGGGAGGAGTAATGCAGTGGTTCATTTCCAGGTAGTAAAATGTCTACATTGTGGGTCCTTGGTTCATTTCCAGGTAGTAAAATGTCTCCAGTGTGGGTCAGTGGTTGACT
Organism: Hymenochirus boettgeri; assembly: GCA_019447015.1. Classification (NCBI taxonomy): domain Eukaryota; kingdom Metazoa; phylum Chordata; class Amphibia; order Anura; family Pipidae; genus Hymenochirus; species Hymenochirus boettgeri. Next base: position 151,399,644 of record CM033473.1, on the reverse strand, counting down.
TCCAGGTAGTAAAATATCTCCAGTGAGGGTCAGTGGTTCATTTCCAGGTAGTAAAATGTCTCCATTGCAGATCGGTGGTTCATTTCCAGGTAGTAAAATGTCTCCAGTGTGGGTCAGTGGTTCATTTCCTGGTAGTAAAATGATTCCAGTGTGGGTCAGTGGTTCATTTTCAGGTAGTAAAAAGTCTCCAGTGTGGGTCCATGGTTTCTTTTCAGGTGGTAAAATGTTACCAGTGTGGGTCAGTGGTCCATTTTCAGGTAGTAAAATGTCTACAGTGTGGGTCCTTGGTTGATTTCCAGGTAGTAAAATGTCTACAGTGTGGGTCAGTGGTTCATTTCCAGGTAGTAAAATGTCTCCAGTGTGGGCCAGTGGTTCATTTCCAGGTAGTAAAATGTCTACATTGTGGGTCCTTGGTTCATTTCCAGGTAGTAAAATGTCTCCAGTGTGGGTCAGTGGTTGACTTCCAGGTAGTAAAATATCTCCAGTGAGGGTCAGTGGTTCATTTCCAGGTAGTAAAATGTCTCCATTGCAGATCGGTGGTTCATTTCCAGGTAGTAAAATGTCTCCAGTGTGGGTCAGTGGTTCATTTCCTGGTAGTAAAATGATTCCAGTGGCGGTCAGTGGTTTCATTCCAGATAGTTAAAATTCTCCATTGCAGGTCAGTGGTTCATTTCCGGTAGTAAAATGTCTACATTGTGGGTCCTTGGTTCATTTCCAGGTAGTAAAATGTCTCCAGTTGGGTCAGTGGTTGACTTCCAGGTAGTAAAATATCTCCAGTGAGGGTCAGTGGTTCATTTCAGGTAGTAAAATGTCTCCATTGCAGATCGGTGGTTCATTTCCAGGTAGTAAAATGTCTCCAGTGTGGGCCCGTGGTCATTTCCAGTGTAAATGTCTCATTGTGGGTCCTGGTTCATTTCCAGGTAGTAAAATGTTCCAGTGTGGGTCAGTGTGATTGACTTCCAGGTAGAAAAATATCTCCAGTGAGGGTCAGTGGTTCATTTCACGGTAGTAAAATGTCTCCATTGCAGATCGTGGTTCATTTCCAGGTAGTAAAATGTCTCCAGTGTGGGTCAGTGGTTCATTTCCTGGTAGTAAAATGATTCCAGTGTGGGTCAGTGGTTCATTTCAGGTAGTAAAAGTCTCCAGTGTGGGTCCATGGTTCTTTTCAGGTGGTAAAATGTTACCAGTGTGGGTCAGTGGTCCATTTCAGGTAGTAAAATGTCTACAGTGTGGGTCCTTGGTTGATTCCAGGTAGTAAAATGTCTACAGTGTGGGTCAGTGGTTCATTTCCAGGTAGTAAAATGTCTCCAGTGTGGGCCAGTGGTTCATTTCCAGGTAGAAAAATATCTACAGTGTAGGTCCTTGGTTGATTTCCAGATAGTAAAATGTCTCCAGTGTGGGTCAGAGGTTCATTTACAGGTAGTAAAATGTCTCAGGGCGGGTCAGTGGTTCATTTACAGGTAGTAAAAGTGCTCAGTGAGGGTCAGTGGTTATTTCAGGTAGTAAAATGTTCCCCGTGTGGGTCAGTGGTTCATTTCCAGATAGTAGAATTCTCCAGTGTGGTCAGTGGTTTTTTCGTAGTTTAGGTAGTTAAATGTCTCCAATACCTGAAATGAACCACGAACCCTCACTGGAGACATTTTACTACCTGAAAATAAACTACTGACCCACACTGGAGACATTCTACTACTTAGAAATGAACCACTGACCCACACTGGAGACATTTTACTACCTGAAAATGAACCACTGGCCCTCACTAGAGACATGTTACTACCTGGAAATGAACCACTGACCCTCACTAGAGATATTTTACTATCTGAAAATGAACCACGGACCGACACTGGAGACAATTCAATGCCTGAAAATGAACCACGAACCCTCACTGAATTGTCTCCAGTGTCGGTCCGTGGTTCATTTTCAGATAGTAAAATATCTCTAGTGAGGGTCAGTGGTTCATTTCCAGGTAGTAACATGTCTTCAGTGTGGGGCAGTGGTTCATTCCAGGTGTACATTGTCTTCAGTGTGGGTCAGTGGTTCATTTCCAGGTAGTAGAATGTCTCCAGTGTGGGTCAGTGGTTTATTTTCAGGTAATAGAATGTCTCCAGTTAGGGTCAGCGGTTCATTTCCAGGTAGTAAAATGTCTCCAGTGAGGGCCAGTGGTTGATTTCCAGGTAGTAAAATGTCTCCAGTGGGGGGTCAGTGGTTGATTTCCAGGTAGTAAAATGTCTCCAGTGAGGGTCAGTGGTTCATTTCCAGGTAGTAAAATGTCACCAGTGTGGGTCCGTGGTTCATTTTCAGGTAGTAAAATGTCTCCTGTGTGGGGCAGTGGTTCATTTCCAGGTATTAAAATGTCTCCAGTGAGGGCCAGTATTTAATTTCCAGGTAGTAGAATGTCTCCAGTGAGGGTCAGTGGTTTATTTTCAGGTAGTAGAATGTCTCCAGTGTGGGTCAGCGGTTCATTTCCAGGTAGTAAAATGTCTCCAGTGAGTGCCAGTGGTTGATTTCCAGGTAGTAAAATGTCTCCAGTGAGGGTCAGTGGTTCATTTCCAGGTAGTAAAATGTCACCAGTGAGGGCCAGTGGTTCATTTCCAGGTAGGAAAATGTCTCCTGTGTGGGTCAGTAGTTCATTTCCAGGTATTAAAATGTCTCCAGTGAGGGCCAGTATTTAATTTCCAGGTAGTAAAATGTCTACAGTGTGGGTCAGTTTTTTCATTAAATACCGTGAGAGTAAATTGTTAAACACTAAAAATCATGTACACAGATGTAAAGGCTTGTGGTAAAAAAATAAATAAATAAAAGCAGAAAAAAACGTGTGTTTTAAAAAATAAAGAATTTAAAACTACATTAAAAACTGCCCAAAATACAGTCTTATATAGAATTCCAAGTTTTTTTTTTTTATATGATTCTGCTGCTGCAGAAGCCTTTTGTAATTATGGTATTGATAGAAAACAGGAGCTTAGGTTCTTTTATTTCCAAAACCATGTAAATATTGAACTGAAATTAACAACTGTAACCAGACCATGCCAGCTCGGTTCTTACCTGGTAGAGTACTTGAACACCGTGCAGACACAGAGCCTTCAACTGCACAGGCTCCATGTTTTAATTGGCAGAACCATCTGTTGTATTTTTTCACAGAATGAACTATACTAACAGGAGGTCATTTGATCATGAGTTTTTAATTATCCTAATCTTTGTCCAATGGTAAGAAAAAAAATTCTCTGCAGATTAAAAGGAAAAACCTGCAAATCTAGCAATGGAAAAGCCGATGCTGGCTCAACAGTCTCTAATTTTTATCCTCTATTTTTTGTTATATGTTCATATAAAATGTGTCTATATACATAAACTATCAATTTGTGTTTAAAGACAATTATCGTTTTACTTCTTATAACAAGAGAAAATCGTCAACTGGTTGTGGTTTTTGTGGTTGAATGAAACATTTGAATTTCACATATAACAGACAGGTAGTGTCTCAGAGATGATTTTTAAGAGATATCTTAAAAATGGATTTGCAAGCATAACAGAATATTAATGCATCATTCAGCAAAGCGGCTGAGGGCAAACAGGAAAAGAAAAGAACATAGTCATCCCATTTGTAGAGGGAGTGTCAGCGAAATTAAATGAATTTTTAAAAGACACCGCATCCCTGTCTGCTTTAAACCCAGTAATACACTGAGACAGCAACTGGTGCATCCAAAAGACCCACTACCGAAATACAAGAAGAGCAACATTATATACTGTACGCAGTGCAGTAAAGAGTGCTCAGATTTGTGTGCGGGGGTTGGGGGTGGGAGGGGGACGGGGGACTAAACAGCAGCTACACCAACTTATGGCCCAGCACAGAAGAGCCAATTCCTAGGGTCAGGACTCAATGCCGGGTAGATATACTTGTATATCTGCATCTTAAGGAAAAAGAAATGCGCATTTGAAGACTGTAATGTCAAAGTCTGGGACAAAGAAAAAGACTGGTTTAGAAGAGACATCAAGAAAGCCATTCCATGTCAAAAAAAAACAAGCAAAAACAGAGGCGGAGAGGTTCCACACCAAATGTTTGATATGAACAATGCTGTTTTCCCCAGTCACATGGCAGCATCCACTTATGGGTTAACCCAACTCTCTCCGCCCACGGACAGAAAACTCCTCTTCCTTTTTTTAAGCCTCCCCTTCACTGTCCCCCTTCGTCTTTTTTTCCTGTCCGCCGCTTACCTGCCATCACGGCGCTGTCCAGGAGTCTGCATCTCTGCTCCTGATGCCCCCCATGTTGCGCTCCAGTAGTTTGCAGGTGGGGATGTCGGCCTGGGTGTCGGGCTGTTCGGATCTCCCTTCCGTTTTTGGAAGTTGGAGGCCTTTGTAGAGGTTAGGAGCAGCTCTCCCTCGCTACCAGGGCCAGTGTGTGTTCCCTGGGGTCTGGTGCGTATCGCGCTCCGGCAGTTCCCTCTCTCTTCCGGCTATGCATCTACTTCCGGGTTCGCGTCCACGTGGCCTTGGACTTCCGGTCGCGGCCCGATGACGTCAGCAGCTGCACCGGGAGAATTTAAAACCGTGTTGGCGGCTTCTCAGGCGCGGGTCATTCAGGAAATTTTCTGCTGCCCTGTCTGGACCTCTGCTGGAAGCCTTTGGATTGTACAGTGTCTGCCTGTGTTCTGGATCTCTTTGCCTGTGTGGGGGAACTGCTGGAGCTGTTTTTTTCTGCTTGGCAGCTTTAAGAGCCTTTTGCATCTTCATACCTGGAGTCTTTAGGCCTGTATGTAAGGTAAGTACCTTGCTTTTTTCTTTTAGGTTGCGTTTTGCTTTGTTTTTTGCCGTGTCTTCTTCTATACTTTTTACTCCTGGCTTTCTTATGCCCTCCCTATTCTTTGCAGCTATGGAATCAGAGAATGGGACGAAAGGACACCCCAGGGGATATAGGTAAGCAGGACGTTATTATTTTTCAGAGATTGCATTTTTGTTTTCAATGTGCTCAAAACTATTTTGTTTTGCAGCCTTTCAGTGTCAGAAAAAGCCAAGAAACCCAGTGAAACTGAAGCTTTAGATTGGTCGGGACCTTCGGCTTCTTTAAATTTCCAGTTGGATTCGCTGGTTTCTGTTCTGAAGCAAGCAGTTACCCAGGCCATTCAGGACTCTACTAGGCCCAAAAGGAAATCAAAACGATCCAAACGGGCTTTAAGACTGAGGCCACACTGCAACGCACAGGAATCGCGAACAAAATCGCAAGCGTTATCGCACGTGATTGTGTGCGCTTTTCTTGTGCGTTCGCGTTTTGCGCATGCGTTTTCGCGTTATGGAAACGCTGCGTTAACGCACCAAAAATAGTGAATGCATGCGTTACCAAAACGCAAACGGAAGCGCAATCGCATGGGCATCGGAAATCGCTGGAATTTTCTCGTTCCCACGATTTCCATTTTAGCAAAAATCGCCGGTGCAATCGGGTGAGCGAAACGCGTGCGCAAACGCGCGAAATACGCGCTAGTGTGGCCTAGCCCTTAGTGTTTCAGAGTCAGACTTGTCCGAAGGTGAGATCTCTTCAGTGTCCGAGGAGTCTATCTTCTATCAGTCTGAGGATGATGAAGAGCTTGAGTCTGAATCAGCGTTGGATTTAAGCATCATAGAACCTCTCATCAAAGCAGTAAGGCACTCTTTGTCCCTGTCGGCAGAAGAGCTGAAAGTTTCCACTGCGGATAAGCTCTTTCCCTCTATAAAGAAGAAAACTGCTACTTTCCCGGTCCACCAGTCCATGTCAGATTTAATTGCCACTGAGTGGAAAAAGATCGAAAAAAAGGTGGTCACTACAGGGAAGTTCTCCAAGAAATACCCGTTTACTGAAGCTGACCTTAAGTTTTGGGAGATGCCACCCGAAGTGGACTCAGCGGTTGTCCACTTAGCTCCCAGTAGAGGATGCCTCTGTCTTCAAAAAGCCGATGGAGAGGAGAATGGAATTTAATCTTAAAAAATCTTTTGTGGCTACGGGAGCTTCTTTACGGCCAGCAGTTCCCCTTACGTCTGTCTTTAGGGCTATGAAGTTATGGGCACTAGACTTGGATCAAGCCATTGATTCAAATGTTAAGAGGCCAAAGTTAAAAGAAATGTTTGCTGACATCAAGAAAGGAATTGATTTTTTCGTCGAAGCATCAGTAGACTTAGGGCGATATTTATAAAACCTCGCTATCGTTATCGCAAAAATAACGATCGTTATCGGTAAATACCGGTCGTTATCGGAAAATAACGATCTTCATTTTCCGATAACGCGCGGTATTAACCGATAACGATCGGTATTTTACGATAGCGATCGGTATTTTACGATATCGCAAAATACCGATCGCTATCGTAAAATACCGATCGTTATCGGTAAATACCGAGCGTTATCGGAAAATGCCGATCGTTATTTTACGATAACGATTGGTATTTACCGATAACGATCGTTATTTTTGTGATAACGATAGCAAGGTTTTATAAATATCGCCCTTAGTGAGACTGTCATCGTGGGCTTCGGCTTTAAGCGTAGCTGCTAGAAGGGCACTATGGCTCAAGCATTGGTCAGCAGACACAACCTCCAAGGCGAATCTTTGCCAAATTCCCTTTGAAGGATCTAAGTTGTTTGGGGAGAAGTTGGACGATATAATAGCTAAAGCCTCAGGATGGAAAAGCCTTTTCTTACCACAGGATAGAAGGGACAAAAGAGGACGAGTGGAATACAGTGCGAGGGACCGGTCCTTTCGTAAAACGTTCAAGGCAGGGAGAGATACAGGAAGACAACGTTCGTACAGAGCAGGCAAGCAAGCCTTTTCGGTTTCAAGAGCGGCTTTCCATAATAAAATGTCCCACCAATAGGGACATGAAGGCCCAGAGTCAAGTGGCAGGAAGGCTTTCAGCATTTCTGGACATCTGGGCCGCCTCGACAAAGGATCAGTGGGTACTAAAAAATGTTTCCAAGGGGTATCGGATTCATTTTCGTGTGTATCCAAAAAAGAATGTATTTGTTGTGACCGAAGTTCCCAAAGCTATTGTTCAATATGTCTCCCAATTAAGAGAATCGGCGGCAACAGACGGGTACCTCTTCTGAACAGAAGAAGAGGATTTTACTCGAAACTGTTTCTGGTGACGAGACCTCAGGATCCCTAAGACCAATTTTGATTTGAGAGGGCTAAATCAGTATCTGTCAAGACAGAAATTCAAGATGGAGTCCCTACAATCCATCATAAGAGTGTAAAAAAATGTCTTCGACAGCATGATCCAAAGATGCTTATTTCCATGTGCCGATCCACCAGCATCAGGGAAGTTTTTAAGGTTCAGTGTGAACGGAGAAGATTGGCAGTTCACTTGCCTACCCTTTGGCCTGTCTCACCTCTCCGAGGGTCTTCACGAAAGTCTGGTTACAGTAGTCACTGCCCTCAGAACTCGGGTATAGCAGTCTACCACTATCTCGACGACCTTTTGGTAGTAGCACAGACAGAACAGCTGAGCCCCTACACACAAGTATAGTAGTCAGAGTGCTGCAAGAACACGGGTGGATTATAAATTGGCAGAAGAGCAACTTAATTTCGACTCAGTCTTTAAAATACCTAGGAGCTGTTCTTCCAAACAAAAGAGAACTTGGTTTCTCTGCCTCTGGAAAGAACAAAGTGTTGAGAAACAGAAGTGTCCAATTGAAGAAGCAGCAAAGTGTCTCAGTCTCTATTTTATGAAGTGATCGGGCTCATGGCAGCGACTGTTTTTCTTGTTCAGTGGGCCAGGTGGCACTTAAGGCCTCTTCAGCTGTTTCTTCTGACTCGAGTCAGGGAACCTAATCGCCATATCTCAAGGAGACTTACCTTGACGCCATTAGTAAGGTCGAGTCTGTTATTGGTGGACAAAGAAAAATTTGGAAGGGTTTCCACTGACTCCTTTTCAAATTATTATATCACGATAGATCATCAGAGACCGGATAGGGAGCTTATACCTTGGAAGAGTCGGCACAAGGAAGTTGGGAAGAGAAAGGCACCTCATCGAATGTATTAGAAATCAGAACAATGTTCCAGGCGCTAAAATACTTTCAAAAAAGTATAAGGCAGCAAAATGTTTTGTTAAGATGCGACAACAATGGCAGTCGCTATATACCCACAGGAGGCACAAGGAGCCAGTCACTACTAAAAGAGGTGGAGCTGATTTTTATGTTTGCTCAAAGCATCTAGAGTCCTGTCAATGATTTTCCTTCCAGGAAAAAACAATCTCGTTGCAGACTTCTTGAGCAGAAGACAAATAATGGCAATAGAGTGGAGCCTAAGCAAAGAAATCTTCCTCATGTTAACAGAGAGGGGTCGTCCACTTATAGATCTGATGGTGACAAAGGCCAACAAAGTGCCGTCTCTTCTACTCTTTAGTCTATTGCCCAGAGGCCCTAGCCGTGGATGCTTTCCAACAGTCGTGGAGCCGGGGATTCAATTATTTATTTCCGCCCTTCCCTCTAATCTGGAGGTCTTTGCTGAAATCCAACAGGAGAAAGCAGATGTGTTGGCAGTCATCCCAGCATGGCCCCCCGACCTTGGTACCCTTCTTCTGGCGCTAGCTGTAGACAAACCAATAAAAATCCCTCACAAGCAAGGATGGTTGACCCAGGGTCCAGTTCAATGCCAGGAGTACAATCATCTCTCTTTGATGGCATGGCATTTGAGAGGAAAAGATTAGAGAAGCTGCGGATTAATAATGAAATAGTAGACTTCCTGTTAAAATCTAGGAAATTATCAACTTCCCAAAATTATTACAAAGTCTGGCAAAATTGCCATGGTAGCAGAAAAAGAAAGTTTTTCAATATTCCACCCTGTACGTAAAAAGAACTTACGTATAAGAACATTAAAGTCTCAAGTATCTGCTATCTCGACTTAAATAGGTACTTCTTTCGCTGAGGAGAATTTGGTCAAAAGATTTTTTTCAAGCCATGATCCGGGTTAGGCCAAAAGCCTTTAATAGCCTTCCAGCTTGGAACTTACCGTTGGTACTAAAAGCCTTGACGTCCTCTCCTTTCGAGCCTTTGGAGTCAGCATCGGACTGGTTTCTCACTTTAAAATTAGTATTTTTGGTTGCCATAACTTCGGCCTGCCGAGTAGGCGAATTGAGTGCCCTGTCTTCCAAACCTCCAGACACGGTAATTCTGGACAATCGGGTTAGACTACGACCCTCGTTTAATTTTCTGCCGAAAGTAATGACTAATTTCCACATGGACATGGAGATTTCCTTACCAGCCTTTTTTCCTAAGCCAAGAACTGAAAACGAAACGAGGTTACATACCTTGGACTTGGTCAGAGCGATCTCGATATACTTGGATCACACTAAAGGCTGGAGAAAATCTGTTATTTGTAATTCCTAATGGGTCCAGGAAGGGACAAGCCCCGTAGAAGAGAACGATAAGCATTTGGATTGTTTACTGCATAAAAAAAAGCATATACACTGAAAGGCCTTCAGATCCCCGCAGGGTTAAAGGCCCAATCCACGAGGAAGCAGGTATCGGAGAAGTTTGTAGAAATGCCAGGTGGGCATCAGCCAGAACATTTGTAAATCACTATAAATTGGATGTTCTTGCCTCCCAAGAGGCAAAGTTTGGGGAAAAGTTTTGCAGGCTGTTCTGCAAGAATAAAAAAAAAATTTGTTTAGCATCTTATCTGTTTCCCTCCCTTCTTTTGTTGTAGCTTGGTATATCCCATAAGTGGATGCTGCCATGTGACTGGGGAAAATAAAAATCAAATCATATTTACCGTGATTTTGGTTTCCCAGTCAGTCTTCATGGCAGCATTCACTACAACCCCTATGAGTTATGTTTTTCAGCTTTGGAAATGAAGACGAGGGGGGCAGTGAAGGGGAGGCTTAAAAAGAGGAAGAGGAGTTTCCTCTCCCATGGGCGGAGGGAGTTGGGTTAACCCATAAGTGAATGCTGCCATGAAGACTGACTGGGAAACCAAAATCACGGTAAATATGATTTGATTTTTATTTTGAGGCCTTACCGTGGGCAGTTTTTATAACACCTCTTAGCTACAATGCAATCAACACATTGTACTCAGGAGGTCTCTGACACCTTTTTGATATATGCTGATTGAGACACATTCCTGGGTATTTATTGACAACAGATTCTTGTACAAGTCATCCTGAATTGAGAAAGCTGACCTGGGTGAATGAGAATCTTCACCCGGAATATACTTTATTCCTAAATATTATTAAAAAGACCAAAAAGACTAATGTGCTTTGCAGGCAGTCATAATGTGTGATTTTGTAATAGCAAAAAGCAGACATACAGTCAGTGGCGTACGGATCAATATACCAACCATAGCAGCTGCTATGAACACTGGTTCTCAAACTTTTTCAGACTTTGGTACACCTGGTAATGCAAATTTTTCTCAAGGCACACCTGTGTTCTTAATGTTGAATGAAAAGTTATAATTACCCATATTTTATGCACTTTACAGTGTATTCAAATCAATGTAGTGTAAAGTTAAACTACATTGATTGTGTTGCCGTATTATCATTATAAATATTAATACATAATAGCAAACAGTGATATTGGTGAAAATATTTCCACTACAAAGTCAGATCCGTTACTTCTGATATGAGAGGGGAAGACTTGAAAACAAATGCAAGGTTAAGGTTTTTTTTTGTTTTTTTTGTTTTTTTTAATGTTTTATTATGGGTTGGCTAAAGGGCCCCTTCCAAAATTGCTATGGGGCCCTGTGATTTCAAGCTGCGCCCCTGCATGCAGTATGTTGATGAAGGGTAACTGTGGTCCAAAAATTACTTTAGGTAAATTGATAGGAATTGCTCTCCTGAGAATTTTTGCAATGTGTTTTCATTGTTTATTTTGCATAGTTTTGAAGATATTTACATTTTTGTGTGTGATATGGCAGCAGCATCACCAGGTCCCCTGCACTTCCTGCTTTCTGCTCTGAAACCATGTCAGTCAATCTGCCCTGTGTCTCCTCCCCTTTGCAGCCCCCCAGGTCCCTCCCACTCATGGACCCCATGGTCCCTCCAGTTGCAGGCACCCCTTGGCCCATTCTCTTACAGCCCCATGTGGCCCCGCCAACCCGTGGGTGCCATGGCCCCGCCCACTTGCGGGTGCATAAGCCCGCCCACCCGTGGGTGCATAAGCGTGAGTGAGAACACTGCCTGAAAAGGCTATTTTCACATAGTGGGAAAGAAGGGCTGTAGATTCCCTAACCTACTCTGTCAGGACTTCACACAGCAGAGAGGAGGAGGGAATTCCTGTCTCCCTCACACACTGAGGGAGTCTGAGGCTGTGCTCGCCAGCAGCAGGAGAAGCTCTAGGAATGTCACATGTCAGCCTCCCACCCGTTAACTTCCTGGTCAGTCATTTCTTTATATCTTGGGCTGTGGAGTACGTAGAGAGGTGGTTGATAACTCGGTTTAAATGTAGGAAACTGGCCTTTCATTTAAACTTGTTTGGAGACCACAGTTCCCCTTTAAGAGATTCTTTATAACACTAAATATTATTGAAAAGGAAAACAGTGAAACAATATGCCAATCAACATGAACAATTAGTTCCACTAAAACATCTCTTAGTTGCACATGTTAATTTTTTGTACATTAGAAAGCAGGAGATTAGGTACTGTGCTTTTAAATCTATCTAAAAATATCTGATTGCAATATAAAAATCCTACAGTATGTGATTTGACCTAAACTAATAGTGTAAGAAATGAATACAAGGCAGGAGAAGTATTTCTGTCTTCTGTTTTGCTGTAATTTAAATCTTACTAGGCATAGAAGTTTAGACAGTGAGTTCTTGCAGGTTTTAGTCTCCCTGGTTTAAAAAACAAAGTTACATATATTGTTATGGGTAAGCTATTAACTGACACTAAACAATATTGCCTAAATCATACAAATGCTAATTGTGTTTAAATAAAAGCATAAGAGGTGGTAGTAATGATTGCCATTGCCTCTTAGAGTGATAGATTCAGGGGGTAGAGTGTTTTTTAGAGTATAGTTGCCTTTCAAGTGGTTAACAGCTTTGGCATTTATATCATAATACCACTGAAATTAGGCCCACTTTGAATTAGCCACTTGACTGATACGGTGTTACTGAAGTTATATCTCCAGTGATGTAAAGTCTTCCTGATTATAAGCTATGATCATAGGTGTATTCTTTGTTCCTGTGGTTTTAACAAACAAAATCGGAGAGCACACCCAGTGATCACAACTGGCCTGAGTAACCTAGAACAGGTGGTGCTCAGGAGAAAAAAAATATACTGAAAAATAAAAATGGGAAACAGAAGCCCATAGGTTCCCACACAGCACTCCTAACTTTTGAGTCCACCATTTAACTTATTTACTCCCACAGACCCCTCACAATCTTAGCACTGCACTACAAACTAAGGAGTCACCATTACTCAGTCAGCCGCAATATCACAGCAGTGGAGGCCGGTGATGTCCTAGTGGGTAGAATCTAGTCCCAGAGCCCTGTCTTCACCTGGCGTTTCACCTGGACAAACTCTCGGCTTAGTCAGGGTCTCCCCTGACTGTGACTGTAACGACGACTCCCTCGTTTGCAGTTCTGTATATTGCCCATATGGAGTTTAAGTCCCAGCACATTTGAATTGATCCAATGTGTGGTACATTTGTCTACTGCCAGCCCCTTCTTTTCTACCTCAGTTGGGGTTTTTGGCTTGGATGAACGTTTATGTTTAATTATTCAAAGCTGTTTGGGGATTGTCCGGGTACGTTTCGATTTCCTTAGATCAGATATGGGTTTAGTGTGATGTTTTATTACATATCTATGTATAGTAAAGTAATATTTGTTTTGTTATTTGTGGTGATCGCCTCAGTTTATTTGACTTAGATTGTGAGGGGTCTGGAAGACTGAATGAGTTAATTGGTGGCCTCAAGAGTTAAGAGTGCTGTGTGGGATCCTATGGGCTTTGTTCCCTCTTTTTTTCTTTTTCAAAACTGTGGTTTTAAACAGTTAAAATTCAAGGAAATTGGATGTCTAAGAATTTCCTGTAGGCAGCAAGCAACCATAACATAACTTGTTACACTGGAACTGGAATATATAAAAATAGTTTAAATTATTTCAAATAAAACACAATATTGAGTTTTTACATTGACCAATCTGGTAGGGAGAGCAATGTTCCTTTCTCTCCTATGTCCAAATTACATCCGATTGTGAGAAAATTGTCAGGAAGTAGCCAGCTTGTGCATGTCTATTGAGTTATTGTATTGCATCATATAGACCTCTGATTAGGTCATTGGGCTACCTCAGTAGAAAATTGCAGGGGACAATTATTTAGCAAACTATATAGAGTTTACAGAACTGGGCCTAATTCTCTATGATATAATTTTGTTAAAAAAAGGTTCTGTGTGTATAGTGCAACACTCCCTTTTTCCATGTGTTTTTGCCCATCTGATTATAGATACAAATGCAGAATGCTAAATACTATGCTATGCTCTTCCTACAACCTTTATAAAACTGTACAAGCCTTAGAAAAGTCATCATGGTGTGAAGTAGATGTGGCACCTACAATTATATTTTTATTTGCTAGGGTGTTATCAGTTATCAAGGTTAGAAAAAGTTTAATTAAAGAATAGCTTATGATGTATCTATTTCTGCGTGTTGCCTCTTTGTAGCTTTGTTTTCCTTCATGCGACCTTAGAATATAATTAGCTTTTTCAGTCCTTTTATTCTCAACTTGATCCTATTTAAATGAAGCCTCTTGTGGGTTGTCTGTGTTCTTTAAAGGATAGCGTAGGTTGCAGATGTCTGCCTGTTTGTCCACATGGCACAACCAGGCTATGGGAATCCCTAGAGTTTAACATGCAACCAGGAACTTTTTTTATGCTCTGTGTTCCAAAAATGATGAAATCCATATCCCCATTTCACTTCATTACAAACATCTATTGTTTGCCATACTTATCTGACATTGCTGCTGTCTGTTAGAACGAAATGCCAGGATTACATTTTCAAGAGTCCCAGTATATCAGAAAAGGGCTCCAGGAATTGTATGACAGATGGTCCATGAATGATATTCACAACCTCTGCCCTTGGCCTTGTGTGGAGATGTTACTCTAGTTTGCTGTTCCAAGAGTTAAGGTTGTTGACTGGCATGTGATTATTCTATAATAGGTCGAATTGTTTCTCCGGTTCTCTTGCTTTTTATAAAACCGTTTAGCACTCACAGGGCTGAGATTTACAGCATATAATACTAATGTGCCAAAAGGGGCTAAATCTGAACCTGCTCTTGAAGTTTCACTTTTTTTTCTATCAAACTAAAGAGAATGTACAAATGTGCAAATAAAATGTTTTACATTAGAGGATTTAAATGTTCACAGAGCCAATTATTACAGTGGAGTTTTACTGAACAGGTTACATACCAAAAACATTGTTAGCAAATGAGATCTACGTTTCTAAAAGCAATTTAATTGCACTCATCATAGTTTAATGAACAATAATAAATGTGACAATAACACATAGCACACATCGGGCTCTATTTATAAAAGCCATTATTTATTTCATGATTTACCCTTTAAATTAAAATACAGGTTATATGATAAAGTGAACGTTTATTTTTCTAAAAATAATCATCCCCAAAACTGTGTACCCCATTACACCACAAGATACATTGGGCCGTATTTATAAAGGCGCAATTGTAAATTAACTTACCCGCGGTATTGCTAAAAAGCGATACTGCGGCTTTCTAAATACGGCCCATAAAGACTCATTTACCCAGAGCCGCTGGGCAATAAAATGGCGTTAAAGTCGCACTAACTGGTTCGCAATGAGATAGGGCAACTTTAACTCCATATTAGCGCCAGATGGTGCTAATCGACCTTTTGTGATTTACTCACATGGGCTAATGAGATGTTGAAACCCAGAAAGGGAGATTAGCCCGGAGCGAAAGCATCTCTGGGTAAATCTCCCCCATAGGCTAACACTGAAAGATTTAAAAGTATTAGGGTTTCTTTTTTTGCCATTCAATGTTTTGAGTCATATTCCTTAACATGGGGTGTTTTTGGGGAGGGTACATTTTAATTCAACTCAATTGATTTAATTTAAATTAATTCAATTTCTGCCTAGGAAACAGCTTTATTTATACATTCACACGTGCTTGTTTTATATACATTACAAAGCATACATACAAAAAAATCTAAATATGCCATCAAACATGTCTGCAAATCTATTGTCACAATCCTATTCATGTACACAGAGGTAACCTTTCAACTGCCTAAATGGAAACCAGCATTATGCAAAAGACTATATAGACATTTGATAGATTTGGCGTTCAAGCTGCAAATCTACCACATGTCTAAAATAGGCCAGCAGTTTTACCTACATTTCTGGCAGTTTTTCCTCCCATTGGCCATCTTGTCCCATTCATTAGTGATAGCAAGTCGATTACAAAAATGATTGGTCCATGTATTTATCTGAACATTGGTCAAGTGTCGTAAAAAAATGTAGTGTATGGCCAGCTTAACGTAGCACCATATTCATGAAGTAACCACTACTTTCAGTCTCGTCCCACAGTCTGTGTCTGTGATAATCCTTCTATTTCTGACGAAGGCAAATGCACAAAACAGAATAAAAAATCTCAACAATAATACTATGTGGTGTAGTGCTCCTCCCTAATACCACCCATAAGAATAGAAATTTACTCCAAATAGGAGGCTGCCTCTAGGAAATAAAGTATAAATAAATCTACCTATGGCATCAATAAAAAAACCAAAGATGACTAGATTTTTTTGTAACGTGTCACCAACCCTTTAATCATAGTAAATGGCTTTCAATAGACTCTATTAACAACAATATATTCACAATATTCAAACCGTGAACAAGACACATAAAGTGCGATTCTCCCAGAGAGCTATTGCTCTGGGTAAATCTCCCGAATGAGATTCGATATCGCGTTTGCGACTGTGGGTAAATCTCAAAAAGAATTTTGATGCCCCGGAAGCGTCCCCAGGGCTGAATATTATCATGCAGCTCAACCAGTATTGGAACTCTGGACCCGTCAAATTCTGCACCGTGTAACTGTTAAGTCTGTACCAATCCTGAAAAAAACAGGGCAGTTCCGTTCAAGCCCCAAAACTAATTATGATCTGTGTGGTAAGAGAACTCCAAAAAAACAGTCACAACGGAGTGCTCTTAATCCAAACCTCCAGAAACCCCTCCGTATAGCATAGCATACACGTGGATCCCCTAGAATAGGAACACCAGTCACAGTACCTTTACTGGAATTACATGCCACTAAGGCCTTATACTTCACCCATTTGCATGCTCAACCAGTTCCTATGCTCATCTCAAACACCATATAGAATACTGTGAACATACTGTGTAAAGCAACAGACTCAGGATTTTTCTCCTCTTCTAGCACACTTAGGAACCACGCAGTCACTGAAGTTGGTCCTCTCTGGGATTCCCTCCTGGTCACACTGAACACCTACATGCATTTCAGGCTAAATCTGCTTTCTGTTCCACCCTCCTTTTTACTAACCATCTTTTAAAAGGGAAGAACATCATAATACACAATATTCAAAACCTATTGTTAGAGTCATATGGTATACAGTTGTACAAGTTCCAATATCTTGTCAGCATGGCATCTGATTTGCACTTCCAATCAACACTAATAAGATCGCATTTATAAGAAACAAGAAAATTGAATTTCTACATTTAACCCATTCTGGTGTGCCTTCTTTAATCTATAAATCCAAATAATTTCTCTCTGCAGTATTATTTTATTATAGTCCCCTCCTCTCCAATGCGTGTAAGTGTAAACCTTCACTTTTTTAATTCACTTCAATTTACTGTCCCTCCATACTGTCTCATTCTTATATATATATATGGATTGAACACCTGCATTTTTTGGGATATGTTTCAGTAGCATGTCTGCCTTACCACTTGTCTAAGGCTGGGTACGCACCAGCCAATATTTTCGACTGACCATCCGATTCCCCGATTCCCGACACTTTCACGAAAATATTGGCTGGTGTCACTGATAGAAAAACATTTTTTCTTTTTTATCTGAAAGTACATCTTTCCCCAAACTGCCCCCTACTTTTTTTTCAAAATACCTTTGCAGCAGCCTGGGGAAGTTGTGCTAGTTCCTGGGGGCATGTCTCCTCCTGTGCTGGGCAGGCTGTCAGTCAATGTGCATCATCATGCACCAAGGGTGAACACGTGTCGAACAGTGCATCCACAGGCAGGCATGCACAGCGATCGGAACAGAGGAGCAGCTATTACATCCACAAGACTGCACAGAATTGCTTCATTTTGCAGGTACAGGTGTCTAATTTTTTAGGAGTGGAGATACCCTTTAAATTGCAACTCAGGTCACTCTACTTAGCAACAAATGTTGCAAATGAACATGGTGAAGGAATTATGGGGGAGGATGAGCTCAGCTAAAAGGACTGAGGAGAGCAGTTCTAAAATGTAAAAGGTAAAAGCTGCTTCAGACTTTATAACAGTGGCCCCTGTTACTAGCAGCCATGAGATCCCTATCTCTGTCTCTTTCTTCCTTCCTTCCATCCAACTCTCCAATTAGAACTTAGAGTAGGTGAGGAGTGAACAATTCACTGGAGGAGACATGGAAAGCAGGTACATAACGTTTATCATGTTATTACTGGCTGCTGAAAGGATTAAAGGTAATACTGTGCTGGGACTGAAAGTGATAATAGCAATTCTCTGCACTGAAAGTATTAATGGGAAAGTATGGTGGCGTTAAAGGGTTTATGGTAATATTCTGCTGGCACTGAAAGTGGTATTGGCAATACTCTGGGGGATTTCCTTTGGACTAACTCTCCAGCTATACAGTAAGTACTTTACTCATCTGATCACATGACCTTACCTTGGGTGGAGTACACAATCCCAGAGGCTTGGTCAAACCCCCATTGTAACACACAAAATATATAAAGATGGGATAGTATACAACTAGTGCAACTAGTGACCAATTTAATATAGTAAATGTACAAAATAGAAGCCTAGTGCACACCCAAAAGAGAATGGCAGGCTTTTTAAAGCAGCATCATAGATGGAAAGATGTTTCTCAGATCTCACCAAATTTCCCTTTTCTTCCTTACCTGACAACTTTTTCATGTCACCCAGCTAGAACCATTTTCTGCGGAGAACACTGGTGCCACATACCGCGCATCCACTAAAACCTTCCAATCAGTATCTCATTGGTGACTAATGACGCTGCATATGCACAAATGTATGTATACATGCCAGTCTCACCTGGTACAGTCTCATCTGTCCCACTTACCAACTACTAAAGCGGTCCCACTATAAAGGACACCAGCAGTAGACAGCGTCAAAAGGAAGAAACCCAGCTGTAGTTTGGATTGCCACGTTTTTGGGTTTTTTTTGGGGGGGGGAAGGGCGCACGTAGGTGAGAGGGTGTCTAGGGTACTAAGATGGCTAGAAATGGCACTGACGATACATGCACAGCAGGCACAATTAAGACGTAACGCTAGCCATTAATGAATTGGTTAGCATAACTTTAACTCCATAAAATAGTGCACCACCACGGCATTTGCTCACAAATTTGTTCAGTTTCAGTGTCAGAACAGAACAGATGCACAGGAATTCTTCAGAGCACATTTATTGCCTCCACATTCTTGTTATTTCCCAATCCAGCACCTGAGATGCTGACAAAATCCAATGTGTGAGAGACTGCTTACTATATGAGGAAGTGAAAAATGGACAAATGACAGGAAAAAAAGAAACAAGATTTTAAAGGTAGGAAAAATATATAAGGTGAATTACAAAAGGGTGTACGTGGCCTTTAATGGTTTCTATGAAGTATAAACCTGAGAAAAAACAACCCTTTGAAAACATCCGAAATGAAAATTTTAGCCTAAAAATAGCAGAAACAAAGTTTTTTTGTTGTAAAAATATTAACTAAAGGGTTTTATAAATTACTTTGCAATATTGCAAAAACAAATCTGCACATTGTATTGGTTTTGGACAGTTTCATTGAACATGACCATGGTGGGAAAACAGAAATAAAGGACCCAGTCAGCCATACCTTATAGCCATTATCTTTATGATTATATCATACCATTACTTATTTGTTAATTAAGACACGGATTCAACTTTATTTTGGGTAACAAAACGGCCACGGCTTTTATTGATCACTTTAAATAAATTATGCCCTTTTATTTGCATAATAACACCACTGCACACCCTTGTGTACCATAACCATACTTGTTGTTAACCAACCTAGCCATAGATCTTAGCTTGAATGCCAACCTCTGTCTTACCAGAGGGCATATAACGGGTCCAAAAACATATCCAGCAAGGGTGTACCCGCCACCAAGGGGTTCATTTATCCCTACAATGAGCTCTGACTGCCACAAATAAGGCCTGATCAATGCCGTCTTGTAGGCTGATAAAAATATATCCAGGTCGATGTCATTCAGATGGATACCATCCAGCCTCACCAGTGACCTATTGTCACCCTCCAATTGCTTGTGCCTAATCACCACTCCACCCAAGGAGCACACGAATCTGGAGATCCATGTGTTGACTACCCTCCTTACCCTCTCAATGGCTGCTGGGTCCCTAGCCCCCTGCCATACTACCCGGGGGACAATCTCCAACCAAACTATTACCACCTCATGGAAGAAACCCCGGATCAGAGACAGATCGGCCTTCATCAGCATCATCATATCAGTTAACCAGGCCTTGCAAAGATCATTCCCTGCAACGTAAATCACCAGCACCAACGGTCCCAGATTCAATCGGCTAATTTCCACCGCTTCCGGGAGCACTTGCCACCAGGACATCCCTCTGATGCCATTCTATTCCAGAGACGTTGCAGTAAAACCCAGGTTCCTGCCACCGGGATGAACTTCCGCCCTCCTTGCGGCCCAAAACAAATAAGAGTGACCGATCAGCCAAATAGTCACCCGCTTTTCATCTGAAATAAAAAAAAAATGTATTCAATGGACATATATACTGAGCTGTGCAGTTAGATTTCCACCTTCCTAAGAGCTTAACTTCCTGCTCGGAGAAACCGAGATTCTAGGCCTCCGTGGCCGCCCCCAAACCTGAAAGAATGCGTGCTAAACTCTTTTGGTTAAGGTCCTACCTGTTGCAATGATACCTTCAGCACAGACTCAACTTTGTATCAGGTGAGAGGAGCCCCGTTGGCATGTGACAAAAAGGAGGGTGAAGACGTAAGTCTAGAGACATAATCTTTTATCGCTGATACCGGGCAAAACTCCCCTTAAATGGGGAGGATCATAAACCATGCCCCGTCACCGAAGATGTCCGTCTTAGACCTCCTAATGCGGACCCTAATTTTGCTTTCCATAATGTGCACAACGTCTTCCAACAGAAGCCCACCTGGTTTCTTCGTACTCTGGGGAACCAACTCACCCAGCCGCATGGCCCCAAAAAGGCTAATGAGAGATGTTTTGTAAGTGGATAGGCAGGATGTGGGAAGACTCTCTATCAGTCTGACAAGCACCCGAAATGAAATAGGGCGTTTTAACTCTTTTGGAGTATATTCCTTCTTCCATCCCCTTAGAATTGACTGGACTAAAAACTCCTTGGTTATGTCCTGCCAATCCAAAAGGCGAAAGAAAAAGGAAACACCTTGTAGCCTTGTACGTGGTCATTCTGAATTGAGAAAGACAGTCAGATGACTAGTAAAACGTCTTCAAGAACTAAACTTCAAGTCCAGTTGATTTAATTAAATACAACAGATATACCATGACCTGGATGAATGAGGACCTTCACAAGCATAGATACTCTAAAGTCTCTCTGTCCCCGGCCATATCCACCCACTCCTTCCACAACTTACCATGATTGTGCCAAGTTGACGGAGCCACCGATGCTAGTACCATGGCCATCAGCTGTTGTCCACTATCGCCCATAAGGATGCTGGGCATTGCATCCCCTCCTTATCTGCCTCCAGTGCCAACCTGGGAAAATCTTCCCACTGGAAACGAGAGAGCATCAGCAATCGTGTTATCAATGCCTGGAACATGTTTGACCCTAAACTATATGTTGAGTTGTAGGCAATGCAACACTAGGTGTCTTAGCACGGCAAGGACTGGGGGGGAAGAACAGAACTGTTTGTTAATCACTTGCATTATCAGTCCAGAAGCAGATAGATTTATTAACCATCCTATTTCCCCATAATTCCACCGCTACCACTATGGGGAACAGTTCCAACAACGTCAGATTTCTACATATACCAGAAGCAACCCAACTCTCCGGCCAGCTCCCTGCGCTCCATGCCCGGCCAAAGATGGCCCCAAAGCCCAGCGAACCCACCGCATCCGTGAACAAATGCAACTCCTCGCTGGATTGCTCCTCGCTTTGTATCAGCAACCTTCCGTTATATGAATCTAAAAAGGACTCCCAGACTTTTAGATCTTCCTTGAGCTCCCTGGATAGCTGAATATGATGATGAGGGGCTTTAACCCCGCATGTGGATAGCGAAAGCCGCCTGCAGAAAACCCTACCCATAGGTAGGATTCTGCAGGCAACATTCAGGGAACCCAACAAGGATTGTAACTGCCTAAGAGTGACCTTGTTGGCTAACAAACATACCCTAACCCCTTTTAGCAAGTTGACCAGTCTATTTCTATGCCCAAAAATGAAAGTGTGGTCAAAAGCCTAACTGTTTTTTTTTCTGCTGACAGAGGAACTCCAAACTTAGCCATCATGTACCTGAAAGACTTCAGTAAAAACGAGCAGTGATCTGACCCCTGCCAACGAAAAGGAAGTCATCCAGGTAGTGAAGGACAAATCTGGAGCCTGCTTCAAATTGAACCACCCATTCTAGAAAAGAACTGAATGTTTCAAAAACAGCACAACAAATAGCGCAACCCATAGGAAGGCAAATGTCATAGTAGAAAAAATCATCCAAGCTGCAGCCCAACAGATGGAAGCAGTCCCTATGGCGAAAATCAGTGCTCCCATACAAAAAAACATTCTTAATAGTACATGTTTCTTCTCTCCTTGGGTATTTATTGAGCCAGGGCCCCATCGCGGCTACGCTCACTGGGGTCCTCGGGCCTCCTAGAACTGGGCTTTTTGGAAGCAGCCTTACCCCTTCTGAAGAACTTTGCTGCAGATTGTCCTGATCCCCCGCAAAAGGAGCATTTGTGACGAAAACGGCACGCTGCACCAAATTACCATTGCCCTTCATTAATCCAACAAGGGTTGGCTTTTTTGGCCAGCGAAGTGGCCCCAAAACCCTATGTTAGTGGGTTCCCTGTGCTACCCTGACCTGAACCTGACTTCCTTTGCAACATCATGATTCTGAGCCAAGAGTTGGTGGCCTGCGTGTTCCACCCCACCTCATGATGCTCTGCCAGTCTACGTCTAAACTCCTCATCGTAGTGCCACCATGCAGTACCCCCGTAAATAAACAAATAGCTTGGAGCATTTTTGCGGGAATTTTTGCCCTATTACCCCTGCTAGTACGCAAAATGCTTGAACCCAATTGTCAAAGGTTTTGGCCACTTTCGGCTTCCTCTCCTTGCCTGCCTCCAGGCGGACAAACTCCTTATCGACTGTCACCATTTCAGGGTTGACTAAGACCTGGATCTCTATAAACCTAATTTTTCCAGAATTTCCTTAACCACATCCAAAACATGGACCCCAAATGGGCTCACCCTACAAAAGCAGGTCTCTTTCAGAGCCTCTACTTTGCTACCTGCTGACGCCGGCTGGAGCTCCTTGGCCCCCCATGATGGAATGCCCCCTGCCGAGCCTTGAGGCATAGCCTTGAGCTTGCCCAGTAAGGATCTAATGGCTTGTGCCAAACTATTGTGCTTCCCCACACCTCCCATGGCCCCCCATGCATCAGTACAAGACAACTCACCACCAGCTTGTTGTACTTTTGTCTCTGACTCACGCCCTTGCTCATTCATCGCCTGCTCGGCCAGCGATAGACTGGCCCCTTTGTTTAGTGCCCTGTCTCAACGTCTGGAGCCGGAACGGGATCTGGAGCAGGTGGATGTGCTTTGAGTAGGGGACCCTCTCCCGTGCCTTCTTGTGCCATGGTGACCCTTGCGTCTCCTCTAATAGGTCCTGGCCTGGCTCCTCGACTGGCTGTGGCCTGAGCACTGTCTGCCCCTCTCATGAGTGTGGCGATCCGAGTGGCTGGAACCCGACTCAGAGGAGAAATATCTATATCTCCTACATCCCCCCTTTTCTGTTTTTTCTCTCAACTCCCTCCTGCTGTGGCGACCTCTGCTCCCCTCCCTGGTCTCTACACTAGCTCACCTTGGGGATAGCGACCGCCAATGACTTCCCCTCTCTGCCTCTCCTTCAGTCTGTGCATCCCTGGCCCTACTACTTGCTGATCCAGCTGACTCTGCCGGGCGTCTTCTGTAAATTCCCTGTGGTTTAGCCCTATCGGCCTCTACCAGTCTACTGCCGTGGCTAAGACCTATGCCCTGTACTGGCATGTGGCTTAAGTCCCTGGTTAAATCTTGGTCCAGAACATTTACCTGCACTGTTTGGGCCTCCTGCCTTGCCTGTTGCTCTGGTGCTGATCCCTGATCCTGGGAGGTCCCCTCCCCTGACCCTCCTTCTTGCGTGGTGGAAGAAGAGGTCTCCTCCTCCTATGGCCTTGACCTAAATATGGCACTTATGGCCCCCACTAACCCCTTCCTCTGTGCCACTGCCTTCTTCCCACCTTCCTAGCTGGGGCTCAGCTGGTCTGGAGGCAGGAGCTACATGTGGGCCTAACCCCAGGGCGCCCAGCCGGGTGGCCTGGAGGGGTTGATGCTGCTCCTTGGGCTCCTACCTGCTGCTCACCTGAGGCCAGGAGAGCCTGCAGCCATCCCGCCCCTTCCCTGCTGATTCTCTCCCTCACTTGGTCCATTATCGGAACGCTCATGGTGCCGCTCACCTAATCTGCCAATTTCAGTTTTCCAGGAGAGATGCTCCGCATGGCGCCTCCTCTTAAAAGACTATACCCAGCCCTTGCGAGCCTGGAAGGAAAAGGAGATGCCGCTGCCTGTAGAGGGAAACAGCTTCTCCCCCATGGTCAGACGCCCCATCCGCTATACACGGCGGGGCTACCATCACTGACAGTTCTTGAACTTATTGCAGTGTAGTGGAAACTATTATAATGCTCTTTGTCACTCTGATTGCTGGTAACATATTCGGGTTGATCAGTTTATCTTTTTCTTGTTGCATTAAAGGGCATTCAAAAGGCAACTAAGGCTTCGGAACAATACTGAATCAGAAGGCAGAGCACCTCAATTTGTCTTATAGGAGGCAGCCACCTAGCAACAGCTGATGGACATAGATGGCTGCCTCCCGACTACCACTGAAAGCAAATGAGCACATGGGTGCTTAGGACACGGTTCTCATTGTGCCTGCGCGAGAGCTTGCGGAACTTTAAATTTTATCAACTCTGCGCCATAGAGGAGGATTTTGGAGGAGTAATGGCAACCGCTTCAGAGCTCTGTATGCCTAGAATGCTATTCCCCTAGGAAAGTACCTCACAAAAGAGACTTTACTTACCCTCAAAGGAGGAGGCAGTTTTTAAAAGGAGAAAGCTGCAAAGCTTAAATCTGTTGTATTCAATTAGATCAACTGGACTTGAAATGTAGTTCTTGAAGACGTTTCGCTAGTCATCCGACTGGCTTTCTCAATTCAGAATGACTTGTACAAGAATCTGTGGCAATTATGTACCCTGGAAAATCCCAATTAGCATATCACAGCCAGGTGTTAAGGGTGTGATTAGATAGTGGCTAAGAGGTGTTATAGGAACGCCCAGAGTAAGGTGTTAAAACAGCATTGTACATGGCAGACAGTTGGTGTCGAACCCCCCCACCTCTATTTAGGCTTGGTTTCTTTATTTTCACATAAATGGCCTCCTTAACACCTCTCTTGAACCAGTCACGTTCCTTCGCCAGTATGTTAACATTACAATCTTCAAAGGTATGTCCTTTATCCTTAAGATGCAGATACACGGCTGAGTCCTGACCCGAGGAATTAGCTCTTCTGTGCTGGGCCATATGTTGATGCAGTTGCTGTTTGGTCTCCCCCACATACTAATCAGAGCATTCTTCACTGCACTGCACTGCATATATGATGTCGCTTTTCTTGTGTAGGTATTGGGTCTTTCGGATGTACCAATTGCTGCCTCAGTGTGTTGTTCGGTTTAAAGCAGACAGGGATACGATGTTTTTTGAAAATTCTTCTTAATTTCTCGGAGACCCCTGCTACATATGGGATGACCATGTTCTTCCTCCTGTCTTGCTTTTCCCCTTCACTGTTGGTATTCGTGTTCTTTTCTTTCCTTCTACTTCTTTTGACAAAGGCCCAGTCTGGATATCCACAAGTTTTAAGGGCTCCTCTGAGATGTTTCATTTCTTTAGCCTTCGCCTCTGTGCTAGTGGGGATGTTCTCGGCTCTGTGTTGCAGGGTTCTGATGACGATAGATTTAGCTGGTTTGCTAAATAAAAGTATTCAGTAAATGAACAGACCGTAAATGTAGTTTGAACTAACGGCTCAAATGTACACGATGCTATAAGTATTTAGTATAAAGGTCTAATGGGAAAGAATGACACCAGGACCGAATGAGGTGGTGTCCGGCAGGGGTTTAGTGTTGATGTTGAGTTGAATACACGGTTGATAGATCACTTAAAGAACAAATCAAAAGACGTGTGTCATCTAAGACTTTCATGTAGCCGATTTAGGAGTAATTTCGTATATTCGGTTTTGTCTTTATGCCCTTATTCCTCCACAATACGGCGGGTAGGCTTAAGTGTTAACTACTAACGACCTTAGAATGCTGTTTGCTATACTTATTGTATACTAATGGGGGGAGAAAACGTACGCTCCATAGAAGTGGTGACACGACGACCTTACAAGATAAACCTGTATAATTTTGTTGACGATACACCCAACAAGTAGGTCTGTCGATAAAAAATTCATGAATCCAGACCTAAAGGGCTCTCGCAAGGGAGAATGGGTCTCAAGGGGAAGCTGGTGAACTACCTTAAATGCACTAGTTTGCCTATAATATTTAGTGATAAGAAACCTCCTAAGTGTTACAAAGACCTAAATGTAGCTGGTTTGACTATAATATTATAGTATAAAAAAAAAAATGTCTCAAAGAAGGGCAGCCCTAGGATAAAGTGAAGCTAACCTTAACTCAAAGATTGGTCCTGTGTTGCTATAAAGTATATTAGTGATAAAACGACGACAGACCGTGTGTGAAGGGGGGCCGAAAAGCCCAGGGGAAGAGAGAGGGCAGGCAACAAGGGGGTAGGTAATCATGTAAGAAGCAAGAGAAAATCCAGGTATAAAAAATCTCTACAGTGTAGGTAAGGTCCGGTAGGGGGAGTTTCCAGATAGTAAAAAATAGTCGTCCATGTGGTGCGAAGGGGATTCAGTTACAGGGGTAAAAACATGTCGCCAGTGGCGGGGAAAAAAGGGACGAAGAAAGGAATGGTTCAGAAAGGGGCGGGGGGGGACGTAGCCCCGTAACATATCGATGAGGGAAAAAAGAGGGAAGGGAAGAAAGATGCCCCGATTCTCCCCTGCCATAGGGAGGAGGGGTCCTGGAAAACGAGGGGGCGTGGGGGGTAATCCCTTTCCCCGCTGCAAAAGTGGGCCCGCGATTCCTCCGGCATGGGTGGGGTCACGGTAGGTTTCGATATGGGTGGCCAGATAGTAGAGGAATTTGCTCCAGTGTGGTGGGGTCAAACGTGTTTATTGTGTCAGGGGGATGGTAAAGAAATGTGGGGCTCCAATACCAAAAAAAAAAACGGAAAAAGCTGAAAATGAACCAAGGGCAAGCGGGACCTCACTGGAGAAACATTTTACTAACTGAGTAATAAACTAACTGAACAACCACCTGGTAGACATTCTACGTGGTGGACTAAGCGGAAAAAAAAATGAACCACTGACCCACACTGAGACTTTTGACTGACCATTGAAGGGGAAGTATAAGCCACTGGGGGCCCTCAACCTGTGAGGGTACCATGGGTTACTGTGCTGGGACCGAATAACAAAGGGCGTGCCTAGAACCACTGAACCCTCACTAAGATATTTACGTCGCAAGGGGGAAGAAAAAGGACTATCTAGAAAATGTGAGGAAAAAACAAAAGGGGGCCAAAAGGCGAAAAGAACAAACGGGAACAGAGAAGAGAGGGGGACGTACAGCCGGACGAGCCCACCAGGGTTGCTCCACATTCAAAAGCAGCATGCCATTGGAAAATAAAAAAACAATTGGCACCAGGGGCGCGAACCCATCAGGGGGAAATAAGAAAACAATTATTGTCTCAAGGGGACGGGGGGGGGGGGGGGAAAGGGAGGGGGGCGAAAAAGGTGTGCGTGAGGAAAGAATAGGGTGCGCAAAATGAATGGTGTGTCAAAAGGTGGGGGGTATTGAAGGGGGGTCAAATAGTAAAAATATCTATCTCTAGTGAGGTATGCGGGGATTGGGGGGTAAAAAATCTGTTCCGGAGGTAGATAAACATGTCAGTTCATGGGTTTATTGTGTCATGGTTCATTCAAAGGGGGGGGGGGTTGGAAAATGCCATGGTAATGTAGTAACAAAAAAAGTGGGTACGGTGGTTGGGGGAGCAGGGTTTTAACAGGAAAAAATAAAGTTGGGGAGGAAAAAAAAAAAAATGGCGGAATGGTTGCTGTAAAATACCAGGTAAGTAAAAATCCTCCAGTGTGGGTCAGTGGTTTATTTCAGGGTAATAGAAATGATCATAAACAAGGGGAGGGAGTGTAGGGGGTAAGCGAAGGGGGAGGGGGAAGGGAAGAAAAAGGCTAAAAGGGTTTAAATGGGGCAAAAAAAACATGTGTCACAGGTAGGGAATCCATAAAATGTCCCGGGCGGGGGGGAAATGATGGGCCCAGGTGGGTTCGATTTAGGGGAGGTGGGGTAAAGTGTCTCCAGAGAAAATGTGGAAAGGCGGAAGGGTCAGTGGTATGAAACAATGAAAAATACGCAGAAAAGGGGGGGGGGGAAAATAGTCTGAAAGAATGTGGTCTAACGGACAGATGGAGGAGAAAGTAACAGGGGGGAAAAATGGTTGCATTATCGCACTGGTTAGTTCAAGGGAAATGTCAAAAACCCCGTTTGGAGTCCGTAAGAGGTTGCCATTTTCAGGAGGAAAAAATAAGGGGAAGGGGAGCAAGAGGTAGAAGTCGTACGGGGGATCAAAAGAAAAGAAAAAAGTGCAAAGGGGCAAAGGTAAAGAAAGAGGAAAAGGAAGGGGAAGGGGAAAGTTGTCCAATAAGGCAAAGGCGTGTGGAGGAAAAAGGGAAAAGGCGGGGGAAAGGTGGGGGGTAAAGAAAAGGTGGGAAAGACAAAAGGCGAAAGGGAAAAAAAAGAAAAAAAAAAAAAAAATATATGTTCAATAAAAGGGAGGGGGGAAATTCCCCCGGGGATAGGTATAAAAAAAAAGATAGGAAGAAAAAGTGCTCCACGATAGATGGCCATTAAAAATTGTTTAAAACTATAAGATCCAGAGTGTAAAAAAAGGTGGAAGAGGAAGGATGGTCAATAGATGCCAGCAGGTAGAATAGGTGGGGAAAGGGGGGGGGAGAGGGGGTGGGCAGGGTGGTCTTATTTTCAAAGGTAATAGAATGGTCTCCAACAGAGGTGGGGTACAGATAGGGGAAATGGAGAGAGGGAGTCGAAAAACGGGCGGGAAGGGTCAGGGAAAAAAATTTCAAGACAGGTAGTAAAGATTGATCTCGGAAGTCGTGGGGCGGCTTAAATGTGACAAAAAAAGGTGGGCAGGGCACAGCGTAAAATGGAGAGGGGGTGTTCAAACCGGGGGGAAAGGGGGGGGGGAAAGGGGAAATTGTCGCTTCCAGTATATAAAATGTCTACCAAAATGGCGGGGGGGGTACCGTGGTTGTTTTTTCAGAGTTAAGTAAAAAAAAATGGTTCACCAGATTAAGGGGAGTGGCCAGTGGTTAAACATTGGTGACGCGGTAAGTATAAAAGAAAGTCTCACTGTTGGGAAATGTCAAAGAGGGGTAAAAAACAGGTACTAAAAAAAAAGAAATGCCAAAAACATAAGTTCCGTATGTCCGGGGGCCAGGGGATAGTAGAAACAATGAAGGGTACAAAAGTACAACAGGTGAAAAAGGGGGGGGGGCCAAAAGTATAATTGAATTTCACAGGTAGTGACAATTTCTACAGATGGGTGTGGTCGATTTTGAATATCATTACATAAAGATAGAAAAAGGGACGAATTAGAGTAAAATTTTAAACCCAATAAAAGAGGAGACAATCGGATGTAGCCACAGGATTGAATAAAGGGCTTGGGTAAAAAAATTGAATAAATGAAAAGACATAGAAAACATAAAGTGTTTTTGTGGTACAAAAATAGAAGAGGACAATTTACAAAACTACATAAAAACCTGTGCAAAAAACGAAAAACAGTACAGTCCTGGAAATTAATGAGAGAGTGGGGAAGGATGCCAAGTTTTTTTTGTTAAAGTTGGGGGATAGGTCAGAGATGCCAGCTTGGAAAAAAGACATGGGGCGGAGAAATAACCTTTATTGGATTATGAGATAGAATAGATAGAAAAGCAGGACTTAGGGAGATTCTTATATTTAGGTGCGGCAAACCAGATGTAAGAAATACATTGCACGAAATGACACGTTGCACTGTGAAGACCCGACGCATAAGAGGGGGTCCCAGCGGGGAGAAGACTGCATAGATTCTTACAAACGTTGTGATAGTAATCTAGGAACACAAATCGACCGAGCCTGGGTACAACTGCGCAAGGCATCCATGTTTTAATATGGCCGCACCATCGGTTTGTGTAAAAATATGGTTTTCACGAGGAATGAATGGGGAACTTAGAACACGACATGAGGTCAGTAGGGGAAAAATATAGGAAGTGCATTAAAAAATGGTAATTTTGAACGTTATCCCTAAATCTTTGTCCAAAAATGGTATACCAAAAAAATTCTACTGCATGATTAGAAGGGAGCCTAGGCCCTGGCAAATCTAGCATGGAAAAGCCAGATGCTGGCTCAACAGTCTCTCTCAATTTTTATCCTCTATTTTTGTGTGTTCTATGTTCATAATAAGATGTGTGCTGGGGAAATACATAACACTAGTGCAATTTGTGGAAATGTTCAAAGACATTACGTAATTGTTACTTCGCTTAAAATAACAAAAGAGAAATCGTCAAACTGGGGGGTGTTTTTGGTTTTGGGTGGGTGGGTGCTGTGACCTTAAAACAATTATGAATTCACAAAGATACAGGAAACGAGCATGTCTCCAGAGAAATGATAGTTTAAGAAGGGGTAGGTACTTAAAAATGGTAACTTGTGCACATGAAAACAGGAGAATATTGAAATGCATCGGTCAGCAAAACGCCTGGAGGGCAACAGAGAAGAAAAGAGACCATAGTCGTCAACGGATTTTGGGTATAGGGAGTGTCAGGCGAATTAAATTCAGTTGTGTAAATAAAAGACAAACAGAAGGACCGCATCCCGGTCTGCTATAATAAAAGAAGGCCAAACATAAGTACACTGAGAACAGGGGGAAAGCAACTAGTTCAGGTCCAAAAAAAAAAAAAGGACCACCCTACGCCGAAGGAAAAATACAAGAAGAGGACACCAATTATGACTGTACGGTGGCAGTGTCAGGGGTAAGCAAGAGTTGCCATGACATTTGTAGGATGGCGGTGGGTTAAATTTGGTTTGGTGAGGTGGGAAAAGGAAAAGAAAGAAAAAAAGAAAAAAAGGAAGGGGGGAAGGTGTGGGGGAAGAAGCATGTTGTTGAACGGGCTAATGGTCGACTAAGGCGACCAGCGAGGTGATACACAACTATGGCAATTGATGTCCCCCCAGAAGAGCCAATTCCTAGGTCAAGGAATCGGAATGCCCGGGTAGATAACTGGTATATCAATACGGTCTTAGATGAAAAGAAAATTGCCGCGCATTTGAACATACTGTGAAACATATGGGGGGGCGCGGGAGCAGTCTATGAAAGGGAACCAAAGAGAAAACACTGACAAATGTTATTAAAGAAGACACGGAAAAACCCAATCAAACGAGGGGAAGGCCGGGATAAGTTCCGATTAAAAATAAAGCGGGAGACAAAGGGGAGAAAAAAAGAAGACGGAAAATCAAGAACAGGGAGAAAGAGCGGGGAGGAAAAAGGGAATGGTTGACGCACGCGGAAAAGTAAAAGTGTTGAAATTATAAAAATGTGCACAATGCGTATATAAATAAGTCGGAAAGGGTTCCCCAGGGTCCGGACGAGGCAGAAACGAAAAAATGGGCAGGCGAGTCCACGGGGGGGGGTTCTGGGGGGGAAAGTGGAAAGGTTAACCCAAACTCTCTCCGGGGGCACCGGAGCGGGGGGGACAGAAGAACAACCTCTCTTCCAATAGGTTTTTAGAAAAGGAGTAAAATGAGAGAAACGAGAAGAAAAAAAGCCTCCCCTTACACTGTCCCCGCTTCCGATCTTTTTTATCCTAGTCCCGCAGGGGCGCTTACCTGCCCGAAGTGGGCCAGTCAGACAGAACACAAAAAGGGCGCTGTCGGAGGCGCAGAAAAAAAGAAAAAAATCTTCTGCGCCTAGAGATGCCCGCCGCATGTTGCGCGTCCGAGTGAGTTTGCAAAGAAAATGGGGTATGTACGGACCTGGAGGTGGCGGGCGGTTCCGGATCTCACCTTTCCGTATTTTGAAAGTGTTGGAGTGGAAGGCAGCTTTGCGTAGAAGGTTAGGGGGAAAAGAAAATCACGGGGGCTCTACCTCAAGCTCCCGGATGAGGCCAGTGTTTGGTGTTCCGGCTGGTGGTCTGTGGTAGCTTATCGCGCGATCGCTGCATTTGGGCCCAGGGGGGTCTCTCGGGTACAAAAAAATTTCCCGGCTATAGCATTCTCCTAAATCGGGGATTACTCTGCCACGTGGCCTTGGGAGCTGGGGATTCCGGTCAGACAGGGGGAAGGGCTGGAGTGAATGTCAGTGCATAGCCGAAGGAAGCCAGTGTGGATACTTTGCAAAGCGCGTTGAGGGACGGGGGGGGGTCAAGGGGGGCTTGGGCGGGTGCAGGCGCGGTAGAAACGAGGGTCATTAGGAAATGTATCTGGCTGGCTGCCGCTAGCCTTGACCGGGGGTCTGCTGAAGGCAGTCCATCTTGATTTAAAATGACAGTGTCATGCCTGAAAATGTTCTTGTGCTCTCTGGGTTTGCACTGTAGTGTGGTCAGAACGGTAAAAAAAATGTCCAAAAAGTAAGGGCAAGAAACGGGAGCGGGTGTTGGGAATTGGGGAAAATAAATGGGTAGGTTTCTGCTTGGGTCCAAGAAACTGAGGGGTAAAATACGGAAGAAGAAAGGCCTTTTGGGGGGGGAAAGGCCATCTGTCATCAGCTGGGGGAGGAGTGCTTTTGGCACTGTAAAATGAAATTGCAAAGAGAAGTGAGAGTACCAAAAAAAAAATAAAATGGGGAGACTTTTGGTTCGTTATATAGGTGTGGAAAGAGGGAAATGAACGAATTTGGTAGCCATTTGTTATATAAAATTATTTTGCCGTTCTTCTCTCCTACGAAGAGGTAGACTTTTTAAAGGATGGCTACTCCTGAAAAGGGCTTATCTTCTGGGGACTATAAACCCCAGTAAAACCCCTCTTCAAGATAATATGCATCTAAAAAATGGAAAATGTGAAGTGCAGGAAAGCGAATGAAAAGGACGCAAAGGGAGGGAAAGAGCACCGCCACAAGGGGACGTGAGAGTATGCAAAAAAAGGGTGTAAGGCCGGGAAGGGAAAGCTATTGGTGGGATGATATTTTTACAGTGATGGATTAAAACAATAAATGTATTTGGTTGTGGCGAATGATTGGAGTCAACACGGGCGGCTAGTGTTTGGTTTTGCCCAAGGGAAGGGGGGGCTGCTATTCAGAAAACAAGTGCATCAGACGGGAAAAAGGAAAAATGGGAGGGGGCGCACCAAACAAAAGGGGAGGTGTAAAACGAGAGAGGGGGAAAGGGGAAAAGAAGGAAGAAAAAAAAAAAAGTGGGATGAACGGGGGTCAAATGTTGGAACGGGGACAAATTATCGAGGGAACAAAAGGGAGGGTAAAAAAAATAAAAAAAAAGGTGAGGGATTAGATAAGAAAAAAAAAAAAAAATCCAGGGTGAAGGGAAAAAAGAAAGGGGGAAGAAAATGGAGGTGGGAAAAAGGAAAAAAAAAAAAAGGGGCAAAATAAAAAATAGCGGCAAAAATTGTCATATCGAAAGAACGGAAAAAAAGAAAAAATGTCATAGGAAGGGAGCGAAGAGGCAGAACCGGAAATGTACCCGAGGGGAGGGTGGGTGGAAGAGGAGAAAGAGCAAAGATTGGAAGGTGGTTTTGTTGTTTGCTTGCACGGAGTAATAAACACACGACGCTTGTCACATTGGGTCGGAAAGGATCAGACAACGAAGAACACACTCCTCCTCCCCCCTCACTCACCTCCTCTTTCCCCCCTTCCCTTCCACCCGCCTCCACACCGTTCTTTAACTCCTTATCTTCCCCCCTCCACTCTCTGCGCACGCAACAGGAATCGCGCAAACACAAATCGTCAAGCTATTTCCCGCCAAGGAGGCACTGAATTGTGTGCCGCTTTTCTTAGTGTCGTGGTATCGCCGTTTTGGCACATGCGTTTTCCCGCTTATGGAAACGCTGCGTTAACCAAACCAAAAATAAGTGAATGAATGCGTTAACAAAACGCAAACGGAGGCCATCGCAGGCAAATACGGGAAATCCCTCGGAAATTTCTCGTCCTTCGTCCTCTTCCCCCACGGAAATTTCCATGCTTAGCAAAAAAAATCGCCGGTGAGGGGAGCATTCGGTATCAAAGCAACGCGCACATGTGATGCATATGCGTCAAACGACTCGAAAATAGTCGCCTAGTTGGCCTCAGCCCTTAGGTGTTTCAGAGTCAGCACTTTGTCCGAAAGGTGAGATCTCTTCAGTGTCCGAGGAGTCTATCTTCTATCAGTCTGGGATGATGAAGAGCTTGAGTCTGAATCAGCGTTTATTTAAGCATCATAGAACCCTCTCATCAAAGCAGTAAGGCACTCTTTGTCCCTGTCGGCAGAAGAGCTGAAAGTTCCACTGGACGGATAAGCTCTTTCCCTCTATAAGAAAGAAAACTGCCTACTTTCCCGGTCCATCCAGTCCATGTCAGATTTAATTGCCACTGAAGTGGAAAAAGATCGAAAAAAGGTGGTCACTACGAGGAAGTTCTCCAAGAAATACCGTTTACTGAACTGAACCTTATTTTTGGGAGATGCCACCCGAAGTGGACTCAGCGGTTTGTCCACTTAGCTCCCGTAGAGGATGCCTCTGTCTCAAAAAGCCGATGGAGAGGAGAATGGAATTTAATCTTTAAAAATCTTTTGTGGCTACGGGAGCTTCTTACGGCCAGCAGTTCCCCTTACGTCTGTCTTTAGGGCTATGAAGTTATGGCACTAGACTTGGATCAAGCCATTGATTCAAATGTTAAGAGGCCAAAGTTAAAAAAATTGTTTTGCTGACATCAAGAAAGGAATTGATTTTTTCGTCGAAGCAGTATGATTAGGGCGATATTATAATAACTCGCTATCGTTACGCAAAAATAACGATCGTTATCGGTAAATACGCGTCGTTATCGGAAAATAGCGATCGTCTTTTCCGATAACGCGCGGTATTAAACCGATAACGATCGGTATTTACGATAGCGATTATTTAGCGATATCGCAAAATACCGTAGCTATCGTAAAATACCGATCGTTATCGGTAAATACCGAGGTATCGGAAAATGCCGATCGTTATTTTACGATAACGATTGTGTATTTACGATAACGATCGTTATTTTTTGCGATAACGATAGCAAGGTTTATAAATATCGCCCTTAGTAGAGACTGTCATCGTGGGCTTCGGCTTTAAGCGTAGCTCGTAGAAGGGCACTATGGCTCAAGCATTGGTCAGCAGACACAACCTCCAAGGGCATCTTTGCCAAATTCCTTGAAGGATCTAAGTTGTTTGGGGAGAAGTTGGACGATATAATAGCTAAAGCCTCAGGATGGAAAAGCCTTTTCTTACCACAGGATAGAAGGGACAAAAGAGACGAGTGGAATACAGTGCGAGGACCGGTCCTTTCGTAAAACGTTCAAGGCAGGGAGAGATACAGGAAGGACAACGTTCGTACAGAGAGGCAAGCAAGCCTTTTGCGGTTTTCAAGAGCGGCTTTCCATAATAAATGTCCCACCAATAGGGACATGAAGGCCCAGAGTCAAGTGGCAGAAGGCTTTCAATGCATTTCTGGACATCTGGGCCGCCTGACAAGGATCAGTTGGTACTAAAAAATGTTTCCAAGGGGTATCGGATTCATTTTGCGGTGTATCCAAAAAGAATGTATTGTTGGTGACCGAAGTTCCCAAAGCTATTGTTCAATATGTCTCCCAATTAAGAGAATCGGCGGCAACAGAGACGGTACCTCTTCGAACAGAAGAAGAGGATTTACTCGAAACTGTTTCGGTGACGAAGACCTCAGGATCCCTAAGACCAATTTTGGTTGAGAGGGCTAAATCAGTATCTGTCAAGACAGAAATTCAAGATGGAGTCCTACAATCCATCATAAGAGATGGTAAGAAAAAATGTCTTCGACAGCATAGTCTCAAAGATGCGTATTTCCATGTGCCGATCCACCAGCAATCAGGGAAGTTTTTAGTTCAGTGTGAACGGAGAAGATTGGCGTTCACTTGCCTACCCTTTGGCCTGTCTCACTCTCCGAGGGTCTTCACGAAAGTCGTGGTTACAGTAGTCACTGCCCTCAGAATCGGGGTATAGCAGTCTACCACTATCTCGACGACCTGTTGGTAGTAGCACAGACAGAAAGCTGAGCCACCTACACACAAGTATAGTAGTCAGAGTGCTGCAAGAACACGGGTGGATTATAAATTGGCAGAAGGCAACTTAATTTCGACTCAGTCTTTAAAATACCTAGGAGCTTGTCTTCCAAACAAAGAGAACTTGGTTTCTTGCCTCTGGAAAGAATCAAATGTTGAGAACAGAGAGGTCCAATTGAAGAAGCAGCAAAGTGTCTCAGGTCGCTTATTTATTTGAAGGTGATCGGGCTCATGGCACGACTGTTTTTTCGTTCAGTGGGCCAGGTGGCACTTAAGGCCTCTTCAGCTGTTTCTTCTGACTCAGTCAGGAACCTAATCGCCATATCTCAAGGAGACTTACCTTGACGCCTTATAAGGTCGAGTCTGTTGGTGGACAAGAAGAAAAATTTGGAAAGGGTTTTCATGACTTCCTTTTCAAATTATTTATTCACGATAGATCATCAGAGACCGGATAGGGAGCTTATACCTTGGAAGAGTCGGCACAAGGAAGTTGGAAGAGAAAGCCTCAGTCGAATGTATTAGAAATCAGAACAATGTTCCAGGCGCTAAAATACTTTCAAAAAAGTAAGGGCAGCAAAATGTTTTGTTAAGATGCACAACAGATGGCAGTCGCTTTATTACCCATCAAGGAGGCACAAGAGCCAGTCATACTAAAAAGAGGATGGAGCTGATTTTTATGTTTGCTCAAAGCATCTCAGATTCTCTGTCAATGATTTCCTTCCAGAAAAAAAAATCTCGTTGCAGACTTCTTGAGCAGAAGACAATAAGTGCAATAGAGTGGAGCCCAAGCAAAGAAATCTTCCTCATGTTAACAGAGAGGGGTCGTCCACTTATAGATCTGATGGTGCAAAGGCCAACAAAGTGCCGTCTCT
This sequence comes from Hymenochirus boettgeri, assembly GCA_019447015.1. Classification (NCBI taxonomy): domain Eukaryota; kingdom Metazoa; phylum Chordata; class Amphibia; order Anura; family Pipidae; genus Hymenochirus; species Hymenochirus boettgeri. The sequence continues at coordinate 151,362,960 of CM033473.1, read as the reverse complement.
TCTACTCTTTAGTCTATTGCCCAGCCCTAGCCGTGGATGCTTTCCAACAGTCGTGGAGCCGGGGATTCATTATTTATTTCCGCCTTCCCTCTAATCTGGAGGGTCTTTGCTGAAGATCCAACAGGGAAAGCAGATGTGTTGGCAGTCATCCCAGCATGGCCGCCCAGACCTTGGTACCCATTCTTCTGGCGCTAGCTGTAGACAAACCAATAAAAATCCCTCACAGCAAGGATGGTTGACCAGGGTCCAGTTCAATGCCAGGAGTACAATCATCTCTCTTTGATGGCATGGCATTTGAGAGGAAAAGATTAGAAACTGCGGATTAATAATGAAATAGTAACTTCCTTTAAAATCTAGGAAATTATCAACTTCCCAAAGTATTACAAAGTCTGGCAAAAATTTGCCATGTAGCAGAAAAAGAAAGTTTTAATATCCACCCTGTACGTAAAAAGAACTTACGTAAAGAACATTAAAGTCTCAGTATCTGCTGATCTCGACTTAAATAGGTACTTCTTTCGTGAGGAGAATTTGTCAAAAGATTTTTTCAAGCCATGATCCGGGTTAGGGGCCAAGCCTTTAATAGCCCTTCCAGCTGGAACTTACGTTGGTACTAAAAGCCTTGACGTCCTCTCCTTCTCGAGCCTTTGAGTCAGCATCGGACTGGTTTCTCACTTTAAAATTAGTATTTTTGGTTTCCATAACTCGGCCTGCCGAGTAGGCGAATTGAGTGCCTGTCTTCCAAACCTCCGACACGGTAATTCTGGACAATCGGGTTAGACTACGACCCCTCGTTTAATTTCTGCCGAAAGTAATTACTAATTTCCACATGGACAGGAGATTTCCTTACCAGCCTTTTTTCCTAAGCCAAGAACTGAAAACGAAACGAGGTTAACATACCTTGGACTTGGTCCAGAGCGATCTCGATATACTTGGATCACACTAAGCTGGAGAAAAATCTGTTATTGTAATTCCTAATGGGTCCAGGAAGACAAGCCCCGTAGAAGAGAACGATAAGCATTTGGATTGTTTTCTGCTAAAAAAAAGCATATACCTGAAAGGCCTTCAGATCCCCGCAGGGTTAAAGGCCCAATCCACGAGGAAGCAGGTATCGGAGAAGTTTGTAGAAATGCAGGTGGGCCATCAGCCAGAACATTTGTAAATCACTATAAATTGGATGTTCTTGCCTCCCAAGAGGCAAAGTTTGGGGAAAAGTTTTGCAGGCTGTTCTGCAGAATAAAAAAAAAATTTGTTTAGCATCTATCTGTTTCCCTCCCTTCTTTGGTTGTAGTTTGGTATATCCCATAAGTGGATGCTGCCATGTGACTGGGAAAATAAAATCAAATCATATTTACCGTGATTTTGGTTTCCCGTCAGCGTCTCATGGCAGCATTCACTACAACCCCCTATGTTATGTTTTTCAGCTTTGGAAATGAAGACGAAGGGGGACAGTGAAGGGAGGCTTTAAAAAGAGGAAGAGGAGTTTCTCTCCATGGGCGGAGGAGTTGGTTAACCCATAAGTGAATGCTGCCATGAAGACTGACTGGGAAACCAAATCACGGTAAATATGATTTGATTTTATTTTAGGCCTTTAGCGGCAGTTTTTATAACACCTCTTAGCTACAATGCAATCAACACATTGTACTCAGGAGTCTCTGACACCTTTTTGATATATGCTGATTGAGAACATTCCTGGGTATTTATTGACAACAGATTCTTGTACAATCATCTGAATTGAGAAAGCTGACCTGGTTGAATGAGAATCTTCACCCGGAATATACTTTATTCCTAAATATTATTAAAAAAGACCAAAAGATAATGTGCTTTGCAGGGTCCTCATATGTGTGATTTTGTAATAGCAAAAAGCGACATACAGTCAGTGGCGTACGATCAATATACCAACCATAGCAGTCTGCTATGAACACTGGTTCTCAAACTTTTTTCAGACTTTGGTACACCTGGTAATGCAAATTTTTCTCAAGCACACCTGTTGTTCTTTATGTTGAATGAAAAGTTATAATTACCCATATTTTAGCACTTTCAGTGTTATTCAAATCAATGTAGTTGTAAAGTTAAACTACATTGATTGTGTTGCCGTATTATCATTATAATATTAATACATAATATCAAACGTGATATTGGTGAAAATATTTCCACTACAGTCAGATCCGTTACTTCTGATATGAGAGGGGAAGACTTGAAAACAATGCAAGGTTAAGGTTTTTTTTTTTGTTTTTTTTGTTTTTTTTAATGTTTTATTATGGGTTGGCTAAAGGCCCCTTCCAAAATTGCTATGGGGCCCTGTGATTTCAAGCTGCGCCCCTGCATGCAGTATGTTGATGAAGGGTACTGTGGTCCAAATTACTTTAGGTAAATTGATAGGAATTGCTCTCCTGAGAATTTTTGCAATGTGTTTTCATTGTTTATTTTGCATAGTTTTGAAGATATTACATTTTTGTGGTGATATGGCAGCAGCATCACCAGGTCCCCTGCACTTCCTGCTTTCTGCTCTGAAACCATGTCAGTCAATCTGCCCTGGTGTACTCCTCCCCTTGCAGCCCCCCAGGTCCCTCCCACTCATGGACCCCATGGTCCCTCCATGTTGCAGGCACCCCTTGGCCCATTCTCTTACAGCCCCATGTGGCCCCGCAACCCGTGGGTGCCATTGCCCCCGCCCACTTGCGGGTGCATAAGCCCGCCCACCCGTGGGTGCATAAGCGTGAGTGAGAACACTGCCTGAAAAGGCTATTTTCACATAGTGGGAAGAAGGGCTGTAGATTCCCTAACCTACTCGTCAGGACTTCACCAGCAGAGAGAGAGGGATTCCTGTCTCCCTCACACACTGAGGGAGTCTGAGGCTGTGCTCGCCAGCAGCAGGAGAAGCTCTAGGAATGTCACATGTCAGCCTCCCACACCGTTACTTCCTGGTCAGTCATTTCTTTATATCTTGGGCTGTGGAGTACGTAGAGAGGTGGTTGATACTCGGTTTTAAAGGTAGGAAACTGGCCTTCATTTAAACTTGTTTGGAGACCACAGTTCCCCTTTAAGAGATTCTTATAACACTAAAATTTTGAAAGGAAAACAGTGAAACAATATAATGCCAATCAACATGAACAATTAGTTCCACTAAAACATCTTAGTTGCACATGTTAATTTTTTGTACATTAGAAAGCAGGAGATTAGGTACTGTGCTTTTAAATCTATCTAAAAATATCTGATTGCAATATAAAAATCCTACAGTATGTGATTTGACCTAAACTAATAGTGTAGAATGAAATCAAGGCAGGAGAAGTATTTCTGTCTTTCTGTTTTGCTGTATTTAAATCTTACTAGGCATAGAAGTTTAGACAGTGAGTTCTTGCAGGTTTAGTCTCCCTGGTTTAAAAACAAAGTTACATATATTGTTATGGGTAAGCTATTAACTGACACTAAAACAATATTGCCTAAATCATACAAATGCTAATTGGTTTAAATAAAAGCATAAGAGGTGGTAGTAATGTTGCCATTGCCTCTTAGAGTGATAGATTCAGGGGGTAGAGTGTTTTTTAAGTATAGTTGCCTTTCAAGTGGTTAACAGCTTGGCATTTATATCATAATACCACTGAAATTAGGCCCACTTTGAATTAGCCACTTGACTGATACGGTGTTACTGAAGTTATATCTCCAGTGATGTAAGTCTTCCTGATTATAAGCTATGATCATAGGTGTATTCTTTGTTCCTGTGGTTTTAACAAACAAAATCGGAGAGCACACCCAGTGATCACAACTGGCCTGAGTAACCTAGAACAGGTGGTGCTCAGGAGAAAAAAAATATACTGAAAAATAAAAATGAAACAGAAGCCCATAGTTCCCACCAGCACTCCTAACTTTTGAGTCCACATTTAACTATTTACTCCCACAGACCCCTCCACAATCTTAGCACTGCCTACAAACTAAGGAATCCATTACTCAGTCAGCCCAATATCCAGCAGTGGAGGCGGTGATCCTAGTGGGTAGAATCTAGTCCCAGAGCCCTGTCTTCACCTGGCGTTTCACCTGGACAAACTCTCGGCTTAGTCAGGGTCTCCCCTGACTGACTGTACGCGAGGACTCCCTCGTTTGCAGTTCTGTATATTGCCCATATGGATTAAGTCCCAGCACATTTGAATTGATCCAATGTGTGGTAAATTTGTCTACTGCCAGCCCCTTCTTTTTCTACCTCAGTTGGGTTTTTGGCTTGGATGAACGTTTATGTTTAATTATTCAAAGCTGTTTGGGGATTGTCCGGGTACGTTTCGATTTCCTTAGATCAGATATGGGTTTAGTGTGATGTTTTATTACATATCTATGTATAGTAACAGTAATATTTGTTTTGTTATTTGTGGTGATCGCCTCAGTTTATTTGACTTAGATTGTGAGGGGTCTGGAAGACTGAATGAGTTAATTGGTGGCCTCAAGAGTTAAGAGTGCTGTGTGGGATCCTATGGCTTTGTTCCCTCTTTTTTTCTTTTTCAAAACTGTGGTTTTAAACAGTTAAAATTCAAGGAAATGGTGTCTAAGAATTTCCTGTAGGCAGCAAGCAACCATAACATAACTTGTACACTGGAACTGGAATATATAAAAATAGTTTAAATTATTTCAAAATAAAACCAATATTGAGTTTTACATTGACCAACTCTGGTAGGGAGAGCAATGTTTCCTTTCTCTCCTATCCATTACTCCGATTGTGAGAAAATTGTCAGAGTAGCCAGCTTGCATGTCTATTGAGTTATTGTATTGCATCATATAGACCTCTGATTAGGTCATTGGGCTACCTCAGTAGAAAATTGCAGGGGACACATTATTTAGCAACTATATAGAGTTTACAGAACTGGGCTACTTCTCTATGATATAATTTTGTTAAAAAAAGTTCTGTGTGTATAGTGCAACACTCCCTTTTCCATGTGTTTTTGCCCATCTGATTATGATACTATGCAGAATGCTAAATACTATGCTATGCTCTTCCTACAACCTTTATAAACTGTACAAGCCTAGAAAAGTCATCATGGTGTGAAGTAGATGTGGCACCTACAATTATATTTTTATTTGCTAGGGTGTTATCAGTTATCAAGGTTAGAAAAAGTTTAATTAAAGAATAGTCTTATGATGTATCTATTTCTGCGTGTTGCCCTTTGTAGCTTTGTTTTCCTTCATGCGACCTTAGAATATAATTAGCTTTTTCAGTCCTTTTATTCTCAACTTGATCCTATTTAAATGAAGCCTCTTGTGTGTTGTCTGTGTTCTTTAAAGGATAGCGTAGGTTGCAGATGTCTGCCTGTTTGTCCACATGGACAACCAGCTATGGAATCCCTAGAGTTTAACATGCAACCGAACTTTTTTATGCTCTGTGTTCCAAAAATGATGAAATCCATATCCCCATTTCACTTCATTACAAACATCTATTGTTTGCCATACTTATCTGACATTGCTGCTGTCTGTTAGAACGAAATGCCAGGATTACATTTTCAAGAGTCCCGTATATCAGAAAAGGGCTCCAGAATTGTATGACAGATGGTCCATGAATGATATTCACAACCTCTGCCCTTGGCCTTGTGTGGAGATGTTACTCTAGTTTGCTGTTCCAAGAGTTAAGGTTTGTTGACTGGCATGTGATTATTCTATAATAGGTCGAATTGTTTCTCCGTTTTCTCTTGCTTTTTATAAAACCGTTTAGCACTCACAGGGCTGAGATTTACAGCATATAATACTAATGTGCCAAAAGGGGCTAAATCTGAACCTGCTCTTGAAGTTTCACTTTTTTTTCTATCAAACTAAAGAGAATGTACAAATGTGCAAATAATGTTTTACTAGGGATTAAATGTTTCACCAGAGCCAATTATTACAGTGGAGTTTTACTGAACAGGTTACATACCAAAAACATTGTTAGCAAAGAGATCTACGTTTCTAAAAGCAATTTAATTGCACTCATCATAGTTTCATGAACAATAATAAATGTGACAATAACACATAGCACACATCGGCTCTATTTATAAAAGCCATTATTTATTCATGATTTACCCTTTAAATTAAAACAGGTTATATGATAAAGTGAACGTTTATTTTTCTAAATAATCATCCCCAAAACTGTGTACCCCATTACACCAACAAGATACATTGGGCCGTATTTATAAAGGCGCAATTGTAAATTAACTTACCCCGCGGTATTGCTAAAAAGCGATACTGCGGCTTTCTATAACGGCCCATAAAGGCTCATTTACCCAGAGCCGCTGGGCAATAAAATGGCGTTAAGTCGCACTAACTGGTTCCAATGAGATAGGGCAACTTTAACTCCATATAGCGCCAGATGGTGCTAATCGACCTTTTGTGATTTACTCACATGGGCTAATGAGATGTTGAAACCCAGAAAGGAGATTGCCCGGAGCGAAAGCATCTCTGGGTAAATCTCCCCCATAGGCTAACACTGAAAGATTTAAAAGTATTAGGGTTTCTTTTTTTGCCATTCAATGTTTTGAGTCATATTCCTTAACATGGGGTGTTTTTGGGGAGGGTACATTTTATTCAACTCATTGATTTAATTAAATTAATTCAATTTCTGCCTAGGAAACGCTTTATTATACATTCACACGTGCTTGTTTTATTACATTACAAAGCATACATACAAAAAATCTAAATATGCCATCAAACATGTCTGCAAATCTATGTCACAATCCTTTTCAGGTACACAGAGGTAACCTTTCAACTGCCTAAATGGAAACCACAATTAGCAAAAGACTATATAGACATTTGATAGATTTGGCGTTCAAGCTGCAAATCTACCACATGTCTCAATAGGCCAGCAGTTTACCTACATTTCTGGCAGTTTTTCCTCCCTTGCATCTTGTCCCATTCATTAGTGATAGCAAGTCGATTACAAAAATGATTGGTCCATGTATTTATCTGAACATTGGTCAAGTGTCGTAAAAAAATGTAGTGATGGCCAGCTTAACGTAGCACCATATTCATGAAGTAACCACTACTTCAGTCTCGTCCCACAGTCTGTGTCTGTGATAATCCTTCTATTTCTGACGAAGGCAAATGCACAAAAAGAATAAAAATCTCAACAATAATACTATGTGGTGTAGTGCTCCTCCCTAATCCCACCCATAAGAATAGAAATTTACTCCAATAGGAGGCTGCCTCTAGGAAATAAAGTATAATAAAATCTACCTATGGCATCAATAAAAAACCAAAGATGACTAGATTTTTTTGTAACGTGTCACCAACCCTTTAATCATAGTAAATGGCTTTCAATAGACTCTATTAACAACATATATTCACAATATTCAAACCGTGAACAAGACACATATAGTGCGATTCTCCCAGAGAGCTATGCTCTGGGTAACTCCCGAATGAGATTCGATATCGCGTTTCGACTGTGGGTAAATCTCAAAAAAATTTTGATGCCCCGGAAGCGTCCCCGGGCTGAATATTATCATGCAGCTCAACCAGTATTGGAACTCTGGACCCGTCAATTCTGCACGTGTAACTGTTAAGTCTGTACCAATCCTGAAAAAAACAGGGCAGTTCCGTTCAAGCCCCAAAACTAATTATGATCTGTGGTAAGAGAACTCCAAAAAAACAGTCCACAACGGAGTGCTCTTAATCCAACCTCCAGAAACCCCTCCGTATAGCATAGCATACACGTGGATCCCCTAGAATAGGAACACCAGTCCAGTACCTTTACTGGAATTAAATGCCACTAGGCCTTATACTTCACCCATTTGCATGCTCAACCAGTTCCTATCTCATCTCAAACACCATATAGAATACTGTGAACATACTGTGTAAAGCAACAGACTCAGGATTTTTCTCCTCTTCTAGCACACTTAGGAACCACGCAGTCACTGAAGTTGGTCCTCTCTGGGATTCCTCTCCTGGTCACACTGAAACCTACATGCATTTCAGGCTAAATCTGCTTTCTGTTCCACCCTCCTTTTTACTAACCATCTTTTAAAAGGAAGAACATCATAATACACAATATTCAAAACCATTGTTAGAGTCATATGGTATACAGTTGTACAAGTTCCAATATCTTGTCAGCATGGCATCTGATTTGCACTTCCAATCACACACTATAAGATCGCATTTATAAGAAACAAGAAATTGAATTTCTACATTTAACCCATCTGGTGTGCCTTCTTTAATCTATATCCAAATAATTTCTCTCTGCAGTATTATTTTATTATAGTCCCTCCTCTCCATAGCGTGTAAGTGTAAACCTTCACTTTTTTTTCACTTCAATTTACTGTCCCTCCATACTGTCTCATTTATATTTATATATGATTGAACACCTGCATTTTTTGGGATATGTTTCAGTAGCATGTCTGCCTTACCACTTGTCTAAGGCTGGGTACGCACCAGCCAATATTTTCGACTGACCATCCGATTCCCGATTCCCGACACTTTCACAGAAATATTGGCTGTGTCACTGATAGAAAACATTTTTTCTTTTTTATCTAGAAAGTACATCTTTCCCCAACTGCCCCCTACTTTTTTTTCAAAATACCTTTGCAGCCGCCTGGGGAAGTTGTGCTAGTTCCTGGGGGCATGTCCTCTCCTGTGCTGGGCAGGCTGTCAGTCAATGTGCATCATCATGCGCCAAGGGTGAACACGTTCGAACGTGCATCCACAGGCAGCATGCACAGCGATCGGAACAGAGAGAGCAGCTATTACATCCACAAGACTGCACAGAATTGCTTCATTTTGCAGGTACAGGTGTCTAATTTTTTAGGAGTGGAGATACCCTTTAAATTGCAACTCAGGTCACTCACTTAGCAACAAATGTTGCAAATGAACATGGTGAAGGAATTGGGGAGGATGAGCCAGCTAAAAGGACTGAGGAGAGCAGTTCTAAAATGTAAAAGGTAAAAGCTGCTTCAGACTTTATAACAGTGGCCCCTGTTACGACAGCCATGAGATCCCTATCTCTGTCTCTTTCTTCCTTCCTTCCATCCAACTCTCCAATTAGAACTTAGAGTAGGTGAGGAGTGAACAATTCCCTGGAGGAGACATGGAAAGCAGGTACATAACGTTTATCTGTTATACTGGCTGCTGAAAGGATTAAAGGTAATACTGTGCTGGGACTGAAAGTGATAATAGCAATTCTCTGCACTGAAAGTATTAATGGGAAAGTATTTGCGTTAAAGGGTTTATGGTAATATTCTGCTGGCACTGAAAGTGGTATTGGCAATACTCTGGGGGATTTCCTTTGGACTACTCTCCAGCTATCCAGTAAAGTACTTTACTCATCTGATCACATGACCTTACCTTGGGTGGAGTACAACATCCCAAGGCTTGGTCAAACCCCCATTGTAACACACAAAATATAAAGATGGGATAGTATACAACTAGTGCAACTAGTGACCAATTTAATATAGTAAATGTACAAATAGAAAGCCTAGTGCACACCCAAAAGAGAATGGCAGGCTTTTTAAAGCAGCATCATAGATGGAAAGATTTTCTCAGATCTCACCAATTTCCCTTTTCTCCTTACCTGACAACTTTTTCATGTCACCCAGCTAGAACCATTTTCTCGGAGAACACTGGTGCCACATACCGCGCATCCACTAAAACCTCCAATCAGTATCTCATTGGTGACTAATGACGCTGCATATGCACAAATGTATGTATACATGCCAGTCTCACCTGGTACAGTCTCATCTGTCCCACTTACCAACTACTAAAGCGGTCCCACATAAGGACACCAGCAGTAGACCGCGTCAAAAGGAAGAAACCCAGCTGTAGTTTGGATTTGCCACGTTTTTGGGTTTTTTTGGGGGGGGGAAGGGCGCACGTAGGTGAGAGGGTGTCTAGGTACTAAGATGGCTAGAAATGGCACTGACGATACATGCACAGCAGGCACAATTAAGACGTAACGCTAGCCATTAATGAATTGGTTAGCATGACTTTAACTCCATAAAATAGTGCACCACCACGGCATTTGCTCACAAATTTGTTCAGTTTCAGTGTCAGAACAGAACAGATGCACAGGAATTCTTCAGAGCACATTTATTGCCTCCACATTCTTGTTATTTCCAATCCAGCACCTGAGATGCGGACAAAATCCAATGTGTGAGAGACTGCTTACTATATGAGGAAGTGAAAAATGGACAAATGACAGGAAAAAGAAACAAGATTTTAAAGGTAGGAAAAATATATAAGGTGAATTACAAAAGGGTGTACGTGCCTTTAATGGTTTCTATGAAGTATAAACCTGAGAAAAAACAACCCTTTGAAAACATCCGAAATGAAAATTTTAGCCTAAAAATACAGCAGAAACAAAGTTTTTTGTTGTAAAAATATTAACTAAAGGGTTTATAAATTACTTTGCAAATTGCAAAAACAAATCTGCACATTGTATTGGTTTTGGACAGTTTCATTGAACATGACCATGGTGGGAAACAGAAATAAAGGACCCAGTCAGCCATACCTTATAGCCATTATCTTTATGATTATATCATACCATTACTTATTTGTTAATTAGAACGGATTCAACTTTATTTTGGGTAACAAAACGGCCACGGCTTTATGATCACTTTAAATAATTATGCCCTTTATTTGCATAATACACCACTGCCACCCTTGTCGTACCATAACCATACTTGTTGTTAACCAACCTAGCCAGATCTTAGCTTGAATGCCAACCTCTGTCTTACCAGAGGGCATATAACGGTCCAAAACATATCCAGCAAGGGTGTACCCGCCACCAAGGGTTTCATTTATCCCTACAATGAGCTCTGACTGCCACAAATAAGGCCTGATCAAGTGCCGTCTTGTAGGCCTATAAAAAAATATCCAGGTCGATGTCATTCAGATGGATACCATCCAGCCTCATCAGTGACCTATTGTCACCCTCCAATTGCTTGTGCCTAATCACCACTCCCCCAAGGAGCACACGAATCTGGAGATCCATGTGTTGACTACCCTCCTTACCCTCTCAATGGCTGCTGCTGGTCCTACCCCCTGCCATACTACCCGGGGGACAATCTCCAACCAAACTATTACCACCTCATGGAAGAAACCCCGGATCAGAGACAGATCGGCCTTCATCAGCATCATCATATCAGTTAACCAGGCCTTGCAAAGATCATTCCCTGCAACTAAATCACCAGCACCAACGGTCCCAGATTCAATCGGCTATTTCCACCGCTTCCGGGCACTTGCCACCAGGACATCCCTCTGATGCCATTCTATTCCAGAGACGTTGCAGTAAAACCCAGGTTCCTGCCACCGGATGAACTTCCGCCCTCCTTGCGGCCCAAAACAAATAAGAGTGACCGATCAGCCAAATAGTCACCCGCTTTTCATCTGAAATAAAAAAAAATGTATTCAATGGACATATATACTGAGCTGTGCAGTTTAGATTTCCACCTTCTAAGAGCTTAACTTCCTGCTCGGAGAAACGAGATTCTAGGCCTCCGTGGCCGCCCCAACCTGAAAGAATGCGTGCTAAACTCTTTTGGTTAAGGTCCTACCTGTTGCAATGATACCTTCACACGACTCAACTTTGTATGGGTGAGAGGAGCCCCGTTGGCATGTGACAAAAAGAGGGTGAAGACGTAAGTCTAGAGACATAATCTTTTATCGCTGATACCGGGCAAAACTCCCCTTAAATGGGGAGGATAATAAACCATCCCCGTCACCGAAGATGTCCCTCTTAGACCTCCTAATGCGGACCCTAATTTTGCTTTCCATAATGTGCACAACGTCTTCCAACAGAAGCCCACCTGGTTCTCTCGTACTCTGGGGAACCAACTCACCCAGCCGCATGGCCCCAAAAAGGCTAATGAGAGTTTTGTAAGTGGATAGGCAGGATGTGGGAAGACTCTATCAGTCTGACAAGCACCCGAAACGAAATAGGGCGTTTAACTCTTTTGGAGTATATTCCTTCTTCCATCCCCTTAGAATTGACTGGACTAAAACTCCTTGGTTATGTCCGCCAATCCAAAAGGCGAAAGAAAAAGGAAACACCTGTAGCCTTGTACGTGGTCATTCTGAATTGAGAAAGACAGTCAGATGACTAGTAAAACGTCTTCAAGAACTAACTTCAAGTCCAGTTGATTTATTAAATACAACGATATCCCATGACCGGGATGAATGAGGACCTTCACAAGCATAGATACTCTAAAGTCTCTCTGTCCCGGCCATATCCACCCACTCCTTCCACAACTTACCATGATTGTGCCAAGTTGACGGAGCCACCGATGCTAGTACCATGGCCATCAGCTGTTGTCCACTATCGCCCATAAGGATGCTGGGCATTGCATCCCCTCCTATCTGCCTCCAGTGCCAACCTGGGAAAATCTCCCCACTGGAAACGAGAGAGCATCAGCAATCGTGTTATCATGCCTGGAACATGTTTTGACCCTAAACTAATGTTGAGTTGAGGCAATGCAACACTAGGTGTCTTAGCCGGCAAGGACTGGGGGGGAAAACAGAACTGTTTGTTAATCACTTGCATTATCAGTCCAGAAGCAGATAAGATTTATTAACCATCCTTTTCCCCATAATTCCACCACGCTACCACTATGGGGAACAGTTCCAACAACGTCAGATTTCTACATATACCAGAAGCAACCCAACTCTCCGGCCAGCTCCCTGCGCTCCATGCCTGGCCAAAGATGGCCCCAAAGCCCACGACACCCACGCATCCTGTGAACAAATGCAACTCCTCGCTGGATTGCTCCTCGCTGGATTGCTCCTCGCTTTGTATCAGCAACCTTCCGTTATATGAATCTAAAAAGGACTCCCAGACTTTAGATCTTCCTTGAGCTCCCTGGATAGCTAATATGATGATGAGGGGCTTTAACCCCGCATGTGGATAGCGAAAGCCGCCTGCAGAAAACCCTACCCATAGGTAGGATTCTGCAGGCAACATTCAGGAACCCAACAAGGATTGTAACTGCCTAAGAGTGACCTTGTTGGCTAACAAACAACCCTAACCCCTTTTAGCAAGTTGACCAGTCTATTTCTATGCCCAAAAATGAAAGTGTGGTCAAAAGCCTAACTGTTTTTTTTTCTGCTGACAGAGGAACTCCAAACTTACCATCATGTACCGAAAGACTTCAGTAAAAACGAGCAGTGATCTGACCCCTGCCAACGAAAAGGAAGTCATCCAGGTAGTGAAGGACAAATCTCGGAGCCTGCTTCAAATTGAACCACCCATTCTAGAAAAGAACTGAATGTTTCAAAAACAGCACACACAATAGCGCAACCCATAGGAGGCAAATGTCATAGTAAAAAAAAATCATCCAAGCTGCAGCCCAACAGATGAAGCAGTCCCTATGGACAGTAGCAGCAAATCAGTGCTCCCTCAAAAAAACATTCTTAATAGTACATGTTTCTTCTCTCCTTGGGTATTTATTGAGCCAGGGCCCCATCGCGGCTACGCTCCCTGGGTCCTCGGGCCTCCTAGAACTGGGCTTTTTGGAAGCAGCCTTACCCCTTCTGAAGAACTTTGCTGCAGATTGTCCGATCCCCCGAAAAGGAGCATTTGTGACGAAAACGGCACGCTGCAACCAAATTACCATTGCCCTTCATTAATCCAACAAGGGTTGCTTTTTTGGCCAGCGAATGGCCCCAAAACCCGATGTTAGTGGGTTCCCGTGCTACCTACCTGAACCTGACTTCCTTTGCAACATCATGATTCTGAGCCAAGAGTTGGTGGCCTGCGTGTTCCACCCCACCTCATGATGCTCTGCCAGTCTACGTCTAAACTCCTCATCGTAGTGCACCATGCATACCCCCGTAAAAAACAAATAGCTTGGAGCATTTTTGCGGGAATTTTTGCCCTATTACCCCTGCTAGTACGCAAAATGCTTGAACCCAATTGTCAAAGGTTTTGGCCACTTTCGGCTTCCTCTCCTTGCCTGCCTCCAGGCGGACAAACTCCTTATCGACTGTCACCATTTTCAGGGTTGACTAAGGACCTATCTCTATAACCTAATTTTTCCAGATCTTTTCCTTACCAATCCAAACATGGACCCCAAATGGGCTCACCCTACAAACAGGTCTCTTCAAGCCTCTACTTTGCTACCTGCTGACGCCGGCTGGAGCTCCTTGGCCCCCCATGATGGAATGCCCCCTGCCGAGCCTTGAGGCATAGCCTTAGCTTGCCCAGTAAGGATCTAATGGCTTGTGCCAAACTATTGTGCTTCCCCACCTCCCCTGCCCCCCATGCATCAGTACAAGACAACTCACCACCAGCTTGTTGACTTTTGTCTCTGACTCACGCCCTTGCTCATTCATCGCCTGCTCGGCCAGCGATAGACTGGCCCCTTTGTTTAGTGCCCTGTCTCAACGTCTGGAGCCGGAAACGGGATCTGGGCAGGTGGATGTGCTTGAGGTAGGGGACCCTCTCCGTGCCTTCTTGTGCCATGGTGACCCTTGCGTCTCCTCTAATAGGTCCTGGCCTGGCTCCTCGACTGGCTGTGGCCTGAGCACTGTCTGCCCCTCTCATGAGTGTGGCGATCCGAGTGGCTGGAACCCGACTCAGAGGAGAAATATCTATATCTCCTACTCCCCCCTTTTCGTTTTTTCTCTCAACTCCCTCCTGCTTTGGCACCTCTGCTCCCCTCCCTTCTCTACACTAGCTCACCTGGGGATAGCGACCGCCAATGACTTCCCCTCGCTGCCTCTCAGTCTGTGCATCCTGGCCCTACTACTTGCTGATCCCTGACTCTGCCGGGCGTCTTCTGTAAATTCCTGTGGTTTAGCCCTATCGGCCTCTACCAGTCTACTGCCGTGCTAAGACCTATGCCCTGTACTGGCATGTGGCTTAAGTCCCTGGTTAAATCTTGGTCCAGAACATTTACCTGCACTGTTTGGGCCTCCGCCTTGCCTGTTGCTCTGGTGCTGATCCCTGATCCTGGGAGGTCCCCTCCCCTGACCCTCCTTCTTGCTGGTGGAAGAAGAGTCTCCTCCTCCTATGGCCTGACCTAAATATGGCACTTATGGCCCCCACTAACCCCTTCCTCTGTGCCACTGCCTTCTTCCCACCTTCCTAGCTGGGCTCAGCTGGTCTGGAGGCAGGAGCTACATGTGGGCCTAACCCCAGGGCGCCCAGCCGGTGGCCTGGAGGGTTGATGCTGCTCCTTGGGCTCCTACCTGCTGCTCACCTGAGGCCAGGAGAGCCTGCAGCCCATCCCGCCCCTTCCCTGCTGATTCTCTCCCCTCACTTGGTCCATTATCGGAACGCTCATGGTGCCGCTCACCTAATCTGCCAATTCAGTTTTCCAGGAGAGATGCTCCGCATGGCGCCTCCTCTTAAAAGACTATACCCAGCCCTTGCGAGCCTGGAAGGAAAGGAGATGCGCTGCCTGTAGAGGGAAACAGCTTCTCCCCATGGTCAGACGCCCCATCCGCTTACACGGCGGGGCTACCATCACTGACAGTTCTTGAACTTATTGCAGTGTAGTGGAAAACTATTATAATGCTCTTTGTCACTCTGATGCTGGTAACATATTCGGGTTGATCAGTTTATCTTTTCTTGTTGCATTAAAGGGCATTCAAAAGGCAACTAAGGCTTCGACAATACTGAATCAGAAGGCAGAGCACCTCAATTTGTCTTATAGGAGGCAGCCACCTAGCAACAGCTGAGACATAGATGGCTGCCTCCCGACTACCACTGAAAGCAAATGAGCACATGGGTCTTAGGACACGGTTTCTCATGGTTGCTGCGCGAGAGCTTGCGGAACTTTAAATTTTATCAACTCTGCGCCATAGAAGGATTTGGAGGAGTAATGGCAACGCTTCAGAGCTCTGTATGCCTAGAATGCTATTCCCCTAGAAAGTACCTCACAAAAGAGACTTTACTTACCCTCAAGAGGAGGCAGTTTTTAAAAGGGAGAAACTCAAAGCTTAAATCTGTTGTATTCAATTAGATCAACTGGACTTGAAATGTAGTTCTTGAAGACGTTTCGCTAGTCATCCGACTGGCTTTCTCATTCAGAATGACTTGTACAAGAATCTGTGGCAATTATGTACCCTGGAAAATCCCAATTAGCATATCACAGCCAGGTGTTAAGGGTGTGATTGTACAAGTCATTCTGAATTGAGAAAGCCAGTCGGATGACTAGCGAAACGTCTTCAAGAACTACATTTCAAGTCCAGTTGATCTAATTGAATACAACAGATATACCATGACCTGGATGAATGAGAACCTTCACACTGCAAAGCTTAACAAAATTCCCTCAGAGACTTCTCGTGAGTCTGAAGCAGACATTATTGTTAAAGGGCAACTAAAGCCACAGAACAAAACTGAACCAAAGGTCAGGACACCTTGATATAAACCAGTAACTTGTGCTTACCTCTCATTTTGATTCAGGCGCTGGGAAATTTACCTAAATACCATATGTTTTGCTTTACTCTCAGCATTCTAGTATCACACAGTTTGGTCAATGACCATTATGTTCTGCACACATGCTCAGTCCTTAGCTGGCAGAAACTTGTTACAGTTGGTCACACCCATTAATAATCTCTAGCCAATCCTTTTACAGGACAGATAAAGCAAGGAAGCATGTGACTGAGGTCAGGAGGTGTGGTCGACACTGCACATACACACAGATACTTCATCCAGTTCTTACAGGCTTTGATTTACTTTAATACAATTTACTGAAGTGGGATTTTATAGCTTATTGGTGTTTTTAGGGGGGTTGTTTTCAGATTCTGGAATATAAAAAATTGGGTTTAGTTCTCCTTTAAGGGTTCAAAAGAAGGTGGGAAAGATACACTGTATCAGATAAAACAAGGTGGTATGTTGGTATGTTTCAAAATCTACACTCTCTCAGTACTTTATCCATTTGTCCCTCTAAAGTTGTTTAAGCAAATACTGCAGGGGGACAGAGGCATTTGCCTCACAAAATGCTGCATTGTTTGATGCACCCACAACCCCTTCCTCAGTGCACTGGGATTCTGAGAGAGGTCTCTGATGCCACCTTTGGCACGAAACGCGTCAGACACAAGCTTACTTTGTGTTTTGTTGCAGTCCTCCACACATTGGCTGTTTTCATTTTGGAATTTGGACCTTGCAAGGAATATGGGGCTGCACAGCACCTGGACCACCCACCGTAATTGGTGAGCTGTTTTTAAGTGTGTTACCACTTTTGATTTACAATATTGCTGTCTTACATCGAGACTCACTCACTGGAGGGGGGGGGGTGTCCACCCAGCCCACCTTGCTACAGAGTGTGAGTATCGTGGACTTTTCTATAGCTCTCTATTATTAATACTTACCTCACCTTCCGTTTTGGGTGGCCCGGTTTACTACATTTTCTTTGTATTGATGTAGTTCACTCAAATTTACCCCAGAAAGTGTCTCCGGGGTGGCTTAGCCCTTTTTGCCAGTTTTAGAGAGGGACTGCAGCATATACAATAGACCCATTACATGCAGCATATACAACAGCCCCCCCCATTCTTCCAGATCTCATATTAACTATAGACTCTTCCCTGGGGGGCCTTCACACCAGCGACAAAGATACAGGGTCACTGGTCCCAGCAGGAATGCTCCTAACTTATAAACTTGTCAGAGAGGAGGATGGTGAAACTGGCGATTTAACTTGCTCACAGCGACCCTGTTTGGCAAAACAGTCCTACTACAGTTGGACAAACAGACCGTGATTGCTTATTGCAACAGAATGGGGGAAACCAGATTGAGGCCCTTGACATCATTCTGTTAGCTTGTTATGTCCCAGGCAGATGAAATGAGTTTGTGGATGCCCTGACCAGAAATTAACTTGTATGTCTGAAACCCCCCCCCCCCCATTTGTGCTGATAATCAAAAACTTTGGCAGCAGGCAGAACTGTTTGCTTTAAAAACTTCAGCACACAGACATTTTTGTCAAGGCAGTGGTCCAGGAACGCATAGAGGGCAGACGCGCTATCCTTTCTGTGGACAGATCTACCCCCCCATTATATGCATTTCCGCACCCTAACACTAATGGTCCAAGTCCTCCACAAGATAGTAACAGACAGTTTTAGAAGAAATGAAAAGGTAGCACCAGATATAGTAAGACTCTCAAGGATATCTTTCCGCTGCTTTATTTCACACATTTGATAAAGGTGAGAGTCTTACTATATTTGGTGCTACCTTTTCTTTTCTTCTAAAATTGATTTATGTGGTTGGAACAGGACATGAGTAGCCACCAGAGGTTTTCTGGAGGTTGGAGGACTCTGTACATTTGTTATAGTAACAGACAGAGTTGTAATAAATGGCCGGACGGCTGGGTACTCACAGTACGCTTTTAGGAGGAGGCTGACAGTCCGGAAGGTGCAGGATACAGAGGCTGCTGGGAAATGAAGGCTGGATACTGGAACAAGGTGCGGCTGGTTACTGTAGGCTGTTTGCTGGAACAATGGTGCTGTTGGGAGCTGTAGGCTGACTGCTGGAACAATGGTGCTGCTGGGTACTGTAGGCTGGATGCTGGACCAAAGGTGCTGCTGGAACTGAAGGCTGTATGCTGGAACAATGGTGCTGTTGGAACTGAGGCTGTAGCTGGCAAGGTAAGTAACTGGATGCAGGCAAGGTGAGACACTGGAAACAGGCAAGGTAGGTACTGGAACAGGCAAGTAAGTATGGGATGCAGCAAGTATATAAGGAGCAGACAAGGCAGGTAAGTACAGGAGCCAGGGTAGCAGAGCAGAATGCTACAATCGGGCCCCGGGTCCAGGAGGACACCGGCTTTTCAAATTGTCGCGCCGCCCACGTGTCGGAAGTGCGTGCGGCGCAGGACCGGAGCGGCAGGTAAGTTCGTGACATTACCCCCCCCTTACGGGGGCCACAGGACCCAACGGGCCAGGTTTCCCTGGAAAACTCCTGTGGAAAGCTTTAACTAGAACGAGAGCGTGCAAATCAGAGTGTTTAATCCAAGCTCTTTCTTCCGGACCAAAACCTTTCCAGTGGACCAAATACTGCAGAGACCTCCTCCAGAATCTAGAGTCCAAGATCTTCTCCGACCTCAAACTCCTCTGACCATCAACGGAAATCGGAACGGGAGGTAGTAGGATGTGGAATACTGATTAGAACATACTGGTTTGATGAGAGAAATATGAAACACGTTAGGAATCCGCATGCTAGAAGGAAGTTGGAGGCGAACAGCCACTGGGCCGACTAATTCCAGATAGAAAAAGGACCAATAAATTTGGGTCCCAGTTTGGAGGATGGAACCGTAATTAATATGAGCAGAAGAGAGCCACACTTTATCTCCGACAGAATACGCTGGGGTTCTCTACGTCTTCTATCTATCTGCTGCAGTTTTTTGCACCAAAGCAGATTTCTGAAGGCTGATTACCGTAGCATGCCAGATAGCGGTCATCTGGGCCGCAGCCATTGGCCGCGGGTACTTGTGTGAAAAGAAAAATCTTGCGGAAAACATCTAGGATTTGTCCCAAAGACACACACAAATAAGGAGATTTCCCATAGAAGCATGAGGTGAATGTTATGGGCAAACTCGCCCAGGCAGAAGGTCAGCCCAATCATCCTGGGTATAGGAAATGTAACAACGAAGATATTGTTCCAAAGACTGGTTAGTGCGTTCAGTAGCCCCGTTGGACTGTGGGTGGTAAGCCGAAGAAAATTGTAACTGATGTTCATGGACTTACAAAGTGCTCTCCAGAATTTGGAAACAAATTGAGAACCTCTGTCAGATACTATTTCAGAAGGGAGTCCATGAAAGCGGAAGATATTGAAATAAATAGTTGAGCTAACTCCGTTGAGATGGTAGTTTAGGGAGGGGTACAAAAATGAGCCATTTTGGCTGAAGCGGTCTACAGTCACCATATAACCATGTTTCTCTTGGAAGGCGGAAGTTCCACAATAAAGTCCATGGATAGATGGGTCCAAGGTCTGACGGAATGGGGAGGGGTTGAAGAAGACCACAGGGAGGGTTCTAGAAGAATTGGATTGAGCACAGCTAGTACACACTTGAATAAAGTCTTATAATCTTTTCTCATTTTGGGCCACCAAAGGGAACGGGCAATAATATTAAATGTTTTGTTAACACCGGGATGCCCAGCTTGCTTGGAACAGTGATTATGCAGAAGGATATTTTTCGAAGAGAAACAGAACAACAGCTTTTGCCAGAAGGTGTGTCGGACGGAGCAGAATCTTGTGCGGCTTGAATCTTGGAACAAGTTGAGGGGATATAGAGGCCAAGATTTTTTGGTTGGGATAACAGAGCCCTTATCTTGATTAGTACAGTCGGAAGCAACAAATGATCTGGAAAGGGCATCAGCTTTTTTGTTTTTGGAACCAGGTTGGTAAGTGATAACAAAGTTGAATCGGGAAAAGAAAAAGACCACCGTGCTTGACGGGGATTTAACCTTTTGAGATTCTGGATATATTCAAGGTTCTTATGGTCGGTAAGGATGGTGATAGGTACAGAGGTGCCTTCTAATAGATGATGCCACTCCTCGAGGGCCAGTTTGATAGCAAGAAGTTCCCTATTCCCAACGTCATAATTCCGTTCGTTGGGTAGAAACTTCTTGGAAAAATATGCACTGGATGGAGTCTCCTTTTAGTGCCCTCCTCTGGGAAAGGACGGCTCCAGCGCCCAAGTCTGATGCATCAACTTCGATGTAGAAGGAAGACTAGGATCTGGATGTACTAGAACTGGTGCAACAGCAAAGGCTTCCTTGAGTCGTTTGAAGGCCTCGAGGGCTGCAGGGGTCCATGAATGAGGCTTACCACCTTTACTGATGAGGGCTAATATTGGAGAAATTATTGACGAGAACCCTTGAATGAATTGTCTGTAGTAATTGGCAAACCAAATGAACCTTTGAATAGCTTTGGTTCCCATAGGAAATAGACCAATCTTGGACGGCTGAAACTTTACCAGGATCCATCTGGAACCCTTGCGCAGATACGATGTAGCCTAGGAAGGGTACTGTGACCCTCAAAACAGACATTTTTCAATTTGGCATATAGGCTATTCTCCTCCAGACCTTAGTAACACCTGTTTAACATGGAGGCGGTGTGAGGGCAGATCATGAGAAAAGATTAAAATGTCATCTAGATATACTACTACAGAGATTCCCACAATCCCGGAAGATGTCATTTCAAATTCTTGGAACACCGCTGGAGCATTACAAAGGCCAAAGGCATTACGATGATACTCGTAGTGACCGTCCTGGTGTTAAAGGCGGTCTTCCCACTTTGTCCCCTTTGCGTATACGGATCAGATTGTATGCCCCCGTAAATCCAGTTTGGTAAATATTTTAGCTCCTTTATCTGGTCAAACAGTTCAGAGATGAGAGGGGCGGCGGTACACATATCTTTATTGTGATTTTATTTAATCCACGGTAGTCGAACAGGTCGTAACCCGCGTCTTTTTTTCAACAAAAAGAACAGCTCAGCAGGGGAAGTGAAGGTCATATGAACCCCCTAGACAAATGTTCAGTAATGTACTCTTTCATGCTAGAGTTTCTGAGGAGACATGGTGGTATGTGCGTCCCCGAGGAGGCATAGTACCAGGAAGAAGACGATGGGGCAAATCGAGGAACGGTGCGGTGGTAGCTTCTCACCTCGCTTTTATACAAATCACATCAGAAAAATCATGATAACATTCAGGGAGGTTTTTCTCAGATTTATTTTCGCAGGTAATGGTACTGCAATGAGTGAAAGCAATTTTTGAAACAGAAGGGGCTCCAAGACTTCATTGTGAGACCAATCAATAACGGGGTTGTTGTTAATCTGAGCCATGAAGTCCGAGAATTAGGGAGCAGAAGGGCTTTGGATGACAAGAAAAGATAAACGTTCCTGGTGAAATATGCCAATGCGGAATAGGACTTCGTAGGTAGATTTGGGAGTGAATTTTGACCACGGATTATTGCATAGCCAAAACTCGAAGAGGTTGCTGCAAGTGAAGGAGAGAAGCCCCAATTGTCTGCATAGGTAGAGACAATAGAAATTCCAGCGCACACGAAATCGACAAAGGCCTGGGAGGAAAAAGTTTTTACTTACAGTGATAGTTAGACTGGCAAAGAGTTTTAATGGTTCAAATTTGGCAGGAGAATTAACGTTACTAGAAGGAGCCCCCTTAACTTCTAGGTCCTGAAGTTTCCCGACTTCTGGGGACAATTTTTACAAAGTGTCCTGCCCAGCACATGAATACAAAGTCCATTGGTACGTCTGCGTGACTTTCCTCGGGGATAGATGTCCGCCATATTTGCATCGGCTCTTCACCTGAGATATGGCTTGCGGAAAGGTCGGAGCAGGCCTAGGAAAGGTCTTAGGAAGGCTGGAACGGGCTGCAGGACCTTTCTGCCTGCCGTTCACGGAAGCGGGGTATCAATCTGGATGCTAGTGTAACCCAAGTCTTCCATGGGACAGGTAATTCCCTGGATACTAATTCGTCCTTGAGGCGGTCGAAGAGTCCGCCAAAGGCTGCAGATAGTGCTTCATTGTCCAAGAAGTTCCGCAGCAAGTCAGAAATTCAATAGCATATTGACCCACAGAACGAGACCCTTGGCGGAGCTGCTCAAACGGAGGGAGGCAGCAGAGGGTTCTTCCTGGAGCATCGAAGACCTCGGAACATACAAGGAAGCAGTACATATAGACTAGAGGATCGTCTTTTCCCCATAGGGAGAAGCCCAGGCCAGCGCATTGCCCTCCAACAAGGCGATGATGTACCCACCTTAGCACGATCCGATGCAAATGCGATGGTTGAAGTTCGAATTGGATTCGGCACTGATTAATGAATCACCATCAAACCGTGAGGGTGGAGGTATGCGGGGCTCTCTCCGAAGATGGGATCACCGGATCCGGACGTTGAAGGGGGTAGCGTAGAACCCGAGCAGAGGCGCACTGGGGGTAGCCGGACAGCAAGGGTATCCATAACTGGGCCAACTGGCCCTGATGGTGTTCAATCAACAGGTCCATGCGTTTGGACAAAGCCTGGAGGTTTTACTCAATTCTGCCATAGCCTCCCAGGCGTTTCCATGGCCCGATTGTACTGTAATAAATGGCCGACGATGCCGGGTACTCACTACGCTTTTAGGAGGAGGCTGACAGTCCGGAAGGTGCAGGATACAGAGGCTGCTGGGAAATGAAGGCTGGATACTGGAACAAGGTGCGGCTGGTTCTGTAGCGTTTGCTGGAACAATGGTGCTGTGGGAGCTGTAGGCTGACTGCTGGAACAATGGTGCTGCTGGGTACTGTAGCTGGATGCTGGACCAAAGGGTGCTGCTGGGAACTGAAGGCTGTATGCTGGAACAATGGTGCTGTTGGGAACTGAAGGCTGTATGCTGGCAAGGTAAGTAACTGGATGCAGGCAGGTGAGACACTGGAAACAGCACAGGTAGGTACTGGATACAGGCAAGGTAAGTATTGGATGCAGGCAGGGTAAGTAAAGGAGCAGGATCCAAGGCAGGTAAGTACAGGAGCCAGGGAGGTAGCAGAATGCTACAATCGGGCACCGGGTCCAGGAGGACACCGGCTTTTCAAATTTCGCGCCGCCCGGCGTGTCGTCCCGGCGCGGGACCGGAGCGACAGGTAAGTTCGTGACAAGAGTGAACTGTAGTTTCCCCATATACATCCCAATAGTGGGTCAGAATCTACCACTAGGAATGACAGCAGAATATTTCCAGGGGTTTTTGAACCTATTATTCAAGCTGCCACAGTTAATTTAGATCCATTTTCGCTTCCAACAACCTCATTGACTTATCACTAGGTAAGAATGCTACCTTGAGTTAAAAGCATTCAGAATTCTTACTCTGTTTCTTTGACAAACAGACACAATTTAAAAAAAACCAGGCTCTGCAGGTCACACAAGTTTTAGTGAGGGTTATCCTCTTCCACACTAAAATCTTAAGGTTCAACACTGAGGTTTGTCATCTCTGGTCTAACCACTCACTGTTTTCCCAACCGTCTGCCTCTAAACACACTTCCACATGGGACACAATATACTCCTAAAATACTTACTTTTTACCTGTGCATGCATGGTTTCCTCTGGGTACTCTGGTTTCCCCCACAATTAAAAGGACATATTGACAGTTGTATGTGTAAAAAAAAAATTAGATTGTAAGCTCTATGGGTCGGGAATGGTGTGAATTTATGAATATATTGCTCTATATAGAGATAAAATACATACACACATGCCTAGTTGTCCTTTCAATCTTCCTTGATACATCTTCCTTGGAAGATTGGACTGTTATAAATGTTAATTTTATTTTTAAACTTTACCCTTGATATACCTTTTATAATATGATCTAAGTTTAAAAAATAGCAGAATCTCTTTCACTACTCCATGTTCTTTTGTTATCTTTGTTAGTCCGCTCTAGCTTTCAATAAACAAGTTGAAGGTTATAGTGTCGCCTCATTCTTCCTATAAAGATTCATGGACAGACATCTGGTTTCAACAAAATCTGAAGCTCTGCGAGATCTCGACCTCAAGCTCAATTGCTTTCAGCTGCACTATTTCAAAAATGTAAAAGTATTTATGCTGAGGCCCCATTGGGACGCACGGTTATACGAAGGATAAGCGTGTGGCATTGTGCTGTCTGCTTGCACAATCGGACCGCATGCAATTCAGCAAAAATTGTATCTCATATGCTCCGAAAGCGTATCGCAATGCACGCATAATGGCCACCCACATTGACATGCACTGCTCTGTGTTTCTCACACGCAAACGGATTGCAAATTGTGATTGAAGCATATAAAATGCACTAGGCGGCCTAGTCATTTACTGTACAGCCACAAGATTTATTGGACAGTTACTAGGTGCTTTTGACTATAAAAAAGGGCCCAGCTTTACCTGTGCCTATAGAATATTGCTACTCCCTTTTAGTATATGCACCCTTTATCTGGCACCCCTCCTGTCCAGAACTCGAAAAGCCTGCTTGCCTATTAAATCACTTGCTACTTTTCTTTTCCCTAAATTGTAAAGCTAATTCTGTTGAAGGAAACAACCAGACAACCTACCGTTATTTGTGCTATTGTGTTTGGCCCGGAAGTAAGGAAGTCAAACATTAGAAGGCCCTTTAACTGTTAGAAATCTATGTAAGGAAAGGAATGGCCATGTGTTTTTATTCTTTCTTGTTTAGTCCATTCTCTCAACTATTGCACTGCAAAGTCCATTACATGAAATTACATTCATTGGAGATGACATTACTTTTCTATTTACTTTTTTCTCATTGTGCTATTCCAATGAACTGGTAAAGTCCATAACCCTTTCAGGTTGATCATGTTTACATGAAGTAACAATGCCCTGCTGAGATTTTGTAGCTGAAATCAAGTATTCCAGCAACCACATGTGTTTAAGCAGCGAGCCTCCTTAAAAAGGAACTGTTTTAAATATCAATATTACTCAATCTTTAACATTTCACAGGTTGTTTTTTCAAAATCAGAAATCCCTGAAAATATATTCACAGATGTTCCCTTTTTTTTGTTGACTCTGTGTAATTTGTTTTGCCCTAATTTGTTTTTGTCTACCCAGGGACTTCTCTTTTTAATTTCCCGTTCTCTGTTTACCACTCTTTGAGGAGCAGCGGTCTGTTAAGCTGTGAGAGGCACATGCCAAATTAAAAAAAAAGCACTACAGATTGTTTTAAAGCATTGGCTGCCCCTTTGGGCCTGAAGGCCTTGCTTGAAGCCTGCACCTGCTCCTCCTCCTGAGACAGAGGGCTCCTGATCTTTATACTCTGCCTTTAAGCTGCCTGATTCCTATTATCCAAAGTCAAACAGCATTTTCTACATTCACGCCTCCAGCACTTGGCATGAAATTAATAAGGCTGGCTGATATATTTCCCTGGAGGCTGCCAATCTTTAACAGTGGTGTTAGATTAAACCCTTGGCATGGTTAATGAACATGGAAAACACCAAGCCAAAAGTTTTTTCCCAGTAATGGAAAGGGAAAGAGTGAAAATAGGGAACAGCAACTTTTTTTTTTTTTGCTTTTTTTTCTTTTGTTCAGTGACAGTTTTATCCCACAATAAATAAACATATTAAGATAATAAGAAAAAGACAACATTTACAAATGATCAACAATATTATACCAGGATTATTACGATTAGAAGGCACCTTTTGATGTGCATTTTAGCAAGTACACTTTACTTTGCAAACAATACAGCAAATAGTTAAATTTAAATATTTACTCTGTAAAGGTTTAAGAGATCTATGAAGGTAGGAGCAGTATTCCTACCTCCCATTTTGCTTTCATTTAAATGTAATTAACTTATGGTATTGAAATGGTTTGCAAAGATCATTGTCCCAGGCTAAGTGTAATGAAAAGTCATTACAATACAATATTACAAGTTGGAAGACAGCAGGGAAATGGCTTTTTTTGACTTCTAAGAATACTTAGAATAATCTTTTTCATTGAATTTAGCAAGAGACACTCAGTGTAACTTTTAAAGGGCATGTGCACAGTGGCTTAACTAGGAATCACTGGGGCTCCCAGCAAAACTATCCCTGCTTAATCTAAATTTTATATTTCTTACTGTATATATGTTAGTTCTTTAAATGATATTTTCACTGCATAATTTAATACATTGTTTTAATTTATAAAAAGTAGCAAAATCTATCTATCTATCATCCCTCTATCTCTCTCTCTCTCTCTCTCTCTCTCTCTATCTATCTATCTATCATCCCTCTATCTATCTCTCTCTCTCTCTCTCTCTCTATCTATCTATCTATCTATCTATCATCCCTCTATCTATCTCTCTCTCTCTCTCTATCTATCTATCTATCTATCTATCTATCTATCATCCCTCTATCTATCTATCTCTCTCTCTCTCTCTCTATCTATCTATCTATTTTTCTATCCATCTATCATACACTGATTTTCTTAGCATTGAGCATAAGTGACACTGTTTCTTTGCCGAAAGGCATAATGAACATACAACCACCTACTCCAGCTGACACACAGTTAGTGTGTATCAAGGGAAAAGAGCAAGTATTGCTTACAGCTTGTTTTAATGAATTCATGTTATTATAGGGCTTAAGCAGTGACTATAGCGGGTGTATAGTTTTTCATTTACCTGAAAATTTAATTTGTAGATTTAATCCAGAATTTTAATTCTGTGGCTTTGAAAGAACCACGTACATTCCCGTGGTTTATTTAATGGCCTAAACCATTTTTCTTACAAATTTTGTCCAACCCCAAACACCCATGTGAACTTAAAACCTTGCTTTCAGTTTCCTTAAAACACTTCATTAGAAATGACCTTTCCTATTTAAAGAAACTTATTAACATTATCAATGCTAATGTAATTACCAATTTAAAAAAAAAAACAGAAATGTAAAATTTTTTACATTTATTATTATTTATGAGATTAAAAAACAAAGAAATATATGTTCTAATAATATATGTTATTATTCACAAAATATTTTTAGCAATTACAAATATGATGAGTCAGATAAATAAACATTATCAGGGAGATGCAATATCCCGGGGGAAAATAAGCGCTAATTCACACTGACTTATGTCGTGTTACTGACGTGTTTGTGAAGGTTTTGCGCTGTGTTAAAAATTTTGCACAGCGCAAGCGATGCATTAATTTTGCGCCGGTTTTTTGTGCTTTTTTTTTGCACAAAAATTAGCGTCTTTAAAGCCATGCAAAAGCTTGCAACTAACAGCCATCTTTTTTGCAATGTATTAACAGTCGCAAAGTGGTTCATACATTACGGACAAGTACAGGTAGGTTGCAAATGAGAATTTATTGCATCTCCCCATATATGTTATAAATCAATCATGTCCAAGTCTTTAGGACTAAATGTCAATTCATTTGTATGAATGACCGACTAGTGTGAAAAATAGTATTATAAAACTGCACCATCCTTATCATGTGAATTAACAACAATCTTTGTTCCAATATTAGTATGTAGGAATACATGTCTGTGTGTGTTCAGTACATTATATTGGGATAGTGTTTTGCATATGGTTACCAAATGAAGTATGAATATAAAAGTGTGCGTGTAAATTCAGGTGCACTCTGTGTCCTTTTCCATACATTTTTTAGGGCCTAAGGGCCTGTGCACACGTTAGATAAACATTGTTGAACCAATCGGCCCAGCAGTCATTATCATCTAATGCCCTGCAGACCTTTTCTTCCATCGGAGGGGGGAGGGGGAAACACAGGAACCCCCCATCACAGTTTAGCAATCCGGCAGGAGAGATACTGAAGATGGGAACCTCCAGACACATCAGTTTGTTCAGCTGAAAAAATATCTAGTGTGTGCGCATACCCTAAGATTTTTTTATTATTATAATTATATATATAAATGTCCACAGTATAGAGACAGGGATACAAAGAGATGTGTTAACATTCTTACATGATACGCAGTTAGATTTAAAATCAATATTAGCATAGCACATCAGTACCTTGTGCTCCACTGATATATATTCCATTAATATGTTTATTTACCTGAGCCCCAGCAGTTTAACCTTTCATCATTACACTTCCCCTAAATAGTGTGTTTTTTAGTTTGTTTTGGTTTATTTGCAATAAAGGTTCTTGTTTTACATGACCTTAAATACTATTTGTGTATATAGCATATCTTCTATTTATACACCTGCAGTATGAAATATTGGTTTGAGGCTTTAAGGGTCACAGGTCCGAATTTCACAATAAAGTATTTACTACAGATCGGCATCTCTGTTGTTGGATTGTTGTCCCTGAAACAGAAATACCATATATACTCGAGTATAAGCCAAGGTTTTCAGGCTTTAAATTAGGGTCACAGTAAGTATTGTAAATACTTCATGTGGATCAGTGCAGATGTCAGCCAGAACAATTGATTGTATGGGAGTTACTGTACCTTATCCTACAGAGCCATCTGCAGCCGGATTGGGGGAAAGTATTTACAATACTTACTGTAACCTAATTAGTGAGAACCTACCTCTCTTACTTACCTCACCGACCTTGGGGGTTCTCTGGGGGGAATGCTTTGGGCCTTTCCTGGGGGTGCTGTCCATAAAAAATCTTAATTCCTTGGCACTGCAGGTGTTTGGAAACTACAACTCCCCAGCTACAATCATCATGGGAGTTATAGTTTCCAAACATCTGGAATCCAGGGAATGAGGTTTTTTTATGGACAGCAGAGTTCCAATACGTAATAGCTACTGGATTTGGCTATTACTGTATGGGACTATACTGTCCATTCCATTTTTCATTATTCATTTTCAACCCTCGACATATTTAAGTCAATCATGTTTTCACTTTTTGAGGTAAAATAGGTACCTTGACTTGTACTCGGGTTGACGTATACTCTAATATGTACAGTAAACTCATTTACTGTAAAGATTCTAGTAATTTTTACACGGGTTATGGAATGCACAGATGACTTCCAATACTTTCAAATTTTCTAATTTTTTACTGAATTAAGTAAAGTAATATTTACCTCTGCAGAACTTTTCATTGGCTACAGGCATCCTGCCTATTGGAGGATGCTCGGAGCTGCTTTTGAGGGGAAAAAATGATTAAGCATGGGAAAACCCTAACTATAACTTCCTGCAATTTCATTATTTTGGACATGGTGGGAAAATGTATCACTATGAATATTATCATCCAATAATATCATTGTGTACATGGCCTCCTTTAGTTTTACCATTTCTAACAATAGAAGCTTAATAAAAAAATGCGTTGGGTTTGCCCTTATAGTTTGTTACATTTTAATATGTAGGCAGCCACCCGAGGTAGATGGTTTTAGAAGCTCCCTCCAAGTGTTTTGATACAGGGCACAACAGTAGTCTGTGTTATATATCATGTTAAATACCATTAGTAATACCTAGTTTCACTCTAGTTACATCTTTGGTTTAGAAACATTACAGGGTATTAGTTATAAGAAAGCATGCAGCACACTGGATGCTTTAGAAAGGACTGGCAGAACATGTTGTTTCTCTGTCTTTTCATTTGCTGTAACATTTTATGACTTTAGCTCCCTTCCTGCAGTAGCAACAGCAGCCTGCATGCTTTTATTGAGTTTACACATGGATAGCAGCATGGTGGATGAATGGTTAGCACTGTCAACGCGTTGGCTACATCTGCTAGGGGTTGTATGTTCTCCCTTGTGCTTGCGTGGCAGGCACTCTGATAGGAGTGCATAGATTGTAAACTATTCAGCGGCCCAATGTAAAAAAAATAAACAACTAGTTATAATGTGCTGCATAGTATATTTAGCACTGTATACAGTGGTGTAACTAGGAGTCGATGGGCCTCCCAGCAAAACTATGATGGTTCCTCTTCCCTGCTTCATCTACAGTTGTTTTCAGGGGGATGCTGTACCCGTCATAGGAAAGTAAGAAGGTGGCCCCACTGCTTCCCTGGTAGTTACACCCTCGCTGTATAAGAAAATAAATAATAAACACTCTTGCTACATGACCTGGATCTAAAGGACAGTAGGCTTATAAAAGGAGCACTAAACTAAAATGCAAATTAGTCTCAATAAATGTTATAATTTCTAACTAATTAAGCAGCATGTGAGAGAATCAACTGTAATTCTGCATGTTTATGGCATTTGCCAGCTGTGACAGAAGAGGTAAAGAATTCCCATTAACATGTATAACTATACAATATTTGGGCCTATGACCAACTTGTAAAAGCCAAAGTAAACAGATTGATATTCTAAAATGCTGCTTATGTGTTAACAATTAGGGATCCGTTCAAGCTCAATTGTATGTTAGCTTTCCTTCTTCCTTTTTTGACAACCCTTCTTTTCCTTATCATCTTTGCTCAGTGAATATGTATTGAGCATGCCCAGTCTGAGTTTACTAAGTAGATAATTGAGCCAAAATTACCAGATCCTCTGCTGTTTGTAGAACATATTTAATACATGTAAATAGCAAGGCTGCAGTGATTGTATTTAACTATGCTCTGCTGTTGCTATTACTGACATATTATATGTATTTTAATAATGTTCTGAGTTTTTACTGATCTGGCAGTAAACCTTGAAACCAGCATTGAGAATGTACTTGAATCACAATCCTGCTGCCTTCATAAGAAATTATTATTGCTGCTAGAAATAAAAGGCAAAGAGTGGGGAAATTGTATCATCATAGGCAGGGGGTTTCTAATGGTAGATGCCTACTGAACAATATATTAACGCTTTGGCACAGCACTTTAATACCAGGAAAAACAAAAAAGAAAATGTCTCTGAAACTATAGAAATGTTAATTAAGAAAAAACTGTGAGGCCACAGACAAAAAGGGGCCCACTTTAATACCTTTTTTATCACTCTTCTTCACACAGTATCTGTCTTACTCCTGCTGACCATTGTTTATTATAATGTATTTCTCCCTTTGGCTCTTTATTTAAATTTTAGCGTTTTCTCTCTGTTTTCGTGGGTGAATGGGCTGTGTCCAACCGGGGATTCCCCTTGTAACCCTGTGGGTCAGTCCGACACTGCAAACATTATCACAGCTGTAAATAAAATTCCAATAACTACCAACTATCAGGAAAGTGTGTAGTGACTTGGCAATTGGGTTAACTATTGGTATTAGTTCTTTCAAAGGACCGATAAAAATGCCATTCCCACCCTGGAACAAGTACCCAGTGTTATATTAGGGTTATTAAACGGGACCAGATATTCTTTTCCAGACAATATGGGGCTGAACCGTGTATCTGGAATTCTCTACAGCTAGAGGTTGGTGGGGTACCTTAAGAGGTAATTTTAAGGACAGCCATTCATGTAAAATAATGAATTTCGGTATGGATATGGAGAGCCGGAACACCATATTATATTTGTGAATGGGAAGAGGCCCATTAAAATTTTACCCAACATGGAGAACTTATTCCCTTGCCAAGGCGCGTTATTAAAATCTTGGAAATATGTATTACACACAGGTCATGTTTGGTATTGTAGGAATTGTAATTATTACAGGGAGGAATATGTGGTTTCCCAGTACAATTTACATATCAGTTAGAATCGCCTAACTGAGGGAATGATGATTGTGACAAGTTCGTAAATCTGGACATTCCTGAACACTCCCACCTCATGCATAGCTAAGTAGGGGGATGGATCATCAATGGGCTCAAAAATCCTTGTAGCCCTATAACTTTGTTCATACTGAGGGGACATGCTAAATGTGTATGGATCATATTCCTTCTCGCCCCGGGACATAGGACTTCTAGAGAGTAAGTTAGGGTCTGGGAATATTTTTATTCCTTTTATTTTATAACTGTTGTACCTATTGTAGGTCATTTTTCTTTTATTTTTGTATTATATGCACTGTCCACCTTTTGGAATATTAAATCTAAAATCTAATAAGTTTTGTCTTTTGATGCTCTAAAGAACTTTTAGCCTCTGATAAGTTTGTATGTGTTTTGTATGGAATGGTTTGCTAGTGTAAATGCTAATTACTCTGTGACTGCTTGTGACTGATCGCTAAATACACCATTTAGTTGCTGGAGTGAATAGTGTATGTTAATCATTTAGCTGCCAGGACAGGGGTGGGCATAGTCAGTGAGCGTCAAGAGTGGTTGTGGCATCTTCAAAGTCTTAAGAATTTGAAGTGGTGGCAGCGAGTACAGATTGATTGGTCAGATCATGTGCCCAGCGAACTGGCGTTCGTGACACCAACCATTTCTCTTGATTTGCTGATTGGTTTTCTAAGAAGTCACGTGTAAAATAAGGCACCTTAGACCCAGTGTTTAACTCTGCTTCTCTCATTAATAACACAGCAACATTCAAAGCATTGGCGATACTTTGATTATCTGATATCTTCATGACAAGAGAAGTTTCTATTGTTCCGTTTAATCCTTTCCCTACACATACCAGTTAATCTTCATGGTCAGCCTTCACATGTTCTACACAAACAAATTAAAAATACGAGTGATGATCATTTATATAAACATTGAAAATATTTCATGAAACCAGATTCCACTTTAAAACCCACCCACAACACATATTTAAATCAATATTATTTATGAATGTCCATAACCATTAATTGTGAGTATTCATTTTTCATTTACTTTGTTTTTCATTTACTTTTTTATCTTGTTCCTGATGTAGAAAGTAATGTGTGAGTTCATGTCATTATTATTTAGCTATTATGATTTCTCTCATCCCAAACACATTTATTTATTTACTGTGTGTAATTCACATGGTCCTCTGCGTTGACTAGTACACCTTCTATCAGGTCCATTGTATTTACAAGGAACAATGTTAGAAGTTTAAGGATTACCATCCTTGCTAATCCCTGACAGCTCACAACTGATGGTTTTCCTCCCTGATTTTATATAAATGATTCTACAAATAGGGGGTTAGATTAGATATAGGGTGTGGGCAGGAGAAGCAGTGGTAGCTGCCAAGGCTGCAGGCATATCTGTAAGTAAAATTTCATTTCACACATGTATAGTATAATTATTATTGTGGTATGGCAGTACTCCCACCTCTGAACTTTCTGCGATCATAGAGTTAACTTGTGGCGTTCATCAGCTCGGCCATCTCTCTCTCTTACTCTCTTTCTCTAATATGTGTGCATGCACGCCCATGTAAGGGAAGCCACAAGCTGTCAGCACTGCAAGAATATGCAACTTCTCAGATTGGGACTTGTAAGTACAAATGTAGGTAGGAGTATATGCTAGATGATAGCTTATAGTAATTTAAAAAAAAAAATTCATTTGAATTACCTCGTTAAGTAAATGGAGCCCTGTGCGAACTGCAACAGTAAATTCCCCTCATCAATAATAAATAAAAAAAGACATACTAACGTATTTCACACCAGTATGTGACCATCCACCGTCTTTAAACACAACTGTAAAATTTAATCTCTTTAGCTCAGCTACTGCCAGGCAGTGTGACCATATGGGTTGTTTAATAAATCCAGTGGGACCAATCATCTAACAATCGCACCAAAGCAATATTATCTAATGTGTGTACATGGCTACAGTGGTAGCACTGTATAGGTTTTGCTGCTTTCCATTTGTTTTGTACATCAAGATGTAATCAGAGACCAGGGATCAAATATGTGTTTGGTTTCTTCTTTTTAGTAAAATAAAATTCAACATGTGGCAAATCAATTAAAACGTTTCAAAAGGGGTGATGTTTCCTTTAGAGACCTATCCTATAATAACTATAACAAGACGTGTTTGCGGATGATAGTGTGGTGGTCCTGATTCTTGCTAGAGGCAAAATTCCCCAGCAATATTCTACATGTATCTACATTAGAAAAAAACTATTCTTAGGCTGTTTTAGTCCTTAGGATCTGCGGGCACTATTGTAAACACGAACAAATTAACAATCGCTAAAGCGATCATTTATGAAATGGCACTGTAATTAAAAAGAAGAAGATTTTATCATCTTTGGACCAACAAGACACCAGAAATCTATTTTATATGAGCCTTTAAGTCTCAAAAATCTTTGATATGTCTATCTAGTAGATACAAGCCATGCACAGAGATCATTTACCACATACTTCTTGGGTTTTCATATCTGGGGATACATATAAGAAAAGAATTAAACAACAAACACATGTGCAGTGTTGTTGCATGAACTGTGTTAAAAACGAATGATGAAAAGATTTTTTCCCCTAAAAAATGTTTTTGTTTTATGCAGTAAACTTCCATTTACATAGGTTGGAATTTTATTGGAACTGTTTTCACATTATAGATGGGCAAATGCCATAGAACAGTGTGAAAAAATATAAAGTAAAAGAAGATTTACACGTGTGCCATGTTTAACCTTATGACTTGGCGCCATCTAATGGTAGAACTTTAATTAAACCGTTTTCTACCGATTCAATTGATTAATGATTAGTTTCAAGGAATCTGTCAAATAAAAATATTGTAACCACAAGAACCAAAAGTGAATTCACCAGGGCCAGGCTCTGCAGGTCACACAAGTTTTAGTGAGGGTTATCCTCTTCCACACTAAAATCTTAAGGTTCAACACTGAGGTTTGTCATCTCTGGTCTAACCACTCACTGTTTTCCCAACCGTCTGCCTCTAAACACACTTCCACATGGGACACAGATATACTCCTAAAATACTTACTTTTTACCTGTGCATGCATGGGTTTCCTCTGGGTACTCTGGTTTCCCCCACAATTAAAAGGACATATTGACAGGTTGTATGTGTAAATAAAAAAATTAGATTGTAAGCTCTATGGGTCAGGGAATGGTGTGAATTTATGAATATATTGCTCTATATAAGAGATAAAATACATACACACATGCCTAGTTGTCCTTTCAATCTTCCTTGATAATCTTCCTTGGAAGATTGGACTGTTATAAATGTTAATTTTATTTTTAAACTTTTAAACCCTTGTATACCTTTATATATATGATCTAAGTTTAAAAAATAGCAGAATCTCTTTCACTACTCATGTTCTTTTGTTATCTTTGTTAGTCCTGCTAGCTTTCAATAAAAAGTTGAGGTTATAGTGTCGCCTCATTCTTCCTATAAAGATTCATGACAGACATCTGGTTTCAACAAAATCTGAAGCTCTGCGAGATCTCGGACCTCAAGCTCAATTGCTTTCAGCTGCACTATTTCAAAAATGTAAAAGTATTTATGCTGAGGCCCCATTGGACGCACGGTTATACGAAGGATAAGCGTGTGGGCATTGTGCTGTCTGCTTGCACAATCGGACCGCATGCATTCAGCAAAATGTTATCTCATATGCTCCGAAGCGTATCGCAATGCACGCATATGGCCACCCACATTGACATGCACTGCTCTGTGTTTTCTCACACGCAAACGGATTGCAAATTGCGATTGGAAGCATATAAAATGCACTAGGCGGCCTAGTCATTTACTGTACAGCCACAGATTTATTGGACAGTTACTAGGTGCTTTTGACTATAAAAAAAGGGTCCACGCTTTACCTGTGCCATAGAATATTGCTACTTCCCTTTTAGTATATGCACCCTTTATCTGGCACCCCCCTGTCCAGAACTCGAAAAGCCTGCTGCCTATTAAATCACTTGCTACTTTTCTTTCCCTAAAGTGTAAAGCTAATTCTGTTTGAGAACAACCAGACAACCTACCGTTATTTGTGCTATTGTGTTTGGCCCGGAAGTAAGGAAGTCAAACATTAGAAGGCCCTTTAACTGTTACAGAAATCTATGTAAGGAAAGGAAATGGCCATGTGTTTATTATTCTTTCTTGTTTAGTCCATTCTCTCAAACTATTGCACTGCAAAGTCCATTACATGAAATTACATTGGAGATGACATTACTTTTCTATTTACTTTTTTCTCATTGTGCTATTCCAATGAACTGGTAAAGTCCATAACCCTTTCAGGTTGATCATGTTTACATGAAGTAACAATGCCCTGCTGAGATTTGTAGCTGAAATCAAGTATTCCAGCAACCACATGTGTTTAAGCAGCGAGCCTCCTTAAAAAAGGAACTGTTTTAAATATCAAATATTACTCAATCTTTAACATTTCACAGGTTGTTTTTCAAAATCAGAAATCCCTGGAAATATATTCACAGATGTTCCCTTGTTTATTTGTTGACTCTGTGTAATTTGTTTGCCCTAATTTGTTTTTGTCTACCCAGGGACTTCTCTTTTTAATTTCCCGTTCTCTGTTTACCACTCTTTGAGGAGCAGCGGTCTGTTAAGCTGTGAGAGGCACATGCCAAATTAAAAAAAAAGCACTACAGATTGTTTTAAGCATTGGCTGCCCCTTTGGGCCTGAAGGCCTTGCTTGA
This sequence comes from Hymenochirus boettgeri, assembly GCA_019447015.1. NCBI lineage: Eukaryota > Metazoa > Chordata > Amphibia > Anura > Pipidae > Hymenochirus > Hymenochirus boettgeri. Next base: position 151,326,358 of record CM033473.1, on the reverse strand, counting down.
AGCCTGCACCTGCTCCTCCTCCTGAGACAGAGGGCTCCTGATCTTTATACTCTGCCTTTAAGCTGCCTGATTCCTATTATCCAAAGTCAAACAGCATTTTCTACATTCACGCCTCCAGCACTTGGCATGAAATTAATAAGGCTGGCTGATATATTTCCCTGGAAGGCTGCCAATCTTTAACAGTGGTGTTAGATTAAAAACCTTGGCATGGTTAATGAACATGGAAAAACCAAAGCCAAAAGTTTTTCCCAGTAATGGAAAAGGGAAAGAGGTGAAAATAGGGAACAGCAACTTTTTTTTTTTGCTTTTTTCTTTTGTTCAGTGACAGTTTTATCCCACAATAAATAAACATATTAAGATAATAAGAAAAAGACAACATTTACAAAATGATCAACAATATTATACCAGGATTATTACGATTAGAAGGCACCTTTTAGATGTGCATTTTAGCAAGTACACGTTACTTTGCAAACAATACAGCAAATAGTTAAATTGAAATATTTACTCTGTAAAGGTTTAAGAGATCTATGAAGGTAGGAGCAAGTATTCCTACCTCCCATTTTGCTTTCATTTAAATGTAATTAACTTATGGTAATTGAAATGGTTTGCAAAGATCATTGTCCCAGGCTAAGTGTAATGAAAAAGTCAGTTACAAATATTACAAGTTGGAAGACAAGCAGGGAAATGGCTTTTTTTGACTTCTAAGAATACTTAGAATAATCTTTTTCATTGAATTTAGCAAGAGACACTCAGTGGTAACTTTTAAAGGGCATGTGCACAGTGGCTTAACTAGGAATCACTGGGGCTCCCAGCAAAACTATCCCTGCTTAATCTAAATTTTATATTTCTTACTGTATATATGTTAGTTCTTTAAATGAATATTTTCACTGCATAATTTAATACATTGTTTTAATTTATAAAAAGTAGCAAAATCTATCTAGCATCATCCCGCTATGCTCTCCTCTCTCTCTCGCTCCGCGTCGGAGCGAGCGATCTTTGAGCAGCCCGCGAGCTAGCTGCGCGCGCGCGTCGCTCTCTCGAGCTAGCGAGCGATCGATCTATCAGCCGGACGAGCGCTCTCTCTATCGCGAGCTATCGATCTATTACGATCTATTTAGCTAGCATTCCTCGAGCTAGCTAGTCGCGCGCGCTCTCTCTATCTATCTATCTATTTTTCTATCCATCTATCATACACTGATTTTCTTAGCATTGAGCATAAGTGACACTGTTTCTTTGCCGAAAGGCATAATGAACATACAACCAGCCTACTCCAGCTGACACACAGTTAGTGTGTATCAAGGGAAAAGAGCAAGTATTGCTTACAGCTTGTTTTAATGAATTCATGTTTAATTATAAGGGCTTAAGCAGTGACTATAGCGGGTGTATAGGGTTTTCATTTACCTGAAAATTTAATTTGTAGATTTAATCCAGAATTTTAATTCTGTGGCTTTGAAAGAACCACGTACATTCCCGTGGTTTATTTAATGGCCTAAACCATTTTTCTTACAAATTTTGTCCAACCCCAAACACCCATGTGAACTTAAAACCTTGCTTTCAGTTTCCTTAAAACACTTCATTAGAAATGACCTTTCCTATTTAAAGAAACATTATTAACATTATCAATGCTAATGTAATTACCAATTTAAAAAAAAAAACAGAAATGTAAAATTTTTTACATTTATTATTATTTATGAGATTAAAAAAACAAAGAAATATATGTTCTAATAATATAGTTATTATTCACAAAAATATTTTTAGCAATTACAAATATGATGAGTCAGATAAATAAAGCATTATCAGGGAGATGCAATATCCCGGGGGAAAATAAGCGCTAAATTCACACTGACTTATGTCGTGTTACTGACGTGTTTGTGAAGGTTTTGCGCTGTGTTAAAAATTTTGCACAGCGCAAGCGATGCATTAAATTTTGCGCCGGTTTTTTGTGCTTTTTTTTTGCACAAAAATTAGCGTCTTTAAAGCCATGCAAAAGCTTGCAACTAACAGCCATCTTTTTTGCAATGTATTAACAGTCGCAAAGTGGTTCATACATTACGGGAACAAGTACAGGTAGGTTGCAAATGAGAAATTTATTGCATCTCCCCATATATGTTATAAAAATCAATCATGTCCAAGTCTTTAGGACTAAATGTCAATTCATTTGTATGAATGACCGACTAGTGTGAAAATATAGTATTATAAAACTGCACCAATCCTTATCATGTGAATTAACAAACAATCTTTGTTCCAATATTAGTATGTAGGAATACATGTCTGTGTGTGTTCAGTACATTATATTGGGATAGTGTTTTGCATATGGTTACCAAATGAAGTATGAATATAAAAGTGTGCGTGTAAATTCAGGTGCACTCTGTGTCCTTTTCCATACATTTTTTAGGGCCTAAGGGCCTGTGCACACGTTAGATAAACATTGTTGAACCAATCGGCCCAGCAGTCATTATCATCTAATGCCCTGCAGACCTGTTCTTTCCACGGAGGGGGGAGGGGGGGAAACACGGAACCCCCCATCACAGTTTAGCAATCCGGCAGGAGAGAATACTGAAGATGGGAACCTCCAGACACATCAGTTTGTTCAGCTGAAAAATATCTAGTGTGTGCGCATACCCTAAGATTTTTATTATTATATATAATGATATATATAAATGTCCACAGTATAGAGACAGGGATACAAAGAGATGTGTTAACATTCTTACATGATACAGCAGATTAGATTTAAAATCAATATTAGCATAGCACATCAGATACCTTGTGCTCCACTGATATATATTCCATTAATATGTTTATTTACCTGAGCCCCAGCAGTTTAACCTTTCATCATTACACTTCCCCTAAATAGTGTGTTTTTTAGTTTGTTTTGGTTTATTTGCAATAAAGGTTCTTGGTTTACATGAGCCTTAAATACTATTTGTGTATATAGCATAATCTTCTATTTATACACCTGCAGTATGAAAATATTGGTTTGAGGCTTTAGGGTCACAGGTCCGAATTTCACAATAAAGTATTTACTACAGATCGGCATCTCTGTTGTTGGATGTTGTCCCTGAAACAGAAATACCATATATACTCGAGTATAAGCCAAGGTTTTCAGGCTTTAAAATTAGGGTCACAGTAAGTATTGTAAATACTTTCATGTGGATCAGTGCAGAGTGACAGCCAGAACAATTGATTGTAATGGGAGTTACTGTACCTTATCCTACAGAGCCATCTGCAGCCGGATTGGGGGGAAAGTATTTACAATACTTACTGTAACCTAATTAGTGAGAACCTACCTCTCTTACTTACCTCACCGACCTTGGGGGGTTCTCTGGGAGGAATGCTTTGGGCCTTTCCTGGGGGTGCTGTCCATAAAAAAATCTTAATTCCTTGGCACTGCAGGTGTTTGGAAACTACAACTCCCAGCTACTAAATCATCATGGGAGTTATAGTTTCGAAACATCTGGAATGCCAGGGAATGAGGTTTTTTATGGACAGCAGAGTTCCAATACAGTAATAGCTATACTGGATTTGGCTATTACTGTATGGGACTAGTACTGTCCATTTTTCATAATTTCAACCCTCGACTTATATTTAAGTCAATCATGTTTTCTTACTTTTTGAGGTAAAAATAGGTACCTTGACTTGTACTCGGGTTGACGTATACTCTAATATGTACAGTAAACTCATTTACTGTAAAGATTCTAGTAATTTTTACACGGGTTATGGAATGCACAGATGACTTCCAATATCTTTCAAATTTTCTAAATTTTTTACTGAATTAAGTAAAGTAATAATTTACCTCTGCAAGAACTTTTCATTGGCTAACAGGCTTATCCTGCCTATTGGAGGATGCTCGGAGCTGCTTTTGAGGGGAAAAAAATGATTAAGCATGGGAAAAGCCTAACTATAACTTCCTGCAATTTCATTATTTGGACATGGTGGGAAAATGTATCACTATGAATATTATCATCCAATAATATCATTGTGTACATGGCCTCCTTTAGTTTTACCATTTCTAAGCAATAGAGCTTAATAAAAAAAATGCGTTGGGTTTGCCCTTATAGTTTGTTACATTTTAATATGTAGGCAGCCAACCGAGGTAGATGGTTTAGAAGCTCCCTCCAAGTGTTTGATACAGAGGCACAACAGTAGTCTGTGTTATATATCATGTTAAATACCATTAGTAATACCTAGTTCTACTCTAGTTACATCTTTGGTTTAGAAACATTACAGGGTATTAGTTATAAGAAAGCATGCAGCACACTGGATGCTTTAGAAAGGACTGGCAGAACATGTTGTTTCTCTGTCTTTTCATTTGCTGTAACATTTTATGACTTTAGCTCCCTTCCTGCAGTAGCAACAGCAGCCTGCATGCTTTTAAATTGAGTTTACACATGGATGAGCAGCATGGTGGATGAATGGTTAGCACTGTCAAACGCGTTGGCTACATCTGCTAGGGGTTTGTATGTTCTCCCTGTGCTTGCGTGGCAGGCACTCTGATAGGAGTGCATAGATTGTAAACTATTCAGGGCCCAATGTAAAAAAATAGGAAACACTAGTTATAATGTGCTGCATAGTATATTTAGCACTGTATACAGTGGTGTAACTAGGAGTCGATGGGCCTCCCAGCAAAACTATGATGGGTTCCTCTTCCCTGCTTCATCTACAGTTGTTTTCAGGGGGATGCTGTACCCGTCATAGGGAAAGTAAGAAGGTGGGCCCCACTGCTTCCCTGGTAGTTACATCCCTGACTGTATAAGAAAATAAATAATAAACACTCTTGCTACATGACCTGGATCTAAAGGACAGTAGGCTTATAAAAGGAGCACTAAAACTAAAATGCAAATTAGTCTCAATAAATGTTATAATTTCTAACTAATTAAGCAGCATGTGAGAGAAATCAACTGTAATTCTGCATGTTTATGGCATTTGCCAGCTGTGACAGAAGAGGTAAAGAATTCCCATTAAGCATGTATAACTATACAATATTTGGGCCTATGACCAACTTTGTAAAAGCCAGAAGTAAACAGATGATATTCTAAAATGCTGCTTATGTGTTAACAATTATGGGATCCGTTCAAGCTCAATTGTATGTTAGCTTTCCTTCTTCCTTTTTTGACAACCCTTCTTTTTCCTTATCATCTTTGCTCAGTGAATATGTATTGAGCATGCCCAGTCTGAGTTTACTAAGTAGATAATTGAGCCAAGAATTACCAGATCCTCTGCTGTTTGTAGAACATATTTAATACATGTAAATAGCAAGGCTGCAGTGATTGTATGTAAACTACATGACTGCTGATTGCTATTACTGACATATTATATGTATTTTAATAGATGTTCTGAGTTTTTACTGATCTGGCAGTAAACCTTGAAACCAGCATTGAGAATGTACTTGAATCACAATTCTGCTGCCTTCATAAGAAATTATTATTGCTGCTAGGAAATAAAAGGCAAAGAGTGGGGAAATTGTATCATCATAGGCAGGGGGTTTCTAATGGTAGATGCCTACTGAACAATATATTAACGCTTTGGCAGCAGCACTTTAATACCAGGAAAAACAAAAAAAAGAAAATGTCTCTGAAACTATAGAAATGTTAATTAAGAAAAAAACTGTGAGGCCACAGGACAAAATAAGGGGCCCACTTTAATACCTTTTTTATCACTCTTCTTCACACAGTATCTGTCTTACTCCTGCTGACCATTGTTTATTATAATGTATTTCTCCCTTTGGCTCTTTATTTAAATTTTAGCAGTTTTCTCTGTTTTCGTGGGTGAATGGGCTGTGGTCCAACCGGGGGATTCCCCTGTAACCCTGTGGGTCAGTCCGACACTGCAAACATTATCACAGCTGTAAATAAAATTCCAATAACTACCAACTATCAGGAAAGTGTGTAGTGACTTGGCATAATTGGGTTAACTATTGGTATTAGTTCTTTCAAAGGACCGATAAAAATGCCATTCCACCCTGGAAACAGTACCCAGTGTTATATTAGGGTTATTAAAGCACGGGACCAGATATTCTTTTCCAGACAATATGGGGCTGAACCGTGTATCTGGAATTCTCTACAGCTAGAGGTTTGGTGGGTACCTTAAGAGGTAATTTTAAGGACAGCCATTCATGTAAAATAAATGTATTTCGGTATTGGAATATGGGAGACGGAAACCAATATTATATTTGTGAATGGGAAGGCAGGCCCATTAAAATTTTACCCAACATGGAGAACTTATTCCCTTGCCAAGGCGCGTTATTAAAATCTTGGGAAATATGTATTACACACAGGTCATGTTTGGTATTGTAGGAATTGATAATTATTACAGGAGAGGAATATGTGGTTTCCCAGTACAATTTACATATCAGTTAGAATCTGCCTAACTGAGGGAATGAATGATTGTGACAAGTCGTAAATCTGGACATTCCTGAACACTCCCACCTCATGCATAGCTAAGTAGGGGGATGGATCATCAATGGGCTCAAAAATCCTTGTAGCCCCTATAACTTTGTTCATACTGAGGGGACATGCTAAATGTGTATGGATCATATTTCCTTCTCGCCCCGGGACATAGGACTTCTAGAGAGTAAGTTAGGGTCTGGGAATATTTTTATCCTTTTTATTTTATATAACTGTTGTACCTATTGTATGTCATTTCCTTTTATTTTTGTATTATATGCACTGTCCACCTTTTGGAATATTAAATCTAAAATCTAATAAGTTTTGTCTTTTGATGCTCTAAAAGAACTTTTAGCCTCTGATAAGTTTGTATGTGTTTGTATGGAATGGTTTGCTAGTGTAAATGCTAATTAACTCTGTGACTGCTTGTGACTGATGCTAAATAACCATTTAGTTGCTGGAGTGAATAGTGTAGTGTTAATCATTTAGCTGCCAGGACAGGGGTGGGCATAGTCAGTGAGCGTCAAGAGTGGTTGTGGGCATCTTCAAAGTCTTAAGAATTTGAAGTGGTGGCAGCGAGTACAGATTGATTGGTCAGATCATGTGCCCAGCGAACTGGCGTTCGTGACACCAACCATTTCTCTTGATTTGCTGATTGGTTTTCTAAGAAGTCACGTGTAAAATAAGGCACCTTAGACCCAGTGTTTGACTCTGCTTCTCTCATTAATAACACAGCAACATTCAAAGCATTGGCGATACTTTGATTATCTGATATCTTCATGACAAGAGAAGTTTCTATTGTTCCGTTTAATTCCTTTCCCTACACATACCAGTTAATCTTCATGGTCAGCCTTCACATGTTCTACCAAACAAATTAAAAATACGAGTGATGATCATTTATATAAACATTGAAGAATATTTCATGAAACCAGATTCACTTTTAAACCACCCACAAACACATATTTAAATCAGATATTATTTATGAAATGTCCATAACCATTAAATTGTGAGTATTCATTTTTCATTTACTTTGTTTTTCATTTACTTTTTTATCTTGTTCCTGATGTAAAGAAAGTAATGTGTGAGTTCATGTCATTATTATATTTAGCTATTATGATTTCTCTCATCCCAAACACATTTATTTATTTACTGTGTGTAATTCACATGGTCCTCTGCGTTGACTAGGTACACCTTCTATCAGGTCCATTGTATTTACAAGGAACAATGTTAGAAGTTTAAGGATTACCATCCTTGCTATCCCTGACAGCTCACAACTGATGGTTTTCCTCCCTTGATTTTATATAAATGATTCTACAAAATAGGGGGTTAGATAGATATAGGGTGTGGGCCTAGGAGAAGCAGTGTAGAGCTGCCAAAGGCTGCAGGCATATCTGTAAGTAAAATTTCATTTCACACATGTAATAGTATAATTATTATTGTGGTATGGCAGTACTCCCACCTCTGATACTTTCTGCGATACATAGAGTTAACTTGTGGCGTTTCATCAGCTCGGCCATCTCTCTCTCTTACTCTCTTTCTCTAATATGTGTGCATGCACGCCCATGTAAGGAAGCAACCAAGCTGTCAGCACTGCAAGAAAATATGCAACTTCTCAGATTGGGACTTGTAAGTACAAATGTAGGTAGGAGTAATATGCTAGATTAGCTTTATATTTAATTTAAAAAAAAAAATTCATTTGAATACCTCGTTAAGTTAAATGGAGCCCTGTGCGAACTGCAACAGTAAATTCCCCTCATCAATATAAATAAAAAAAGACATACTAACGTTATTTCACACCAGTATGTGACCATCCACGTCTTTAAACACAACTGTAAAATTTAATCTCTTTAGCTCAGCTACTGCCAGGCAGTGTGACCATATGGGTTGTTTAATAAATCCAGTTGGGACCAATCATCTAACAATCGCACCAAACAAGATTTATCTAATGTGTGTACATGGCTACAGTGGTAGCACTGTATATGGTTTGCTGCTTTCCCATTTGTTTTGGGTACATCAAGATGTAATCAGAGACCAGGGATCAAATATGTGTTTGGTTTTCTTTCTTTTTAGTAAATAAAAATTCAACATGTGGCAAATCAATTAAAACGTTTCAAAGGGGTGATGTTTCCTTTAGAGACCTATCCTATAATAACTATAAAACAAGACGTGTTTGCGTGATGATGTGTGGTGGTCCTGATTCTTGCTAGAGGCAAAATTCCCCAGCAATAATTCTACATGTATTTACATTAGAAAAAAACTAGTTCTTAAGGCTGTTTTAGTCCTTAAGGATCTGCGGGCACTATTTGTAAACACGAACATAAATTAACAATCGCTAAAGCGATCATTTATGAAATGGCCCTGTATTAAAAGAAGAAGATTTTATCATCTTTGGACCAACAAGAACCCAGAAATCTATTTTATATGAGCCTTTAAGTCTCAAAAATCTTTTGATAGGTCTATCTAGTAGATACAAGCATGCACAGAGAATGCATTTACACATACTTCTTGGGTTTTCATATCTGGGGATACATAAGAAATGAATTAAAACAACAAACACATGTGCAGTGTTGTGCATGAACTGTGGTTTAAAAAACGAATGATGAAAGAATTTTTTTCCCCTAAAAAATGTTTTTGTTTTATGCAGTAACTTCCATTTTACATAGGTATGGAATCTTTTATTGGAACTGTTTCACATTATAGATGGGCAATGCCATAGAACAGTGTGAAAAAATATAAAGGAGTAAAAGAAGATTTACACTGTGTGCCAATGTTTAAACCTTATGACTTTGGCGCCATCTAATGGTAAGACTTTAATTAAACGTTTCTACCGATCAATATGATTAATGATTAGTTTCAAGAATCTGTCAAATAAAATATTTGTAACCACAAAGAACCAAAAAGTGAATTCACCAGGGCTGTTTCAATTTATCTACCTAAACAGTATCAGGGAGATTTACCCAGAGCCGTACCCTCTCTGGGCAAATCTCCCAGAAAAGAATTACCAGAGGGTTAAACTCACCCTCACGTAAGTACTTAATGCTAGCTGTCAGCTGATATTAAGTACTTACATGCGCACTGCCTCTGGTAAATAAACAAATAGTCTTGCAGCTGCTGCGTGGGCATCACTAGCGATATTTGCACAGTCGCTGCAACCAGGGGCTTTAAAGTCCTGCTGACTGATCGTAAATCGGTTAGTGCGTATTTAACCCCTAGAGAGCACTACGTTTTGAAAGCGCCATCTGGTAAATTGTTCTGTATATGTTTTGTTGTTACAGATCTCAACTTCAGCACAATCCAATTTCAACCCAATATACATGAGCAAAACATACGTTACATACAAGGGTAGTGAAAGTAATACAAAGTGCTTTACAGCAGCATCCAGTGTGGTATGTTACAGCATTACTGTGGTGCAATAGGAAGGAGGGCCCTGCCCAAAAGAGCTTATACCAGAGAGATGGCCTCGCACTTGACTATAGATACTTTGGTATACAGCCGAGTTCATGGACAACTCATTAACAGCAAGTGCCCAGGTTTTGTGGCTGCAAAAGTAATCTAAATCCTTTCCACCACCATGCATCCATGCATGACAGTTGGTAAAATGTGTTTGTTCTGATATGCTGGGTTCCATTTTCCTGTTGAAGTCTTATGGTCTGTTCAAATGCAACTTTTTCTAATTTTACTGTCTTGAATACTTTTCACTTCTGAATAAATCTTTTTCACTTTAGAATAATGATCCAGGGATACCTTCCTCTGGATCAACTGTTAGGTAGGGTTAAAAAGGTGGGTGACAAGGTTGGACTTGATGGACGTATGTCTTTATTCAACCTCAATTACTATGGTAGTATGAATTTTAATTTGTTAATTTAATTGTTTAATTGCCAATTGTTGGGCAGTATTTCAGGTTAGTCTTATATCTCTCAGATTTCTAATTACTGCAGTTTTTGTGGGTTATTTACCTGTACACAAGTTTTTGAGGAGTGATCATGCCCATTAATGCAACCTTCCTGACCTCCAAAGACTTCCAAGTTAAGTAGCATTAATCAAAAGAAATAGAAAACGTATCACCAGGTAACTTGCCATTTTGCCATCTCTACTTGTCATTTACTCCTGTCAATAAATTCACTAGTTTCAGTTTGCTGATTATTTACCAGTCTCTGTTTTTTGGCTACATAATACTTGTAAGTTTTCCCGCCAATTTGTCGATCTAAGTTTTTAAGCAAATTCATCAGTTTCAGTTTGTCAGCCAATTTACCAGTCTCAGTTTGTATGGCAATTCGTTTAATTTTCCATGAAATTTGCAGGGCAATTTGCCAGTTTCAGTTTGACAGCCAGTTTATCATTTTAATTTTGGCAGGCAATTCAGCCATTTACCAAAGTTTCCTTCGGTGCTCTGCTCCTGGAGTCTGTCTGTGACTTCGGCCAATGAGGAGACACGTTTTGAAATAAGCGTGTCTTCTCATTGGCTGGATCGCTAACTTGGAAGTGGGAGCGATGCACCAAAGGAAACTTCAGGTGAATAAAGCTAGTGTAAAAAAAGTGAACGCAGGGGTGAAAAAAATACGGTTTAGGTCCTCACCCTGGCTAGTAGAGATGCCACGAATGGCAGGAGTGGGGGTCTAGGTATGTACAATTGTCCTTTAATTCACTAGTTTTATTTTACCAGCCTACTGACCAGTTTTAGTTAGCAATTCAATTTGGTATTCTCAGCTTTTCAGTAAATTCACTAGTCTCAGTTTGTCAGCCCTTTTATCAGTCTCCGCATTCCAGCAAATTCAACAGCCTCAGTTCATCAACCAATTCGCTAGTTTTAGATTACCAGTAAATTAACCATTGTCAGTTTGTAAGCCTATTCATAAGTCACAGTTTTCTAGCCATTACACCAGTATCAGTTTATCATTCAATTCACCAACCTTAGTTTTCCCTGTCTCACACTTTGTCTCTCTGACACTCACAAATACACCAGCAAAACACAAAATTTCAAAATAAATTCATTAAAAACAAACAAACCTGGCAACAGGCTGTGAGCCACAATAGCATCACCCTGGGTAGAATCTGTGCCTCTTGTTTGGCCCACCCTGCACATGCTTCAGTTTGACCAGACCATGCCCAGGACAATCTTATAGTCGTGCCCATTAGTGGATCCAGTGAGACAATTTTTTTACGAAACAGGCCTCATGCAGGCTGCGGAACAGACAAACCATGCATTACAACATAAAAACACATTAATAAATGTGTTTGTACTCAAAATAAAGGTTGAAATTTTCACATATTTATGCATCCCTACACCTATCCCACTAATAAAAATTTATATATATATATTATGGGTGTATAAAATGTACACACCTCATTGCAATGTTATTGAATTTTAGAACTCCCAGCCACACACTTACAACTATGATACATTCTCTTCCAAAATGTAGTCTTTCAAGCCAAATTCAAAGTTCCCATTTCTAGTATTTCTGTTATTTCTTCTACTCTGTTATTTTCCTCCTTCCCCTTTACTTTGCATTCTACTCCACCTTCTACTTTCTGTTCTTTCTTCACCTATTTCCATTGTGTTGCCACTTTAGATTTTAATTTGCTCAACCTCCTCTATTTAATCTGCTCCCGTCATCATCCAATCATTTCTTCCTCATCTGCCAAATATGCTCCTCCTTCTGCACTTTGCTCTCCTATCAAATTTGGTCCAGTTTTTCATATAATCTACACCCCTCATCCAATGTATCCCTCCTCCATTCAATCTGTCCCTCTTCATAAATTAAAGCATATGCACACTAGGGAATTTGTTTTTTTTAATTGCCTATTACTGGAAACAATAATTTTCCCTAACTATCACTTTACCATTATTTTGTTGATCTGTCCCATTTTTCTTTAGATATCTATTCTGAAACTGGAATGAAGACAGGAATGAACTGCGTGGTGGGAAATTACCTCTCCCTATGCTGTTTCATTGGGATTACTGAGGGTGCTTGCACTCACAGAGAGTCATATAGTCTGGCAGACTGGGGTCTGAGGAACTCAGCTTGAACAAAACAAGTACTGGATTAAACTCATGCAGCAACACAAACACTTTAGAGTGCTGCTTACATGTATTAAATTATAGACTGAAATTAGGCAAACTAACTTTTTTCAGTGTACAATTCTTTATTACTCCCCTCCATCTATTTTGCCCTCCAACACCCAATCTGGATTTCCCCCCCTCCATCCTGAACTTTCTCTTTTTGCTGCATGTATACTAAAAGGATGTTAAAATACAACAGCAGCTCTGCATTTTGGCACATTGGTTCAGTAGACCCTTTTTTTAATCAGGACCCTAAGCACCTGTCTATATGTTGTCTTTCTTGAAATCTGGCACTGGTTGTCTGTATCAACTGAGAGCAAAATTGACTACTGTTCTTTACTGGGTCTTTATTGGGAGAGATGTTTCAAATAATAAAGCTCTAAATTAAAGGGCAACTTGAGTCACCAGATAACCCACCCAATTACCCACTAATACACCAGAGCTTACATAAAGAAAACATGTACATTTAGAAATTTTATCTTTTACTAGGAACAGAATAGAAGCAAATCATTAATGAAAACTGCAGTAAAATCAACTCACCTTTTTGTATTATTCCTGATAGGCTGTCTGTAATCCATGCTGGCTGTGAATTGTATTAGCAACACCATGGAAACAAGTTAGACAAAATTAATATAAATAAAGCCCCAGGGCCTGGTGAAAAACATCCTCGGATCCTAAGGGAGCTTAGTCCAGTTTTATCTAGACTCCTGTTCCTCATCTTTTCAGATTCACTTATGTCTGGTAATGTGCCTCTGGATTGGAAATTAGCCAATATAATACCAATATTCAAAAAAGGTAGTCATTCACAGCTTGGTAGCAATAACAGTGTTCTTCCCAGAATTTATTTCTAGCCAGGTGGCATAGAAAAGTGGCCGGGTGGGGCAGGACAGGGAGATTTGTTTGTAGGGAAAATGAGATGTGCACTATTTTTATTAATCTGTGTTCTGCACCGTGTCTTTTAGCAACGCGCATAATGAGATACAGACAGATATACATACAGACATAGATACAGACAGACAGAGATACAGACATACAGACAGGCATAGATACAGACAGAAGACAGACAAACCGAGATACAGACAGGCAGAGATACAGACAGGCAGAGATACAGACAGGCAGAAATACAGACAGACACACATTTTGCAAGCCGTTTTTTTTTACATAAAAAATGCTATCTGTTCTCCATCACAATCTATCCAGCTACAAACTGCAGAGGCAAAAGCAGCTGAAAGCATCCACACTCTCCTCTGTTCTGCTGGTAATTGCAACATTGTATATTCTGCTCCAGTGCCAATTAGCACAATACAATGTTGTTATTACCGTCAGAACTCAGAGAGTTTGATACTGCGTGTTCTTTCAGCTGCTTTTGCCTCTGCAGTTTCTAGATGGATTAGATTGTGACAGGCAGTGGTTCTGCTTAGCCAGGGGGCACACCCAGCTAGAAGATGCTGGGGAGAACACTTTATAGTTAATATCAGTTGTAGGGAAGATACTGGAAACTTTGTTATGGGATCATATTTTGTATTTTGCCTCAAGATCTTATAAGTATTATTCAGCGTGGATTTATAATAAAATAGATCTTATCAGACTAACATGCTTGGTTTTTATGAAGAAGTGAGTAAGAATTTAGATTATGCAATAGCAGTGAATGTAGTATGCTTGGATTTTGCTAAAGTAATGCATTTGGGTTTTAACAATCCTAGTGCCACCTACACCATAGATGGCTGTGTGCTTGGCAAATCTCTGTTGGAGTAGTGGAGATTGTGCAGGGATAGGACCACTATATACACATATATTAATGGGCCGTATAATAAAGTCTTTGGTGCATTGTTCACGAATAGGTCATATCAGCTGTTTTTCCCCTTCCCTGGATCAACTGCTTGGTAGGATTAATGAGAAGGGTATAAAAGTTGAACTAGATGGACGAGTGTCTTATTCAACCTCCATAATTATGTTACTAATATATATAGATATACACCTACACATAAAAAATTTACTTTATTTTCTCCTCTCCCAGTGGGACAGACATACACAGTCTACTCCATCTAGGGAAATGCTTTCCAGTTGAGATGCTGTTGCCTTGCAGTACTGAAATCCTGGGTTTGAATATTCCTTTTGTAAGAGAAGCACAGGACAGGTAATTGATGGGGTGTTTGTTTCACTCAGATTCATGTCGTTTCTTTAAAGATTGGAAGGCATCTGGTTAGAAATGAATGAAAGAAAAACAACAAAGCCTTTCGTAATGCTGGCAATACACTCTCAGTTGTACCTCCTGCAATGTTCCAAACACCATGTGGGACGGTCATTTTGTGATCAATCTCTGAGTGGGGAACAGTGCAGGAACTGAAAATTAAAGGATTACTGTATTGCCTCAATGCATTTTTTTTTATAATTGCTTTAGATAAGAGTAAAGGTATGCAGCCCTCCCCATACATTTTTTTCCTGATTTCGAGCCTCTCTCTGCCTTCAATTAGCCTTGCTGTGAGGGGGGTGTAACAATTCTGACTGCCTCTAACTGTCACTCAAAGCTAGCATGCGAGAAAACACTCTTCCACTCACCCTGGATCAGCTGGATTATGTAGGCTGTATCCTAGCAACAGAACATTTCAAGTTTGTTTGACTGGCAGAGGAGGAGGAGAGACGTTGTAACAGACATTCCCACCAGCCAATGACAAGTGTTATGTTAACCATGGCCCTGGGCCGTCTAGGAGGCGGGCTTTTAGCACTCATCTTTGCTGTGTGATATCTAAGGGAGGGCAGCACAGCTGTAAATGTGAGTAAGTGATTTCAGCTGCTGGAAGTGTGGACATGTAATGGGGGTGACGTTATTTTTTTATATTGTTGTCTTTTAAATGAATGCTGCCAACTAATTTGCTTATATCTAAATTAACTACTAAATAGCTATACAACATATAGCTTTTACTGTATGCTCAATATCTCCCTTTACACCATGGAAACTTATATCAAATCTACCTGAAAAGGTAATTCTTAAAAAAAACACTTGAGAACACTTAAAGAACTACTGAAGTTAAAGGACAACAATATAAAAAAAAATAACATTGACCCATTTTTTATACTCCAGAATCTGAAAAAAACCCCAAAAAACACCAATAAGCTATAAAATCCCACTTCAGTAAATTGTATTAAAGTAAATGTAAGCCTGTTAAGAACTGGATGAAGTATCTGTGTGTATGTGGAGTGTCAGACCACACCTCCTGACCTCAGTCACATGCTTCCTTGCTTTATCTGTACTGTAAAAGTATTGGCTAGAGATTATTAGTGGGTGTAACCAACTGTAACATGTTTCTGCCATAGCTAAGAACTGAGCATGTGCAGAACATAATGGTTGTTGACCAAACTGTGTGATACTAGAATGCTGTGAAGTAAAGCACAAACCATATGTTATTTAGGTAAATTTCCCAGCGCCCGTATCAAAATGAGAGGTAAGACACGGATTACTGGTTTTATATCAAGGTGTTCTTCCTTCTGGGTCAGTGTTGTTCTGTGGCTTTAGTTTTCCTTTAATGAATTAGTAACTTATACAAAAATTTGAAAAAACTTCAATACTTTATATATAACAATCTAAATTCATATAAGGCAGGTTTAAGATGGATGGGCCTTTTCAAAACACAATAATGACAACGTTCACAAATATATAATGATCTAATGCAAAAAATACTGTTTCTATCTTTTGTATACTTTTAAAGGAAAATACCTAGTCCCACGCTCCTAGGAACATAAGGCAGATCTCCAATAAGGAATGGGGGCTCTTCTTCCCTTCCTGGTTTCCGTGACACATTACTCACTATGCAATATGCTGCACTTAACTTGTGCTTTTTTGCATTGATTGCCCAGCGTTGTTTATGGAAATGATTAGTGGGTTTTATACTTATTTGGCCAATACTCCATTTTCTGCATTAGGGCTAGGCTACACTTGCGCGTTTTAACATGCGACCTAATCGCGTTAAAAAGTGCACGCTAGAGTTGGATAATTGGGAATGGCCACACTTGGTGTACTTGGGCCTGTTGCACTTCGATACGCATTTTTGGTGTGATTCATATTTGCTCTGATACCCGAAAATGTCAGGGATTGCAGCACAAGCAGGGACCAATGCGCACAAAGAGTGTTTGCATGTGCCATCGCAATTTTAATAGGTACAGGACTATTATGGTAATGTACGAAGAGCAAAATATGAATCACACCAAAAATGCGTATCGAAGTGCAACAGGCCCAAGTACACCAAGTGTGGCCAGTCCCAATTATCCAACTCTAGCGTGCGCTTTTTAACGCGATTAGGTCGCATGTTAAAACGCGCAAGTGTAGCCTAGCCCTAATAAAGGGGTGACATCAGTTTCAGACATTTTGTTTTCCTATCGCAAGCTAGACACCAAGTTTTAAAACAATATTAGTGGGACTTTAACCAGAATTTTTTAATGCAACTAAATAAAAAGGATATGTAATATGTACTGTGGTGCTCCTCTTACTTTCTTGCAATGTAGTAATATCTTTACGAGATATACATTTTTTTTGTGCACTGTTGATGTAAATGGTGCAGGCCCCGATATTTGAAGTGTTAAGTCCACACTCATATTACATCAGGTAGCATGAGTTTTACACTTATTTGCCTGATACTGGACATTATTGCATCTCTCTCAAATGGTGCTAAAAGGCATGTATTTTACCTTGAACTCCTCCAGATATCTTACTGCCTCTTTCAGTGATTTCTGACAAACTTTCCCATTGCAGCCAGTGATTTATGATGGCTGCACTGCTCACCTGTTTTATGAACGTGCTCGCAAAGCCATAAAGGACGTGTTAGAGAGCTGTGAGGGACTGGAGGAGCTCAAGGTAAGATATCTGTACTCAAGAGTACAGGAGAGAAAGGTAAGTATTGTGAAATATTGGTTTGCGGGTGATAACTCTATCTACAGAAGTTTGTGTGGTGGTGAACATGCCCTTTAAACAGATTTACAGAGATCCACAATCCACCAAATATGCCCAATATGGGTATATACGGGCCGATGTAGTAAGGAAAAGTGTGCTACTTACCTGACCGCGATGCTGTAAATTTCTTTTATGAAACTTACTGTATTGTGGGATCCCGGTGAGGTAAGCCACATGTTTTACAATCAGTCATTATAGCGTCGTTTCCATTTCAGAGTAATGCAGCAAATGTCATAAGTCTTCAGAGCAAGATTTTTTTGGGAAAAAACATAAGAGAAAGATATTTGATTGTTTTTATTACAAAACATGGTTAAAATGGAAAAGAAAAAAGACACAGTCCGTTTGATCAATACAGATATCCACTGATGTCAAGTATTCTGTAGAATTTACTCATTAATAAAGGATCAAATAAGTCCATCAAAGAGCGTTTGATATTGTAATTTGTTTTATGGCGATGTAGGATAATTGGGGCATGGGAAAAACTGTTCCCAAATGCTTGTGCCCACATTATTGTAACACACACCTCAAAGCAAGTTAACTGTAAACCCTTAAGCAATTTTTTAGGTTATGTTTTTTCCTATCGGTGCCAGTGAACACAATGAAAACAGATATACATATGGGATGCATTTACTTTGTAATGCTTAAAGGCATGGGACATTATGCAGCATCTGTGGTATATTTGAAACATTTATTTCTTTGGTAGTCCCATGTGCATCAATTATTCAATCAATCAATCAATCAAGAACATGCTCAGTCTATAATTCTGTCGGCCATACCTAGCAGTACTACACTAGCGTGCATGACACACATGCAGGGAGATTTACCCAGTGCCTTTATCGCTGTGGGCAAACCTCCCTTCCACAATGCAATATCATGTTGGCACACATGGGTAAATCCCAAAATTGATTTACCCACAGCATGATTTTAATGCCGGCTATTAACCAGCATTTAAATCATGCTCTAAAAGTAGTGCCAACGTGATCTTGAATCGTGAACACCAGATGCGAATGTTGTTTTTTTTTCCGTAACCCGTACTTCCACTTAACCGATAGTGAACCATTTAGCATGAGTTTAACTCCATATTATTGCCCAGCAGCTCTGGGTAAATGAGCCACAGTATTTTGTAATATTTTTTTCCATTTCCAATTTTGGAGAAAATATATCTTTTCTTTTGTTTGTTATAAAAAATTAAAAATATTATGCAGTGACATCAGCAGAGATGCATTTTCTTATTATAAACTTTAAAACAGATACGACTTAAAGAAAGCATATTAGTAGCATTCCATCATTAGAACCAAAAAATAGTGCAGGATCTCCAGGCATCAGTTCAGTGAAATAAAGTGAACGTTTATCACTCCATCAGAAACAGAATCAAAGGCAACGTTTTGGGCTCACATCTAGCCCTTTCTCAGGCAGGGCAGGGAATTTATTATTGTTTTTAATAAAGATTTTTTTGTGTCTAACTCTGAGAGGGGTGGTTGAAAAAGTGATCTAAGATTAATTTCATAGGGGATGCTGGGAATATGAGACAATCTGGTATGGGAGGGGGTGGGAGAGAGAAAAAGGTAGTCCCTGATTAGAGATGTCCGAACTTCGAAAAATCCGGTCCGCGCGAGGATCCGCGGATTTTCGAAAAAATCCGTAAATTCGAAAATCCGCGAGCGGACCCGTTAAAACGTATTAAAATGAAAGTTCGGCAAAATCCGCATTAAAAGTGGTCTAAATAGCCTTGGTAATGTACACTTAATCACTCGGACCTGGGTAATGACCTTGGAAACACGTATCAATGCCTACAATACCTAAAAATTACAGTCCGCTAGCGAGAACGGTATTTTTCGAAAATACGAGGATTTCCGTAAAAACGAGGATTTCCGTAAAAACGAGGACCTCCGTAAACCCGCGGATCTCCGAAAAACGAGGATTCCCGTAAAAACGTGTAATCATGTTAGCTGCCATTGGCTAATTTGGGTCATGTGGCTTGCTCCGTCTTGAAAATAATACCCAAAAATTTGAATTTACAAGAATTTCTCGTTTTTACGAAAATTCTCGTAATTACGAGAATCCGCGTAATTACGAGGATCTTCGGTTTTTCGGGTCCCGGAAGATCGCAGATTCTCGTAATTGCGGAGATACTCGTATTTTCGAAAATTTTCGTAAAAAAAAAAAAAATTCGTGGTTCGGAAGTTCGGAAGGCGGAAAATCCGGAATAATCCATCGTTCACGGACGGGATAAATCCGCGGCGGATCCCGGTTCTGGTCCGCGAACCGGCCATCTCTATCCCTGATTACTCCTCCATTAATTAGTGAAGTCAGCAAGCTGCTGTGATGGTCATGTGATTATTCCTCCATTAATCAGTGAACTCAGTAGCACTCAAAGTGGGCGGACCTGCACCATCCACAGCATTCAGGGAGAAACTCATTGGATTTATTCTAAACTACTGCTCTCAGACACAGGATACTGCAGGTACATTTTCACCTAACACATATCTATCCTTACAACCCAGGTGACTTATCAGTGGAGATGCCCTTTACCTGTCCAAACTGTTACATATTTTTTGGTGAAAGTAAATTGCCAAAAATGAACTTCTACAGTGGTATTTTAACAAATTTGTTGTTATTAATATTCCATGAATGCTAAATTCAAACTAAGGTACATGAAAGCAACATTATACTGAGAGCAAGTAGAACTGCCACCAACATTAAACAATACTGTCAGTATTTTACTAAGGAGATACAGGTTACAGCTGAGCTTAAATAAAAGACAAGAAATGTAGGTAAATTCAGCAACGAATTTTTTTTTTATCATCAACAATACAGAGTTTGTATCTTAAGAGACGTATTCTGGCATCAACCTAATAGGAATTCTTCTCCGGGAAAAGCCATTTATGTAGCTTTGGCTGAAATGTTTTTTTAAGTCTAAAGGGCTGGCCACTAGTATTTTGTTCACCCCTATGAGAGAAAAGATTCCCTGCTAATTGGCTGTAGTTTGCCAATGTTGGTAATATTACCTTCATAACACACATTCTCCATTCCTTTAATCAGTTTTAGTTTATGTGCTCTTTCTAATATGTTTATGTCCTTTCTGTGGACTGGTGTCCATAACTGCACTTCATATTTAAGATGAGGCCTTACAGGGGCCGAAAATTTGCCCCCTTCTTTTGACTCTATTCTCCTTCTTATACACAAAAGAATTAAAAAAAAAAAAAAAAAAAGGTTGTTTTTGTGTCATTCCTTTAACTCTTTATCTAGTATTTAGAATTGTGTTTTAGGTTGTATGTATACAGAAATGAAGACATCTATAGGGTTCACAAACTTGTGATCGTTGTATGTTTATCCTCACTGTGTACATCTAATGCCTTGATAATATTATATTGATATTGCTGCATAGTAGAATTACACCTAAAAATACAAAACCATTTCTTGCATATATTGGATACAGTATGATTTTACCATATTTGTTTTTTCCAGCATTTTTATACACATCAAAAAGCTTCTGCGAATGGCTACACAAATACCAAATAGATAATACTTAGTTAGATTATTAAAGTTAATAGTGTTGTTTTTGGAGTATGTTTCCGCTTTATATTTCTAAGAGTTTTGGTTTTTTGGGGGGGAAAAATGGGTCACTGCCTTTCCAGAATGATTAAAATCCTAGTATAACATTGCCAAGGCTCAAAACATTTTTAGGAATCCTCTATAAAAGACAGTGTTCGCAAAATCAGAATTCTAAATAATGCAACAGATCTAACAATAGCTCTATTAATTGATGAAGTGAGACAACGAATAGGATGCTTTGCAAATATCAATGTTTATCCATCTGCCATCTATAAAGTTATCTAATATGCAGTATATATCTAAATAAATATATTGCACTCTTTATATATATATATTATATATATATATATATTATATATATATATATATATAATTACCTCCTTAATATAACACACAAGACGGCAAGTTTACATTTCAAGTATTCTGTTGTATTTTTACCACTCACAATAACAATACCATTTTGAGTATTGACCTCAGTAATATAGTTTTAACTCACTACAGTGACTTCTAGTGCATTTTCACATATGTTAATCTCTCCACATTCCTAAATGACGACAGAGTAGGACATTTGATAAGGTTCAAAACTTATGACATCATTAAAGGGCAAGTCCAGCCTTATAAAAATAAATAAATAAAAACGTATATACAGGTAAATCATCCCCCAAAGCGATAAACTGTAATAGTTTGAAATCTGAAATATATGTCTAACCTGAAATCAGTAGTTATTCCAGAAGTCAAAGTAGGATTTATCAACATATTTTAAATAGGCCATTCTTTCTAAAACATGTTATTATGAGGGTGAAGTGTGCCTTAAGGATTCAATCTATGCAATCTCAAGCTTTATCATTAAACCCAGTATTGAGGTAAAAAATTAATGTACTTCACTAATGGTAAGGTTTTCTAGTGCAATTTAGGACATATCAATGTTTAAATAATACCTTTATTGCCTGAGTTAGTTTACACAGTTTAATGTAACAGATTTCTCTAAAACTCTTATCAAGCCCTATGGCACCGTTGTGGTTATATTTCAAGATACCCAGGATAAATGAAGAATTCCAGAGCTTCTACTAACTCGGTCAGTAATGGTATTGTTTAAATGCAATTTTAAATTAGATATCATGGTACAACCAATTGTTAAAAAGCTTTCTAGTTACAGCAGTTAAAAATGTCCTGCAGAGGTTTTAAGGCTTGCTTATGCCAACGATGTGCAAAACCTGTATAATTATAATAATTACACCAAATGAGCCTATATAAATCATGTGCAGAATTTAGCATTGAGGCTCCTATTCCTAATTCACTCTGGATGGAGTACTGGTGTGCTTCACTTGCACTGGTCATGATCTGTAAACTCGTCCATGTCCACGTCTGAGTCAAAAAGTGAATGTCCTGTGAAATCTGTATCGGGAGTTTGAGAAATACTGTTTTCTGTTAGATCATCCTCAAAAGTCCCAGTTCTTGAATAATAACTTATGTCCTGAAAAGGAGTGTGTGTTTTAGTTTCTTCGCTGCTATCATCTGATTCATATGTAGTGTTATCATTGTCATCATGCCATTCTGGCCAGAATTTTCTTCTAATTCTTTCACAGTACATTGCAAGGTTGATAAATTCACCTGAAACAATAAAACATAAAGACATTGTGAAGCCTGCATATTTATTATATACAAGTATATTGTTATATTTCCCTGACATAGCACAGAAAGGGCTGTATTTACAATATAAACACTTGGTATTGGAAAGGTCTAATACTGCGGACGCAGTTGTAAAATACTTGCACTTAATGGCTAGTCGTCATTATACACCCAAATTCATAAACTAATGCCCACAGCCGTACAACTTTCAAGAACTGCGGGTGGTACTGAATAGACAATACCGTGCAGTACCAATATATTATTATACTTCATCACGGCCATGAATATACGACTGCAGTGCAATATAAGGAGCAATAGATAGATGCCAATGTAAATTATCAATTATCTGTAGTTTACAATGGCATTTAAGACTCTGTATCCGAAATTAGTGATACTGCTCCTTAATAAATACAGCTCAAAATGGTAAATAGTTGTACACTTGATTTGCTAAGTGGTTTCTACAGCATGTTGTCAGTTACTTCCTGATTTAGTGGTACAGGCAAGTTCAGAAGCTATTTTACTGCCTTCCGTGATAAAAAGTGGATCCTCTGATCTTTTGACACATACAAATGCAAGTTTTAATAAGCAGATCCTGGGCTATAAATCGGGAACATTTTTTGTCAGGCCAAACGCATATATACAGGCCCAATACACATGAGAAATTATAATTGTTTGTTCAACCCCTATTCAGAACCCAACTCCTTCAGGAAGCGCTGGACCCACTTTTCTTTCGGCAACAGGTAGAATGCAAGTCCTCTGCTTGCATGAAACTGCAAGCAGGGTGCCAGACCAGCAGCCGTGTCCGTGATTGGCTGAGAGGCAGCCAAACACCGACACGGCTACTGTTGGCTGCACAGAACGCCGGGGGAGAGAGGTAAGGTAAGTAGAGTTTGGGGGAGTCTCTGGAAAATCTATTATTGAGGTTGGGGCTGGGGGAGGAAGACCTATTACATATCAAAGGGTTTTTACACTAGGGGGAGGGAGAGCAAAACGGTTGGGAGAGGGAGGAAGAGCTGCTCTGAGCAAGCCAAAAACCTCTGAGAGGACATCTCAGAGGCGGAAACAATTCCCCTCCCTGCCAGGCTCTTGGTGGCCAGTTTTCTGGACTTTGGAGGGACATTACAGGAGAACCATTTGGAGCTGGGATGTGGGGCCAGTAGTGGGTGAAATCATAGGCTGTGGTCCTTTTATTTTATTTTTGGGGACCTGATTTATCCAGGAATTAATTATATATCATAATATTAGTAAGTATATACATCCATTAATACAATTGCTTCCTTTCCTGGATTACATCTAGATTTTATTGACTCAAGAGTTCAAATAAATATTCTATTCAATAAATGAAACATCAAGAATATTTTTTTATTTTAATACTTTGTGTCTATTTTTCCATTTTTAATCTGAACACAGCAACCAAGATGCATAAAAACAATACATAAAAATTTATTTTAACACAAAACCACTATTTTATAGGCAACTGTCTGATATTTCAACCTAATCAACTGCCTGCCAAGATATTTTGGTTGATCGTGTGATATACTGGCAGTATATATTCTTTCTTTCACACAGAACAATGTAATGTTGGCAGTGGTAATTTTTTCTTCGAATCAGCAGACTAGAAGTAGTATTTAAAGATTTATAAGTCACCTGTCTTAAATAGTGATGAATCCTGGTTTAGAAACAACCTGGTTTCAATTTGCAACTGCCATTATGAAAATTTTCAGATACGGTTGATTTTTCAAATTATTCGAAGCAAGGAACTTTTCATTGCAAAATTTAAAATTCGGGGGGCGTGGCCTAACATGGCGTGAGGCAAGAAGCACTGCTGCCTAGCTCCGCTCACACACAGGCTCCGACACTAATCTTGACGGGGAGAAATCACCCCACCAACCTCTCCAACACCCAGGGAACACCCCTGGACAAGGACCAGCCGACTGATCCGCCCGGACCGGAGCCCTGGTCCGCACAAACGAGAGACCCGGGCCTCGGCCGCAAGGGAGACCCACTCCAGCCTAATCTGCCTAACGGAACCAGAAGACAACGTGGCACGGTGAGTCGGACCCCGCACTGGACCCCCTCCCGGGAAGAGATCCCCCACAGAGGCGCACACGGTCTGGGAAGGGCCCCGGGCTACCACTGCACCGACCCCTGAGGCCCTAGTGCAACCCGCACAACCACCCACACCCACCACCTCCCGACCCCGGAAAGACCCAGACACCGGGAGACTGACCTTGCCCTGACACCACACCTGCGGGCCTGGAGACACGGGTGGACTCCGGGGAGCCCTCCCGACGGGACAGTCCGAGACCGGCACCGACTACCGCAACAGACACCGGGCCTGTGCGGGCAGAGTAGTGCCCCTCAACCCCAAGCCTGACAGACGCTACAGGGGACCAAAAATCTCCCCCAAAGAAAAGAAAATAAAGCCTATAACATACCAAACAGAACTAAACTCCCAGAAACCCAAGGGCTAAGAGACACAAATGTATCTCCCACATCCCAAGGGAGACCGCTTTAACGACACCAGACCACGCAACCTGAACAACCAACCAGCATGCGATAACTCTCAGACTTAAAAACTTGGATAGCACCATTCCAAACACAAACAGAGCGGTAGTGGGCCCTCCACTCCTATAATAGACACTGTAATAACCTTAAAAAAAAAAAAGTACCCGATAACTGGCCGAATGTCTCCGGTAGGAAAGACGCCGCGGCACGGCTGGAGAGATATCGTCACCACGAGTGCCCGAGTCCAAACCAAACCCCGGTGAATGAATCAAACCACCGCTGCAGATTCGGAGCCAAAGAACACAGACAGAGTACTCAGGCAATTGCTATGTCCAAGCCACACTCACAACAAAACTGGAAGAGGTGAAAGTCGATATTTCCCTGATCAGACAAGACATGCAGACCCTAGGTAACAGAGTAACAGAGACGAATCCCGTATAAGCCACATTGAAGACCAAATAACACACACTGACACAAACCACAGAGCAATATACGGCCACAATACAATCACTGCTGCTGCGCCAAGACGACCTGGAAAACCGCCAGAGGCGTAACAATGTGAGATTTGTGGGCCTCCCGAGAAAGCAAGGCTGGACCCAACAGGGTTCCTGGAAAAACTTCTTATCACAACATATGGAATGGAATCATTCTCCTATATTCGCTGTGGAACGAGCACACCCACCACCACCCCAAACTTCCACCTCCCGGGGCCCCGCCAAGAACCTTCATAGCGAAATTCCTAAACTACAAAGATAGAGACACAGTCTCTGCGCCTCTTTAGGGAAAAAGGGAATCTACCCTTTCAAAACACCACTATAGCGGCATTCCCGGACTTCTCTATGGAAATACAAAAACAAAGGTCACGTTTACTGAAGTGAAACGTCTCCTGCGCAACCGCCAAATCAAATATGCCATGCTATACCCGCACGGCTAAAGGGTAATAGACGGGGATCGTATACACTTCTTCTCCACCCCGGGAATGCCATGCTGTGGATGGAGTCACCAGACGCACTTCCCACTCTCAGAACCTAGGACCCCAACACCGCACGAATACGAAACACCGACCCGCACACAACCACGCTGGGATCTCAACTTCGCAACCTCGACCAACACACCAGAAAGATAACGAAAGCAACTACAGGTACTGTTATTATCCTCCATACCCCACCCGCCCCCTAAACAGTCCCAGGTGGGAAAACACAACCCATAGTAGATACTTACCCCCCCTCCCCCAACACGCCACTTACCCCCTCCGGCTCAAGGCTGAGCAGCAGGAAACTTACGGACGATGATGGACTCTATCCCCGACGGGGAACAACCCCCAAGAATACAGCAAAGGCTACAGATCCATCCCTCCCAAGAACTCTATGCTTGGCCCAGCAGAAACTATACATATGAGGGGAAGGTCACACAGGCCATTATAGCACCCTTTTGTGAACCCCATACCCTGGAAAGCAGTAAATACCATCCGCCGATTAATATCGGCACCACAACATGTCTGGTCCAATGTATATGTATGTCAACCCAGAAACCCTAAACCCAAGACCCCAAAGTAATATACAATGTGAGCGGAGCCAAAAAGGCTCTATTTAATGTTAAACTCAACCTAACTACCTGTGCTACTGAGTCCTCCAAGTTTATGCAAGCGTATCTTGCCCCCAGAGGACTACTATAAGAACTGTTAAAGGTTTTTACTATAAGAACTGTTTAAAGGTTTTTTTTAAGCTTACACA
This sequence comes from Hymenochirus boettgeri, assembly GCA_019447015.1. Lineage (NCBI taxonomy): Eukaryota > Metazoa > Chordata > Amphibia > Anura > Pipidae > Hymenochirus > Hymenochirus boettgeri. The sequence continues at coordinate 151,299,544 of CM033473.1, read as the reverse complement.
AGTTAAAATGTGGAAAGCGAATAAATTTGTAAATAGTTGGTTAATCACTAAGCCGTCTGCAATGAGAAATATCTCCCAATACTTCCGTATTACTGTATATCTGTCAGCGTTGTTATGTAAAACCCATGTCCCCGGTACCCTGGGGTCCCGCTCCGGCGCAGCTATCGATCCAGCAGGAGATGCCACAAACTAACCTAATAAAGTTCCTAACGTGGAACGTACGGGGCTTACAAAATAAAACTAAACGCCTGGCGGTACTACGCCACCTAAAACAGTTACAGGCTGATGTCATAATTCTTATAGAAACCCATCTCACAGGACATCAGCAAAAGACCCTCAAAAAACCTTGGGTGGGATGGGTATATCATGCTGAATTCACATCAGGATCTAGAGGGGTGGCAGTGATTATAGGTAAATCGCTTCAATTTGAACTGCTGGATCTGAGAGTGGGCCGCTGCGGCACTTATGTGTGTATATATGCAAAAATATTCAACAAACCTATTGTTTTAATAGCAATGTATATACCACCCCCATATACAGCACGTATGTTACAACCAGCGATTGAATATATGATAGCACACCCCGATACCCCCGTGGTCTGGCTGGGAGATTTTAATGTGGTGCCAAATGTAGCCCTGGATAAAATCCATCCAAGCAACTGGCAACCCCCACCCAACCCCTGGACATGGTTCGGACGGGTGCTAACATCCTTAAACTTATGTGATGTGTGGAGGGCAAAAAACCCCCATACCCTGGCATATTCATGCTTTTCTGCCACTTATAATACAATGTCTAGAATTGATTTAATTATTGTAAACTCACAACTGCTTATTGATATAGAGGATACAGGATATGCCTCGAGGATTCTGTCAGATCATTCCCCATGCTGGATGACACTTAAATGGGGACGCCCGAAACAACCCATATCCTGGAGGTTAAACCCATATTGGCTCAATCTGATCCCAGATGAGGTGGACCTAGGTGCGGAGTGGGAGGAGTTCTTCCACACCAATACAAATTCAGCAAATCCCATTGTGGTCTGGGAGACGTTCAAATCCACTCCCGTAGGATCCTCTCCCAGACCATCAATAATATCAAACACTCCTCTGCAATAACTGAAAAAACAGCTATAACAAACCTTGACAGAGCAAACGCAAATTTCCAATCTAACCCATCCCCTGAAACAGCACAAGCACTAAAACTACAAACCAAAATTACAGATCAAATCCTACTAGCAAAATCAAGTAAAAAACTGCACTTCCAATCATTCAGAATCTACGAATATGGAGAAAAATGTGGAAAGCTACTAGCTTTCCTAGCACGATACAAACACAAACCCCCTATCAATATCTCCTTAACAAACCACTCAACACCCAATACTACAGACCCTGAAGAAGTATCAAATTTATTTGCCACTTATTTCTCCAACCTATACACCACAAAGCTACAGTACAATCAGACGGAGATACAGAGCTTCCTCCAAAAAATCCCACTCCCTAGACTCTCCCCCCAAGACCACCAAAGATTGGAAGCACCCATAACAGAAACTGAAATAAGACATACTATATCACAAATGTCAAAAAACAAGACACCAGGAACGGATGGCATACCGATCGAATTCTATTCTCATTATATAGACACCCTAGCCCCCAAGCTACTAAACCTATACAATACTATGTTTGAAACAGGTATCCTGCCAAACTCAATGGCAGCTCTCATCATACTTATACCTAAACCAGGCAAAGACCCCACCCAACCTGAATCATATCGCCCTATATCCCTCCTACAAGTAGACTTGAAAATACTAGCCAAACTACTATCCCAGAGAATTAACGCCTGACCAAACAGGGTTCATCCCGAACAAAAATACCTCCCTTAACACCAGAAGATTGTTCATGAATCTACAAACACAACACGAGTCAATAGGTACCCGATGTATAGTATCCCTGGATGCAGCCAAAGCATTCGATTCTGTAGAATGGACATTCCTGTGGCAGGTCCTCGCCAAATACAACATCGGCCCCAACCTCTTGCACTGGCTCCGCATCCTGTACTCCACCCCCAAAGCAAAAGTGATGGCCAACGGATGGACATCAAACTCATTCCCCCTAACCAGAGGGACGAGGCAGGGCTGCCCCCTATCCCCATTACTGTATGCTTTGGTCATTGAACCCCTGGCAACTATGCTGAGAAATGACACAAATATAGAGGGCCTGAAGGTTGGCTCCCAAAAGGAAATCATAAGTCTATATGCAGATGACATGCTCCTCTACCTGCCTGACCAGGGAGCATCGCTAAACAGAATCCTAACTCTTATAAATGAATACGGCCAATACTCTGGCCTCACAATCAACTGGGACAAGTCTCAAATCCTCCCAATCGACATCTTTCCACCCAACATAGAAAGTGCACAACAAGTACTACCCAGAACAAATACAATAAAATACTTAGGTTTACACATCTCCCATAATCCCTCAGACTATATCAAACTAAACATAGAACCACTCATCACCATAACAAAAAATAAAATCCAAATATGGAGCAGATTGCCCCTTGGAGTCACAGGCAGAGCAAACCTGGTTAAAATGATCCTACTTCCAAAAACATTATATGTCCTGTGGCACGCTCCAACATATATCCCACTGAAATATTTTAAAATACTAGAATCACTTCTAAAATCATTCGTATGGGGCTCAAAAAGACACAAGGTGAACTGGGAGACACTTACAAAACCTACACACCTGGGCGGATTGGCCATACCTGATTATAACCTATACTATATAGCCTCCCAGCTATCTCATATGTACCACTGGTATAACACAGAACCAACCAGAGCTATCGAAATGATGGGAATACCACATGCAACTTCATACCCAGACCCCCTCTACCTAATTGCCAGGGGCCAAAAAGGGACAGGTACTTGCCCACAAAATCACACACTCCTAAACCAAGCCCTAAAAATATGGGACCTGGCCCTCAAAAAACTGAGGATCCCTGCTCTCCACAAGCAAACTCCACTATGGGAAAACAACAATCTTCCAGAGTTCCTTACCATACCTCACCCCACTCAATGGTTCAATCATGGAATCTACCAACTATCACATATTATACACGAAAATACACTGAAAACATTCAACCAACTCAAAGAAGAATTCCATCTTCCGAATCATATGTTCTTCAGATATCTGCAGGTCAGACACGCCACCCAAGCCCAATTCCGACACCAAATACCGGAACTAGCCACTAACCAGCTGCCAAAAGTCTTAAGCCAGAAGACTACAACTAAATTAATATCCCAAATATACCAAGCCCTCCAGGCCCCAGCCGCACACCAAAAGTCACTGATTAAGAAAACAACATGGGAACAAGATGTAGGACCAATGGACGCTGAGGAGTGGGAGGAGATAATGGACTCTTGTAGAAGTGTCTCATCTAAAGCCTCCAACAGGTTAACCCAAATATATATAATCAACAGAGCCTATTTGACACCCCAGAAAATTTCGAAATACAAAACGAATTATAGTCCGAACTGTCCTAAATGCCTGAATCTCCCCGGTACCTTTTACCACATGTTGTGGTCGTGCCCCAGGATACAATCCTACTGGCGGCAGGTGCTACAGTTCCTGCATGACGAGATGGGATCCCCTGTGGGCGTGGACCCCAAATTGTGTCTGCTGAGTTCCGTGGACTCACTAGCAGCCGATAAATTTTCTAAAACCTTTATAAGAGAATCACTATTTACCGCTAAGAAACTTATTGCTAGGATGTGGATGAGTGCATCCACGCCCACTATCCAACAATGGAAACAAGAAATCAATAAGGGTTTGCCATATAAAAAACTTGCATTCGCCCACAGGGGGTGCCCCCTTAAATATGACAGGGTGTGGGGCGGCTGGGAGGTATCCCCCAACACAGGAAGCCAATGAAAATAAGGCCAGAGGACATGAACAATATGTGTAATAGTACCACTCAACAAATAAAACACACTGATAGAGTAAAAGGAAATAGAACAAACTCAACAAGTAAAAACGGCTTAGTGATGTAAAAATGTTTATTGAACTGAATTGCAGCGTTGTTAATAACCCCCCAAATGTATAAACCCTTCAATGTTATAAATTTTGAGATATGTTTTGTAACAAAAGTAATGTGCTTTACCTAAAACTACTGTATGTGGAAATTGCTATATTATTTTTTTGACTGTTTTTTTCTTATCTCAATAAAGTTCCTCCCTAGGGAGGGGATTTAAAAAAAAAAAAATTTAAAATTCGAAAATTGAATTTGAAAATGTCAAAATTACATAAGAATATCTAAAATTTCTATTAAAAAAATCGAAAATGCTTTTGGAAATTTGTAAACAAAAATTATAAAAAATCCGAATCAAACTGATTTGAATAGGATTTTCTGAACTTCACTCAAAAGCTAAATATCATCACTAGATGGCAGTGTAACCTTAAAAAATGTTAACCACTTAAAAGATAATGATAGTACACAAACAGGGTTATTCAATAAAAGTTCTATTACTTAATTACCATAAATGTATATAAAATAGTACTGACTTATATTAGGTAGATAACAAAATCTATAAAGTTATAAACGTAGTTAGAGTTAAGAGCCCTATTTAAAATTGAAAGGTTTAGCCACACCTGCTAAAAGCAATTTAAACTGAAATGTCACTTACGTTGTATGTATGTGTATATATGTATAGTTTATTTATAAAGCACCAACCGAGATACAGTGCTGTTCACTATAACATCAAATTCAGTGCTAATTTAAAAACATGTGGCACAGGAAAGATTTTTTAAAAATGACAGACAGGAAGGTCGACTGTGGCAGATTCCCTCTATAGGGAGACTACCACAGCCGAGGGAAAGGTTTGTTTATTCCCTGAACGACTGCTCAGCCGACAGGAACACTCGGTGGCCGTGTGCTCGTTCAGGAAAACCGATACACACACTGCCGACGGTGTGTGTACCTAGCTTAAGCCAACCAAAAAAAATAGCATACAGTAGGCACTGTACAAGAGTGCTACACTACTTCTGTCCAATAGCTCCTAACACAAAGCAAACTGAAATATTGCCTGTGGTCCACAAGAAGGCGGCAGTTAGTGCAGAACAGGGGGGGAATTGTGTGTGCAATTCCCCCACCCCAGCCCCTCTGTTCTAACTTCCGCTTTTTAGTAGCGAGTTCATGCAGCCATTCAGGCACTGCTCTTTTCATCATGTGGCAAAAGATTCTGTCTGTGTGGGTAGTGCCAAGCACATCTTATTTACAACTTAGACTGAGCTATGGTATAAGTACCTATATGTGTGAGCTGGACATGAGGGCATCGTATATGCATCTGTCTGTGTGAGCAGGACATGAGGGTATATTATATGTACCGGTCTTTGTAAACTTGGTAAAAGGGCATCTTATATGTACCTGTCCATGTGAGCTGGACATGAGGCCATATTATATATACCTGCCTGTGTGAGCTGGGCACAAGGGTATGTTATATGTACCTGTCTGTGTGAGCTGGGTATAAGTGCATATTTTATGTATCCGTCTGTGTGAGTTGGGCATATGGGTATCTTGTATGTACCTACCTGTGTGAGCTGAGCATGAGGGCATTTTATATATACATATTTGTGTGAGCTGGGCATAATTATTTGTGTTTATATAATAACCTATATAAAATTAAAATCTATACAAATAATTCTCACTGTGCATATATATTTGAGGTGGGAACACAGCACTGCAAGTAAAAAACATTTATTTAGACAATCATATCCTGTTTTAACATCCAACAACATTTCAAGGGTAATTCTCCCTCTTTGTCAAGCTAGAGCAGTTTGAAAAACCACACCCATATTGACATATTTAAAAATTGAATGCCCCAATCTTAGCACAGCATGTGACATCATTCTCTGTTACATGTTTTAAACTCCATCATTGCCCTGGGTGGCCTATAGTATCCAGAGCAGAATATGTATTTACACCTATGGCATCTATGTTGGGCAGGGTCCTGGGGCCACTGACTTGCAAGAAACCATCATACATTAGGAATAGCTCAAACTTCCTACAGAACCTTAGTGAATTGGATATAGGAAGGGAGGAGGAGGTGTTGCTGGCCACTTTCCAATTCTGAAGGGATAATAGCCACGAAATAGCTATTAGAAATTGAAGCCGAGTATCTGAAAGGACCAATTGGAGTTCTATATGGAAACTCTTGATATATTATTGACTAAAAATGAATTCCAATTCCAGGATGCATTCTATTTACAGTTCAGGGGACCACGATGGGGTCCAACATTGCCCCTCCATATGCCAATGCCTTTTTGGCATGGCTGGAGGATGGGCAACTCCAGGCCAATTATTTGGCCTGGTGGAGATTTAGATGACGTGTTCGTCCTCTGGCTGGGGGATGTTGAGGTCCTATCGCGGTTCCACCTGGACCTGAATGGGAAATACACATGTGATTCTCATTTTGTGGTATACGTGATTGTCTGTCCGTGTGGTTTCCTCTATGTGGGGGAGACTACGCAGAAGGTTAAGTCACGTATATCACAACACAACTTTACTGTAACCCAAAAACTACTGATTTTGCCTTTGGCAAAACATTTCTTGGATACAGGGCATACAGGAAGGGACATGAAGTTCATGGTCCAGGAGGGTGTGCCTTTGAATTTCCAAGGAAACAGGAAACATCAGCTTAAATGCCGTGAAACATGATGGATAAAGAAGTTGAGATCATTGGCACCCAATGGTCTCAACAACGACTATAATCTATATTTGTTTCTGTAACTTTAAAATATGTGCATAGCTATTTGCATATGGATCAATATGGATCAGCAGTAGTATTTGGCTCTAAGGTTGGCTCTAAACATCACTCTAACCTGGGATTTCTCATTTAGGGTTAAATTGTGTAGCCAGGATTGTGAAGTTACTTCCGGCAAATTATTATTACAAAATGTTTGTGATGTGCTAGTGATTTTACTGGAGGTCACGTTTTGCTGGATAAAAGGCATTGTGATGCCCGAAACATTTCTTTTTGATGTGACCACCCAATGTGAATTAATACAAGCTTGATGTAAATGAAAGGTGTGCTGCCTCTTTTAATGTTTTGTATGCTACACAGAAGTACGGTGTCTGTTTGGGAGACTGAACCCAGATTCTTACTTTATATAACAGAGTGCCGCTGAGTTACTTGTTGTTATATATATATATATGCACGTTTTGGGCCTTAGTTTAGTTAGGCCATCATCAGGAATCTTATTATTATTATATATATATGCTAAAAATGTTGCTATAGCCAATACAACGTAGCTTTACACTACATTGATTGTTTTCAAATTTTATTACAATCTACTCTGTAAAAGTTGACTACAAGCCTTACAAAATACTATAAACTTCATGAAAAATTTACAAACTTTGCAATATGTTAATATGACCAATTGTAACAGTCCTAGTTAGCAAAGTACTTCTTTGCTGTAAGAATAAAGAATAATTTGGGCAAATTTGACTATAGTATTATATATATAAATATACCGCTACATTATTACAAATTAATGCAAATTAATTTTACTAAATCGCCCCAACTGTTTTATGCATTTACAGGGTTATTCAATAAATGTTCTTATCGTTAAAAATTGAGCTAATTTTGCCCCAACCAATCAGATTTTATCTTTCAAATGTTAAATAATATCTGATTGGTTGGGGCAAAACTAGCACCATTTTAAACGATAAGAACTTTTATTGAATCTACCTGTTTATATATTACACCTCTTATAGATGAAAAAAGTTATGGCAATCTCTACCTTTAAGCCTATTGGGAAAAATAAACCTGATAAAAATCATTATTCTCTCAAAAAATGTTCCTCCCTAAAGAATATGGAGGCCTGGCTTTACTAAACATGAGACTATAGTGCCTGGCAGGACAATTAAGACATCTAAAATGTTGGCTTGATCCCCACTGCACTCCTACAGCATCAACCTAATTGCTGGAATTTTACACCAAGGGCCCATTTATGACATATCTGGGGGCACCACGTAAACAAAGGATAGGAAAAGGTACAGTCTAACATAAAAAAGCAGAACCTGGAAAATCTTTAATAAAATTACTAGAAATGAAGGACTACCCACAGAGACGTATTTATGTAAAAGCTATACGCTTACAAACCTGACTACAATAACTAACACACAAATATGCACAAATATGAGCTAATAGGGGCATAAAAACACTGAAGGAGAAATTAAAGGAAAATTAAATTAAATCAGTGAAGGACCTCCAACTCACATACAATATACACAGAGGAATGGGTCTCTGGTACCTCTGGTCAACTTAAGATATGTCCACAAACACACCTGGCAAATAAAAAAGCCAAAGTCTCTGTTTATCCAGCAATAGGCATCATTAAAACACAAGGGACACAAGGTTTGACTTTATTTACCAAACTTATAAACACCACAATTCCATAACAAATAGAAATATTTCACAAGACATGGGAAACCAAAATACCTGACTCGGACCAGGAAGACTGGGATGTAATAACTAATTCACACATACAGGTATATCCTTCTATGCCCATAGACAGTAGTGTAACATCAGAGCCCGTAGGGGGGTACCTGGGAAGTAAGAGGGCCTGTGATCCCCTTCCCAAATGATCCATGATCAGCTGTTTTTAAACAGCTGATTGTATGTATACTTACTTTATATTCACATCTTCTGGGCCTCCAATTTGCGGGGCCCCGGGCCCCTGCAGTTATGCCCCTGCTCATAGACACTGCCCTGAGCAATTCCTAAAAATATGGGATAAGCACAACTGTAGCATAAGAAAGGGAAATAAACTGGTGATATGGAGAAAAGATTGGAAGAAACATCTCTCACCCTTTCCCTCCATCGTCACTCCAAATAATAACAGCCAAAACAAGGTATTTATAAATAACTTGACATTAAGCCCATTACATTAACGGGCGCTATATGCCCAGAGACCCCCCCCAGTGTCCCAAGCACAGAGAGCCCCTCAGTGTCCCAAGGCCAAAGTACCCCCTCGGTCCCAAAAGGCAGAGCCCCCCCTCTGTCCCAAAAGGCAGAGTGCCCCCCCTGTCCCAAAAGCAAAGTCCCCCCTCTGTCCCAAAGGAAAAGTCCCCCCTCTGTCCAAAAAGGTAGAGCCTGCCCCTCTGTCCCAAAAGGCAGAGTCCACCACCTCTGTCCCAAAAGGCAAAGTCCCCCCTCTGTCCCAAAAGGCAAAGTCCCCCCCCTCCGTCCCAAAAGGCAGAGTCCCCCCTCTGTCCCAGAGCCCTCTCCCATGTGCCAGAGTCATCCCATCTGTCCCAGAGTGCCCTCCTCTCTCAGAGCCCCCCCACTCTGTCCCAGAGTCTCCCCTCTCTGTCCCAGAGCCCCACTCTTGTCCCAGAGTCCCTCTCTCTATCCCAAGTGTCCCCTCTGTCCCAGACTTCCCCTGTCCTTCCCCCTGTCCCAGAGTCACCCCCCTTTCCCTTTCCCAGAGTCCTCTCTCTGCCTCTGTCCCAGAGCCCTCCCTCTACCTTATCTGCTGATGTTCTCCATGATGCTGTGTGTGTTTCTAACTTCTCGCTCTAGTGGTGAATCAGTTGAAACTGCAGGGAATCTCCCTCTAGTGGTGAGTCCATAGTAACTGCAGTGACACACACATGCACCTCAGCACATAGTCAGCAGTTAGGTATTTATTATACAGGATTTAATTTTTATATAATCAAGAACAGTGACAGAGTTTTTAAGACCTGGATTGAGGATAACATAGTATAGAGCCCACGCCTACTACATTTATTGCTGGAAATTTGCTTTGTATACATGTTTGTTTCTTTCAGACAGATAATCAAATTGATTGACAAGAATAAGTGTCAGCGAATGGGAACTTTTCTCTCTAAAACTTTAGAAATGCATTGCTAAATTAAATAAAATAAATAACTTACCTAGGTCATAGTGTTCTTGGGGTCCTTGCATACCTGGTATCAAAAAATAAAGAATTCATGTTTTTATTTACCTTTTAAAAGCCTTTCAGGCCTTGTTCCTGGTAAGGTCCACATTGCTTGTGCCAGATGTCCAAATATAGTGGCATCTAAAGTGGAAAGCTTTGGTCCCATGAAGTATTTTTTGTCACCTAAAGACAAAAGTTACTGTAAAGAGTATTAAACCAACCAAAGAACATTGGATATGGATGCAGACTACTCCATAGCCCTAATCGAGGAGTGCAGTCTATCTTCAAAAAGAGTCAAACTCAAGGATTCACAGACTTTATTGGAAAAGGGGGGATTTTTCCCACCAAAGCTATGCATTATATGTTTTCATTATTTAAACCCTAGAGCAGGTGTGCCTACACTATGCTTCCCTCTGTAGCTGAGGAATGCTGGAAGTTATAGTTTTCAAAACCCTATAAAGACAAACTGTTATATCTCTAATAAACTAGACTCAATTCAATTTTGGAGATTATGAAGTAGAAGCATAAAAAATAAATTTAACACAAGGTGAGGATAGGAGGAGGGTAAGTGCACAGGAGGTGTTTTGAGCCAATCGGAAGGTAAGTAGCTACCACAGACATACTTTAAATAAGTAAGTCTGTATTCAGAATCTGCCCTTCACTTATATTATCATTCTCTGTGTGGGGGCACGGATATTAGCATTGGCTAATTGATTATTTGTATGTTTATATATGTATAATAAAAGATTATATGGCAAAGAATGGAAACTGTGTGTGTGCATAACTGGGGTGGACTATGAAGGTTTAACCATAATAATCATCATTATTGCAAGACATCTTTTCCCAGATGGGAAAGCCACAGTAGAATGTTTTGAGGGAATCAATAAATAATAATGCTGGTTACCTAATGAAGCTTTCAGTGAGCTGCAACTGGCTACAACTGTAACATTTCTTTCCATTATTTTATTTGTGAGTCACTACATTTATTGACAGTATTTTTTTATACATATACTTTTTTTATATTACAATGCAATACAGGCCTTTAACAGACAAATATGTGTAAAACTTATGTTACTCTATGTAATATTGTGTATGCACCAACCAATCAGACTTTAGCTTTCAAAGGTTAAATAATATCTGATTGGTTGGGGCAAAATTAGCACCATTTTAAACGATAAGAACTTTTATTAAATCTCCCTGTATATATCTTTTGAACGGAGGCATAAGCAGGCACACCTTACAGTAAATCACTAAATTTCAAGCAGGTACGGTAAGTAATGTGGCTTTAATATATTGTCCCATATATTGCATCTCACTGCTTGTATATTTAAGTTTAAGGTTATTTTTCAGATTTTACAATATTTATAAATCTTCTGTATTTTTACACTATAAGAAAGGCAATGTGGCTTCCCTGACACACTCAAAGTTATACACACATAGAAGACCACCTAAAACATTAAGAATGCAATGCTCATCTGCTTCCCTAGCATCCCTGAACAGAAATATTTATCTTCTTCCATGCCAGCCCTGATCCTGCTGCTTTACGTCTCCTCTGTCAGCTTAACAGGCTTGCATAGCCACAGAGGAGATTGGTAAACAGCTTATAACAGCAAACTTCAATCCACGTACGAATGATATTCCAACAACTATCTGAGCTGATCATTTTGTGATCAATGTTATGATCCTAAAAACAGTCATAAATAATTTAACATGATCTGGGTGGGAAATATTGGGAAGTAATACCGATGCTCCATTCAAAATTACAATCGATTTAACATTCATCTCAGGTCAAATGTCTAATTGGTATGTTGAGCCAGTGTATGGCCACCATAAAGGGCATGTCCATCCCCAAATTCAAACCTTCCCACACTGTAGGGACTCCCCCAACCCTAAACGTCATATTCAAAAAAATCGAACCAGAACTCTTCTGTTTTTTCCACGAACGGGAGATCAGAAGAGGCGTGACCAGCAGCCATGCCTGTGATTTAGATGTGGCTGCCGATCTTCAGAAGAAGCGAAGGGAACAGAGGAGCGTAAGTAAAGTTCTGGCCCAATTTTTAACATGTGTACAGTATATGGTGTTTAGGGTTTGGGGGGGGGGGGTCCCTACAGAGTGGGCAGTGATCCAGAGGGGGAAGAGAGCCCCACATTGCATGTCAGAGTCCTCTGTGTAAGGACTCAGATGTCCAATCTCTCATAAGATAAATGTCCAATGTATCTAGAACCTTTCATACAATGAATTTGAGATCACAAAATGAATGGGTCAGATAGGAACATCTCAAGATAAAAACCGCTGCTTGTAAAATGTGGTCTTTAGACATTAGATAGATATCTGGAATCCATCAAATGTCTGCCTAGTGTATGCCCAGGTTTATAGGACAGGAAGGAGGCAGAAACCTTTTTATGCACAAACTGGGTCCTGGACTTTCACAAGGCACTGGAAACCATAGAGAGCAGACGAGTAAGGTAAGGATTTTTTTACACTACAGTGGGGCCAGCAGTGGGGCAAAATTGTAGTTGGACATGCCCTTTAAGTCATTGGACATGACGTTACTGTCACAGGCATGACTAAGGACTGCTACCCAGCTAAATATACCCATTCAGGGACACCAGAGAAGGAGGTAAGTATTGCAGTCTTGGTGGTCCCCCGTGTGTATAAATTTAAGTGGTGGGGTGGATATGTCTTTTAAACATTAATTTTAATAATAAATATGCTTTTGGCCATTTTGGAAAAAAACTTCAGTTCAGTATATTTTATTTACATCTAGAGAGTAAATCTATATTACCTAAAAGCCCAGCAAGAGACCGCATGTCTTTTTCCATTAGTGTATAAATTTCTTCTTCTGAGAATCGCCCAATTCCTTGTCCATACATTTCCCGTTTCACTATTCCTTTGGTAAGGTGGCATAAAATCCACTTCAGTAAGTCACTTAAAGGTCCAGTAATGGACAACATCTTTTGAGTCTCATGGAGATTGTCCACCCACTGACAATATGCTAGGGTCCTGCAATGCAAAACATTGCAACAATGTTTAGTAGTCTTTTTAAGGAAAAAATATTAATTTCCAATTGTTATAAGATCTAGAGGCTGCTTGGTGAAGATGACTGGCCTTAACAACAAATAACATGAATACTTACAGGACAACTCCACCCTCATAACAACATAACACCTTTTAGAAAGAATCGCCTCTTTAAAATATGTTGATATATCATAGTTTGTCCTATGAATTCATTACTGTATGCCTGCAATGCTTCTGGATGCCTCATGGAAAGTGAGCAATTTAATAGCCTAAATTGACCTAAAGTGACAATGCTCAGAAAAGCCAGCTAGGAGATTAGCATTGAGTCATTGTCTGTGTCAACTGTTATTTAGAACTGACTGTTGCTAACTGGAAGAACCAGGAAACCGAAACAGGGGCAAAAGGATAATGTGCAAGAATGCAGGTTAGACTTGTATAATACATAAGGCTATGGACTTGTATAATACATAAGGCTATGGACTTTCAAGGGGAGGTGCAGTGGACTATTTCCTTATAAAATCTCTTGGCTGCATAACTAAAAGGTTTTTTTATAGGAATATACAGTATACCACTGCACCTCCCAATTAAAAGCCTCTCCACATTAGTAATAAAGAATTTCCCTAATTTAAAGGACATGTCCACCCCCAAAACTATAATTTAACCCACTACTGGCCCCACTCTGTAGTGTAATACAATCCTTACCTTACATTCCTGCTCCAAATGGCTGCCCTGCTATGCCCCTCCAAATTCCCAAAAACTGTCCACCAGGAGCCTGGCAGAGTCCATATAGGACTCTGCCTCCTGTCTCTCCTCCGGGAGAATTTTTCCATACGTACTGCAGCCCCCTCCCTCTCCCTACCGTTTTGCTCTCCCTCACCCTAGCATAAAATCCCCTTGGTGTACTGTAGGGCTTCCCCCCCCCCCAACCTCCATATTACTTTTTACAGAAACTCCCCCGAACTCTACTTACCTTACCACTCTCCCCCGGCATTCTCCACGTCCGGATGCGGCTGCCAGTCCGGCCCCCTGCTTGCTGTTTCATGCAAGCAGAGGGCCGGGACAGTACGTCGGAGGACAGAGGTAAGGTAAATAATGATCAGGGGAGTTTCTGTAAAAACTTATATAGCGGTTGGGGCTGGGGGAGGGAGCCCTACACTATACCAAAAATCATGCCCTTTAAAGTTCAACTATATTACAGGGCACAGACCTGAATGTATTTTATCAGTCCAACTACCACCAGCATTCCTTTCCCTTTAGCGAATGTAACAGCCTCGCTCTGTGAAGAATCTATGTTCAGTAAAGCCCAGGAGACCCAGATGTCTTATGAGTCATAGGAAAGACAATCCCGGGCTTCACTTAACATAGATTCTTTATGTAGCGTGGCCTTTACACTCAGTGTGGCCTTGTGCTTTTATATGGTCCGGGAACTTCTCTGTGAATTTATATCCTTATAATACATAAGGCAATGGCATTTCAATGAGGAGGTGCAGTAGCGAGAATCAATATAATCAGTCATTCAGTGATGTCACTGAGTGACTTCCTGTATTCTACTCCCCATTTTCCTCTCCCTGTCTGTATAAGTAAAGTAGATAACAAACCCGTTTTTGTACACCGACTGAATTACTGTGCTGATAAGGAGGAGCGAGCAGCCTGAGTCAATTATGAATCACAGGAATGTGCTCACTTCTCCTTATCCGCACAGTAATTCAGTCAGTCAGAGTAATGAATGGGAACAGCACCGGGTGAGCCGCTGTTTGTCTTCTTTTAGTTTGAGATAGAAACGGCAGTTAACTATTTATATATACAAAAACAGGCTTGTTATCTACATTACTAACACAGGGAGAGAGAGACTGGTGGGGGAGAGAGGTAGGGGGGAGACTGAGTGCTTGTGCTGGATTTTTCTTCTTATTTTACCTTATGTATTATATGGAATAATACTCTACCTACAGAATAATATACGGATATTACTTCACCTCGGAGTTCCCTGACTCTTCGGTGGCATAATCTCCTTATATTACACTGTAGGTAGCGTATTATCCCTTATATATTACACTTTAAGGGGCGTATTATCCCTTATATATTACACTTTAAGGGGCGTATTATCCCTTATATATTACACTTTAAGGGGCGTATTATCCCTTATATATTTCAGATTTCAAACTATTACAGTATAGAGTTTTGGGGATGATTGATTTCTATATCAGTTTTCATTTGAGCGCTGGACTTGCCCTTTAACTACTTTTTATGCACAAAAAGTGATAATCCTATCCTCAAAAAAAACTGTCATGAAGACAATGAATACAACTGGTTAATAAAGCAAAACATATGGGTATCCTAAAACCTTATTCTATGCTTGTTTTCTTATAATGTTGTTTTGTTTCTTGGTTCTTGGGCAGTTTAATAACACCTCTTAGCTACAATGCAATTAACTCCTTGCATTCAGGTGGTCCCTGTCACCTTGCTATTATAAGCTGATTGAGACACATTTTATCATATTTGCTGCCAAAAGATTCTTGTACGAATCATTCGGAATTGAGAAAGCCTGTTTTAATTTTACCTTAATCCAACGCTCCCACGCTGAGATATGCTTACTTTTACCTCAGCAGATCCCTCGCTGGAAGTCCCGCCTCCAGCTTTCTATTTCAAGACGAGCATGCAGGAGCAGAGAGTGCTTGTTACCATCTCTTTCGGGTATGGACTGTCAAGCATCGGCTATGATGTCAACATCACAGCCATGACTGACAGTATGGCAGTATCTCAGCATGGTAGCGTCGGATTAAGGTAAGATTAAAATGCATCTTGGGTTTTCGGGGGTAAGGAGGACATGCCCATTAAGAACTTACCAGTAGAAATGTTCTTCCACCATTTTGGTGACCGCTCTGGATACAGCTCTTTGATGTGGATTAAGTTGTTTGTTTAGGTTAACACCAAGTTTCTCTTCCAAAAAGTCAATAATAAATTCTGTGCCAGACACTCTCTTGTGATTGTATTCTATCCATGGCATTTTCCCCTGTGGTGACAGCTTCCCATCAAAGTAGTTCTAAAAAGAATTTGCAAACAAAAGCATACAACATACTAATTTCTTTGTGCATCTTTAATGAATTTTACACTATAAGCTGTTGGTGGTAAAAAGCCAAGAGATAAAGCCACTGTTAAAGAATCTGGTGCACAAAGGATCATTCTGCTGATGATACTTAGAGCCGATGCCCGTACCTAACATGCTGACTCCTCACTCTTGCCAAGAGATTATAAAAAGCAACATCACATATTTTGCAGTCACCAGTACATAACAGAAACATTTTTTGCACCTTAGTCCTAGGACCAAATATTTTACATTATTTGTAAAACATCTGCTTATAGAGTTGTATAGTGTTACAGCACTCATATTCATTAAGTGTTCATTTTAGTTTTCTTTCAGGCTGCTAATTTGTAAACAACATATAAACAGAAATATGCAGCCGCTGGTGAATAGGCTGTGGCTACTATGCTAGTGTCTCTTTTGCAATACTCGGGCAGCCAACGCAACCTAGGGGTTAGTCACGCTAACCGATATTGAATCGGTTAGTGTCATTGTAACCCAGGAAATGAGCGCTGTGACTCTCTATGAATCTGCCTTTTATTGTTTCAACTTTAAAGGCTGCCATTAAAAGTTTGCATTGATGTGTTTAAGTGAGATGTATCATGTATAGAATGTATTGATTCTATTCCATTATTGATTGCAAGCTATTATATTTACATTATATTATATTAAGGGATCAAGTCATCCTTTTATTTAACCACACCTTGAGTGTAGACCAGTTTCCATTTAATTTTTTTAAACTAATAGAGCAAGAATTAAAGGGTGTCTCCTTCCTTTATAAAAACTTTTAATATATTGTAGGGCACCCTAGCCCACCCCCAACCGCCATGTTCCTTTGTTTAAAAAAGAAGTAGAACTCTACATACATTACTTCAATCCTCTGGCGCTCTGTTCCCGGCCCTCTGCTTGCCGGAAGTTGCAAGCAGGGGGCCGGGCCGGCAGCCACGGTTGTGATTGGCTGAGAGGCAGCCAATCACAGACGCGGCTGCCGTCAATGCAGTGTGCCGGGGGTACAAAGTATTGTAAGTAGAGTTCTGTTCTTTTTTTAACAAACGAACATGGTGGTTGGGTGTGGGCTAGGGTGCCCTACACTACAGAAAATGCTTTTATAGGTAGGGCACCAGGCAACAAAATAGATCCAAAGGAGGGGGGCCCTCCTCTGCACATGCCGAAACCTCAACAAGGACAAGGACACAGCAGGCAGCCAGATAACTCACAGACAGCTCCTACTCTTCACTTTTCCTTACTTTGAACAGGCACAGCAAGAGAACCATTTGGAGCAGAGATGCAAGTTAAGGATTTTTGAACACACACACAGTGTGGCCTGTAGTACATTTTAGTTTTGGGGGAGAACATGCCCTTTAGAAAAAACTATTAAAAAACTAAATTACAAATAGACTTTAAAAAAGCAATTATACTGCCAACTATACACCTAATAGTTAACACCCTGGGTGAGAACCTAAACTGCTAGATTTTACGTGCATTTGTGCTTCCCAGGGCCAGTGATTATGGGTAAAAATGCACCTTAAAAATCACGTGGCCTATGGATCTGTGTCTGTTTTTATATGCTTTTTTATGTGCTTCCATAGTCTTGTATTAAAGGGCATGTCCACCCTTGAAATTTTTTTTTGATATAACATTCCCCCTGTCCCCCCAGCCCCACCTCTATATTTTTATTATTAGAAAGTGCCCCAAACTTTACTTACCATCCCTCTTTCCTCCGCCGCACTGCCAGGCCCTCTGCTTGCGAGAAAATGCAAGCAGAGGTGCGGGACTGGCATTCGCGTCTGTGATTGGCTGAGCGGCAGCCAATCGCGGATGCGGCTGCCGGGAGTTCAGTGCAGTGGAGGAAAGAGGGAAGGTAAGTAATGTTTGGGGCACTTTCTAATAATAAAAATATAGCGGTTGGGGCTGGGGGGACAGGGGGAATATTATATATAAAGGGTTTTACGCTAGGGGGAGGGAATCCTAATTGGGGGGGAGAGGGAGAGAGAGGGAGGGGGAGGGAGGGGGAGAAGGGCTGCAGTACGCATGCCAAACTTCTCCTGGAGGCCAGATAGGAGGCAGAGTCCTATATGGACTCTGCTATCCTCCTGGTGGGCAGTTTTTGGGACTTTGGGGAGCTGGAGCTTTGGGACCTTATGGAGCTGGGATGTGAGGTAAGGATTTTACTACACTACATGGTGGGGCCATTAGTGGGGGGGATAATAGTTTTGGGGGTAGACATGCCCTTTAAGTGCAAAAATAGTGATCGCATACGTCCGAGAATAGCAATGGATCTCAGTGCACACATTGGGGCCTACTTTCCATGACTTAATAAATAAAAAGTCATTGCAATAAGTAAAGTGCGAACAGAGTGCAAATCAAAACAAAATCTTGGAAGTATGGCCTATTCCTTATGGTTCTCATCCTTTGTCCTTTTGTAGGGGGAGGGGTGGTTAAGGGGGTTAATTAAAGTATATTTTTCTTTTAAAAGGGAACTACGCTATGTACTAAAAGCAAAGGACTTTCAAAAAGTGCAAATATGTCCATATGTAAATAAATCTTTTGGAATGATGTCTATTAATGATGTCTAATGATGACTATTACAGGAAACATACAGGGTTATTCAATAAAAGTTCTTATCGTTTAAAATGGTGCTAATTTTGCCCCAACCAATCAGATGTTAGCTTTCAAATGTTAAATAAGATGTGATTGGTTGAGGCAAAGTTAGCACCATTTTAAACGATAAGAACTTTTATTGAATCTCCCTGATACTGTATTAGAGGAGTCCAGTTCAGTAATACAAACAAGCTCCAGGACTCCAATCAACTGTATATGCAACCTCTATATAAACAGTTTATAATTGCTTTCACAATAAAGCATAACATTTGCTAACCACATCAAGTGTGTATTATGCAGACTGGTTTCTGCTGTCTTTAAGGCACATACTCAAAGTAAAGATTTGATCTAAATATCAGAATTTTGCTGGTACATCTATAAATGTTTCTCTTACCAAAGACAGTAATATTCAACAAAAACTTCTTCCAAAAACCACCAGCAGCAAAGACAGCTTAGTTCACTAAAACGGTTCCCGTTTAATTTTAAGGGCATGTCAACCACCAAAATCAAATTTTGGATGCAGACAAGAACACCCCCTATAACCTAGAAACTGTTATAAGAGTGAGGAGAGATCGTACATGACATGCCAAGTGTGCATGGATCGCACAACGGAACGAAATCGCAACATTGCGCAATTCATGTGCGCTACCCTGCGTGTGTGTTGCGATTGTTTTGATGTACCCCTATTGCAGTACATGCGATGCACACCAAAAATGGTGATCGTGCGCGATACGAAATGGGTCGGTAGCGCAGGGAAGCGGAGGTAATGGGGCCATCCCCATCCTCTTCTATTGTGTGTGCTAAAGCAGCGCACACCAAAATAGGCTAGTGGGGCCTAGCTCTAACTGCATATTGTGTTAACAACTGGTACCTGATATGGTAAGTCAGCCATTCTCAGATATGTTTCCATTTTCAGACAGGAAGGAGATAAACTGGGAACACCATTGTTTGGCCTTGAAAACTGATGAAGTATTATAGCATCTTTAGAATCCACTTCTTGCTCTTTCCTGAAATAAATAAATGGGAAATTAGTTTAACCAGAATCTTATGCCTCTAGAATAATGGTGTCTCTTTAATTGGATTGGAACATAAAACACAGGGTTCCCATTTCATCCCTATGGTGATACATTCAAAATTTTCTTTCCTCATTTAGCAACTAGACACAAAACTATATTGCTTGAAACGGAACAATTTAATTTCTGCCATATCTGTTATAGAGAAAATACTGTTGTGCATTCCCCAGTGGGGGCCAGTATAATGGGAAATGCTCTAGCACTTTAATCCAAGACAGAGAAGAAATACAGTGACAGGCAACTGTGCATATTAACTCGTCAGAGCAGTAAAGCAGAAATTTGAGCTTAGATATAATAACTTCTGTCATGCAACTAATAAATGGTAAATACCAGGGCAGGTGTGTCCATGCACCCTTTAAGCATTAAAGGGCATGTCCACCCCCAAAACTATAATCCCCCCAACTACTGGCCCCATTGTGTAGTGTAGTTTAATCCTTACCTAACATCCCAGCTCCATAAGGTTCTCCTGTAGTCCCCCCCCAAGTCCCAAAAACTGCCCACCAGGAGGATAGCAGAGTCCATATAGCACTCTGCCTCCTCCCTGGCCTCCGGGAGAAGTTTGGCATGAGGGGCTTTGAGGGAGTTTGAGGGGCTTTCTTAAAATAAAAACTATGCGGTTGGGGCTGGGGGACCAGGGGGAAGGCAATATTAAAAATGTGATTTAAGGGTGGACATACCCCTTAAGTACAGTGGCAATGTTCATGCTAACTAGAGATGGGCAATCTTCCGAAAATCCGTTCCACTCGAAGATTCCACCATTAAAGTCAATGGGGAAAAAAATTCTGAAATTCCTGCATAAATTAATATTTTAAATAGCAGGGGCAACTTACTGTAAATGGCTCTGGGACCTCGGAAATGGTTCGGGGAATATTTCCTTGGGGGAAGAACGCTAAAAAAATGGAAGAAGCGCACAAACACGCAGGCCCGGATTTACCATTAGGTACAGTAGGCACGCACCTATAGACGCCTGTGGTTGGAGGGGTGGCTGTCAATCTCCCCCCACCAATACACCCCCTAATAGTCTATTTTTCATCCCAAAAAAGAGAAAATGGGGTTGGGTGGGTGTGGTTTAGAGGTGTGGTCTGTATTTAAATGACAACTTCACCCTAATAAGAACATCTTTTAGATAGAATGGCCTCTTCAAAATGTCGGTATAACATACTTTGTAATATAAATTCATTACTGTATGCCTGCCATGCTTCTGGTTGCCTTGTGGAAAGTGAGCAATTTAGAAACCTGTACTGAGCCTGGACATGCTCAGAAGAGGCAGCTTGGGGATTAACATTCAGTCATTGGCTGTGATGTCAACTGTCAAATTCATAACTGACAGTTACTAACTGGAAGAACCAGGAAGCAGAAATAGGGGCAACAGGACATTGTGCAGGATTTCAGGTTAGACTTATATAGTTCAGATTTCAAACTATTACGTTTAGGGTTTTGGGGGGTGACTTACCTGTATGTAAGTTTTCATTTTAGGGCTAGACTTGCCCTTTAAGGGTGAGGCTAAGGTTAGATTTGCAATGGAAGGCACACTTAGAAGATTACTTCAAAATTAAAGTTTATTGGAATGCTGAAACCAAGTACACACAAAGTTTCGGGAGGCAATGCCCCCTTCCGCAGGAGACCTAAGAAAGGGGGCATCGCCTCCAGAAAGAGTGTGCACTTGGTTTCAGCATTCCAATAAAATTGAATTTTGAAGTAATCTTCTGAGTGTGCCTCCCATTGTAAAGCTGATATATACTCACCTGATGTGGCGAAGACCATAGGGGGTGCGCCTCATAATAAACCTGTTCCAGGATTCCACAAACTCTGTTACAAAGTGAGGCTAAGGTCACCAGGCTTTTGGTGTTAATCTGCACCTACCTAAATGACTACACACTTTACACTGACTGAGTGACAGAATAGGGGTGGGGCTAGACCAGCACTGTAATTCGGTCAATGTACAATGTATTGGATTTAGGGCCAAATAATACCTTACCGGTATTATTTGGGGAGGGTATTAGTTTGGGTTACCTAAACTACCCTGTAGGTCTCTTTTAAAGAACAGGTCTTGATAGCACTAATATCAATACCTACCTTCCCCACCACCCCAAGCTCCGAGTTCGTTATACTAACTTACTTCCCTGCTGTCCCTGAGAGCCACCAGAAAACGCTGTTTTTTTACGATGGCAGAGACAAGGAGCTGCAGGGACTGCAGAGAGGTAAGTAAAATAATTCTTGGGGTCTGGGGTAACTCTAGCTTTTAAAGGTGAGGGTAGACATGCCCTTTAAGCTTAATTCTCCTTTAACAAACATGTCTCAAACTCTGCAACTATTTTAGATTTTATGGGATAATAAAGCAATTCAGAGATTTGTTAATCCCCCTGTATTCATTACAAGTAATAGTAAAAAAAAGGAATGTGTTATTTGACCTTGCATTATTGGACAGGGTCATATTCTTACTCTTATACATCCTTACTCTAAATCTTCTGTAGAAACAGGATCTATACATTTGTCTTGACCTGTGTTTGGTACTTTAAATGATTATATTTGGTGTCTGTACACAAACTGCTGGTAATTCATTCCAGTCCATCAATATGGAAATCACAATGTAAACAACAGTGAGGAAGGCTGCAGTGGGAGAAGCCACCCTGTGTTGTGGTGCTGGAGAGGTCATCACAGTGCAATATGAGATGCATCCATCCCATGTCCACTCCCCCGTGTCAGAGATATACACAGCATTGCATCCCCCCCCCCCACCAGGCACTTCCCCATTATACATTGGAGCTGGATTTGTGTCCTCTGCCCTCAAAACTCACCTGATTGCCAGAAGCTCATGGAGCAGGTAAGCAGCAGCAGCCAGCAGGGCCCCTCCGGTTAGATAAAGGGTTTTCTTCCACCAGGAATCCGATCCCAACCCTGACATAACGCCCCCGTAATCCTGCCAAGGGAAAGCAACGATGTCCCCATAAAAGGGGTGATGTTCCTCGGATCCAGCGCACCAGCACAGAGAGATGGTCTGGTTCCGACTTAGCTCAACCACGCAGGATTTGGACGAGACAAGCCCAACACCCCAGTGCATAATGTGGGCTCCGTCCTCCTCCCCCGCACCCTGACAGATGCATTCAACTGGGGTACGAGGCGGCTACACTGGGCTCCGGCTTACAAGGCACCAAGCGGGGAGTGAGATCTCAATATGATCAGCAGGGATGGGGTTGCAAAAGGGAGGAGGCAGCAGCATCACTGGAAAACCTCGGATCTCCTCCCCTCGGGTTGCTGCTTTCTGCTTCCTCTTTGTGTCTTATAGCGCAACCTCTACCCAATCTCTAGAAGCTCAGTGATGTCGAAACCCGGCACTCCTAATGGTTACAAAATACAAGTCCCAGCATGCCTCGGTTGCAGAATGTGGTTTACAAACACCTGGAGTGCCATGGTTAGACATCACTGCTGTAGCTAACCATAGCCCAGCCTGGATATCAACTGGTGTCTTCACACATACAGAGAGCATAAACTAGGACTAATGAACACATCACATTAATGTGAAAAGGACATTTTACTATTGGCTGTGAGCTGGACACACAGCAGCCAAATGGAAAATTTGGCATTACCATTATACTAGGGAACAGGCAGCTAGATAGCTTAGGGAGAGAGGGGCCTAAAGGAGCAAAAAGCCCTTCACTGAGCATAAAAGCAGAGAAACAACTTCTTATAACAGAAGGCATCTTGCAGTCTCATGTTATATGAATAGCATTGCCCACAAAGCCTAAGAAACAAGAAGTAATTTCTTACTTCCATGTTCCCCAGAGTAAGCTGCGGAGATATGCAAAATACTCCTTTATGTCCCTTAGCTAATGCATGTGTCCTGAACCGCTGGCTAATAACATGCAATAAGCTTAATATAGAGAGACAATCATCTGTCCTGCAGACACGATGTGTTTCAATCTGGTTAGATCTCCTCAGTGCAAGATACAGATTCATGGCTCTATGGGGTAGGACTTGGGTTTACAGTAGAAAAGGCAGCTAGAAAGTATTATACTAGGGGTCACTGAGAGTACTGAGCAAAGTACTCTAAACTAGAGAGTCCGCTTCAAGCATCCAGGCCACACAGGAGAAGCTGTCCACTCATGTAGCCAAAAAGGCAAGTACCAATAGGTTAGGACCCAGTTAAAGAAAGCAACCTTGACATGGTGACTGGGCTTAAAATAATTTGGCCAACTAATTGCTTTTATTTATCTAGGGTTTAGCAGGCTGTTTGTAGCAGCAACCTTATGGAGGTAGCCAATATGCAATTAGAAGTTAGCAGCTTTGCCCAGAGCTGGACTTCAAAGTAGGAATTCTCTACACTCTTGTATTTTTTTTTTTTTAAAGTGAAGGTTGGGGAACATAGCACAACATACATATACTTTTAACTTGTTTTCCATTTTATGAGCATAATTTTCCTTTAATTCCTATAACTCTGTCCTGACTAATGCTATTGATTTCCTTGCCTCCTTGCAATCCTGCAACCACTGTCTCTCAAATCTTTATCCCTGGCTTAATCCCACAACCCGTTTTGTATATTTTATGTGCACTCATGCAGCTGTGAGAATGTGGAGAAAGTCAGAATTACTTTTTTCCATTACAAGGTTATGCTAGATACAGGAAAGGGTGGTGTACCGTGCTAGCCAGTCAAAATGATTACAGGGTAACCCTTTTGAAATAAAACTATAACAAAAGGTGTATAAAGGTGATACCTTTATTGCCTAACTAAGATAATCATAGCATTTTAGTTCCTTTTTCAAGGCGATTACAATGAAGTTCATAGATCAAATTACCTGAAAAAGGAATATCTGTGTGGAAGGTGTAAACAAAGTCATATAAAAGGGGTCTGCAAGGGACAAACAGACAAGGTACAAGATACTGTAATTTTCAATCCAATGTGGTAGCCCTGATAGGTAAGGTTTGAGGTGCACTTCCTATAACCTGTGCCACTGCAGGTAAGTATAATCAGTCATATATAGTTTGTAGGTAGGCACACTCCATATTGGATTCCAACAATACTCATTTATTTAAGTGCTGAAAACAACAAATGCATTTGTTGTTTTCAGCACTTAAATAAATGAGTATTGTTTGAATACCATATTGAGTGTGCCTACCTACAAACTATATATGACTGACTAAAAGATACTGTAAATCTTAGTGTCTTGATATAAATTAGGGTTTATAAGTTATAAATACTGACACGTGAAGTAAAAGGATTCCTTGTGATTAACTGGCATAGTGTTCTACAAATGTTTGTATTGCTGGCTTGATGCTGGCAGTTCTTAATCTATATAATTTGCCATAAATCCAAGGCCCAGGTTCAGTCCCTTCTCCAGAGAGTTGAAAGTTTTCATTAAAGGGGAACTGTGGTCCAAAAATGACTTGAGGTAAATTGGTAGGAATTGCTCCCTTGAGAATTTTTGCAATTTATTTCCATTGTTTATTTTGCATAGTTTTGAAGATATTTACATTTTTGTGTGTGATATGGTAGCAGCATCACCTGCACTTCCTGCTCTGAAACTGTCAGTCAATCCTCCCCTTTGCAGCCCCCCTGGTCCCTCCCACTTATGGACCCCATGGCCCATTATCTTACAGCCCCATGTGGCCCCCCCATGTGGCCATGTGGCCTTGGCCCCGTCCACTCACGGGTGATGTGGCCCCGCCCACTCACGGGTGCCATGGGTTACTCAGACCCCCCTCTCCCCACAGAAAACTCTGTGGAATCAGAGTTTTTCCTTCTTCTTCCTTCCAATACACAGCATAAGGAGAACGCTCAGGACTGTGTGTTCTTCAACTCTTCTTCTTCCTTCCTATACACAGCATAGGAAGAAACTCAGGACTGTGTGTTCTTCAACTGTTCTCTTCCTCCTATACACATCATAGGAAGAACTCAGGATGTGTGTTCTTCAAGTTCGTCTTCCTCCATTACACAGCATAGGAAGAACGCTCGGACTGTGTTCTTAACTGTTCTTTTCTTCCTATACACAGCATAGGAAGAACTCAGGACTGTGTGTTCTTCAAAACGTTTCTTCTCTCCTATACACAAATAGGAAGAACGTTCAGGACGTGTGTTTTTCAACTGTTGTCTTCCTTCCTTATAATCATAGGAAGAACACTAGGACTGTGTGTTCTTAACTGTTTCTTTTCCCTATACACATCATAGGAAGAACGTTCAGGACTGTGTGTTCTTTAACTGTTTCTCTTCCTTCCATATACACAGGGAGAATGTTCAGGACTGTGTGTTCTTCAACTGTTCTTCTTCCTTCCTATACACATCATAGGAAGAACGTTCAGGACTGTGTGTTTTTCAACTGTTGTTCTTCCTTCCTATACACATCATAGGAAGAACGTTCAGGACTGTGTGTTCTTTAACTGTTCTTCTTCCTTCCTATACACAGCATAGGGAGAATGTTCAGGACTGTGTGTTCTTCAACTGTTCTTCTTTCTCCCTAACACATCATAGGAAGAACGTTCAGGACTGTGTGTGTCTTTAACTGTTCTTCTTCCTTCCTATACACAGCATAGGGAGAAGTTCAGGACTGTGTGTTCCTTCAACTGTTCTTCTTCCTCCCTATACACATCATAGGAAGAACGTATCAGACGTGTGTTTCAATGTGTTCTTCCTTCCTATACACATCATAGGAAGAACGTTCAGGACTGTGTGTTCTTTAACTGTTCTTCTTCCTTCCTATACACAGCATAGGGAGAATGTTCAGGACTGTGTGTTCTTCAACTGTTCTTCTTTCTCCCTATACACATCATAGGAAGAACGTTCAGGACTGTGTGTTCTTTAACTGTTCTTCTTTCTCCCTATACACATCATAGGAAGAATGTTCAGGACTGTGTGTTCTTCAACTGTTGTTCTTCCTTCCTATACACAGCATAAGGAGAACGCTCAGGACTGTGTGTTCTTCAACTGTTATTCTTCGTCCCTATACACATCATAGGAAGAACACTCAGGGCTGTGTGTTCTTTAACTGTTCTTCTTCCTTCCTATACACAGCATAGGGAGAACTCTCAGGACTGACACGGCCGAGGGAAATTACGGTCTTTCCCGAACAACCGCTCGGCTGTTCTGAACGTTCAATGGGAAAGCTTCCACTCACTTTGCCGATAAAGACATGATACGGTTGGATCCGACAGTATTGGAGCATTATCAGTACTGTGTGTAGAGAGAGGTGTTGGGTATCCATAACTAAATGGATCCAAAAAAATGCAATGTGATTTATTTAATGTTATGAAGTGACAGAACTATTTTATCTTGGCAAACATTCTTTACTAGGTAATAGAACAAAACTGAATTCAGGAGCATTGTACATCCATTGATGTCAGATGACATGAGGAGGAAGAAAAATAATGACAGAAAAAAATACGCATTACTGAAAAAAGGCAGAAAAATGGACTTGTTGGCGGAACTGATCCTAGCAAATAGAAATGTAGGCAGGTCACATTCAATTTCAATCATTTAAAGGAAAGAATGAAACACACCTAAATTTAATTATTTTCTCCTCTGAACGGGCCAATTTTGGAGTAATTAAACTTGTGCAGTTCCCTCTGTGTGTCAGCTTGTCCATTCTTTTCTAGTTTATGCCCATTAACATTGGGATTCCGTTTGCATTATTACGCATGATCAGCAAAAGCTTATCAGTTGCTTCTCTTTGTTAAAGGATTTATTTTGGCTAGAATGGTGGTTGCCAAATCAGGGACTCTAGATTCTAGTCTGGATTGCTGCATGGGTTTGGAGACTAAATAAACGAGAAACATATATGGGTCTGATGCAGTTGTTTTGGCAGATAGGAAGGATCCCTCTACTAGTAAACTAGCAATCCACTGTATAATAAAATACCAATGTTATTGCCCCTTAGATGATCCAGTGGGTCATAATCAAAATTACAAGAGTTCTTATAGGAATAGGTATCACTTCCCTCTTCGATCATTTTTGTAGGGCAGATAGTGATCTCTCCTGAAAGAAAGTTCCTCCAGGTTCTGGTTTTGATCATTCTGCAAGTGCATTTGTCTGTTTACCAAGACTAACAGCTTGGTTAAAGAACTGCTAAATTTTAGTATTTCATTAGAAGGAGAAATATCACCAGATATTCACCAGATGGTGCTAAGCTGTCATATTTATTTTTTGGGCCAATATTGACTTATTTGTAGGTTTGGTCTATTTAAAAGGTTTGATAGTAGGAGTCTATTCGATAAGAAACTGCACTTCCTGGTCATTTCATATAATTTGTCTAACATCAGAGTGGCGCAAACACTGAGGGCCCCTGACATGGTGTTAACAAATGTAGCTCAGAACTTTCTTACCCTGCCAGCGCAGGGTATGGGTGAAAAAAAATCTTTGACAAGCTGCCGTCTTTACACAAGCAGAAGCAGCACTTTGTGTGTGTAGGATTTTTTTGTGGGGAGAGGCTGTGGTCTTTGCGCGGGGGATGATGATCTGGACTTGGGGGGGTAGGTAAATATGTGTGGATCCTTTTGTGTGCGCAGAGCCCATTTGAGAGCAGGGCCTTTTTGCCTTTTGTGTGCAGGGTCTTCTTGTGTACAGGGCATGCCTCAGGATACCTGCACGCCTAATTGTTCCTGCAGCCGTTCCGGTACATCCCTCTGTGCGTAAGCTACGTGCCCTGATTGGCGGAGAGCCCAGAAACCGAAGCTTCTTACTGGTTCTAGGAAGTAATTTTCCATTTATCTCACTTGTCAATAAATATGGCAGCTTCCATCTATTCCAACTCAAAGGGTTAATAAAACCTCTGACTGACCATTTGAAGAAGTATAGTGTTCTTCCCACATCTCCATTTGTTCTCTAGACTCAGCAGGGTATCTACTTCAAAAGGACAAGGTGTGAAAAATCACAGCAGCAACCAGTATAGACCTTTTGGCACGAAAACAGGAGGCTCAGCTTAAGAAAGCTGAAAAACAGATGTGTCGGTTTTCAATTTATATTTCATAACAATTCAAGGGAAGGATTTATGCCATATTTTTCCAAACAATGTCAACTGATGCTGGAAGTAAGATGCATCTGTACATATATACCAATCAATACCAGTAACTTGCAACATTCCTTGTTTGCGAAATCATCCATTTTTTTAAACTGACCATGAACCTGCAATAACAACGTCCACTGGAAGACAGTTCCATAGCTTTACCGTTCTCACAGTGAAAAAACCCTTTCCAGCTTGAAGCCTAAACCTTTTTTCTTCAAGTCTTAAGGGATGTCCTTGTGTCCTTTGACATGTTCTATTGGTGAACAATGCCCCAGATAGTTATTGTATGGCCCGTTAATGTATTTATACACAGTAATCATATCCCCACGCAAGCGCCTTTTTTTCAGCGTACATAACTGTAACTTTTCAGTCTCTTCTATTCAAGCTCCCCCAATCCCTTATTAATTTAGTTGCCTTCTCTTGAACCCTTTCCATTTCAAAGATTTCCTTTTTGTACACAGGATTCCAAAATTGCACTGCATATTCCAAAGAGGCCTTACCAATGCTTTGTAAAGAGGGAGAATTACATTTTCCTCCCTTGAATCCATACCTCTCTTTATACAAGACAACCATGCCGGCTCTGGCTGTAGCCACCTGGCACTGCTTGCTAACTTTAAGTTTGTATCCACCAAAACTCCAAGATCCCTTTCCAACAGGGATTCACTTAACACAGAGCCATATATAGTATAAGCAGCACAAGGATTTTTAAGTCCAAAATGCATCACCTTACATTTATCAACATTGCATCTCATCTGCCACTTAGCAGCCCAATGTGACAATCTATCCAGATCCCTCTGCAACGATTTCACATCCTCTGAAGTTTTTAATGGTCAACAAAGTTTTGTGTCGTCAGCAAACACAGAAACCTTGGTGACAATACCCACTTCCAAATCATTAATAGATTAAATAGAAGCGGTCCCAACACATACCGTATATACTCGAGTATAAACCGAGTTTTTCAGGCTGAAAAATCATAAGCCCTTTGGGGCTTAGGGGTCCCGCAGCTCGAACCGGGACCCCCAGGTGTGCGGCTCTTAAAAGAGCCCTTGGGCGACGTATTCAGGCTGGCGCTGGCTACACCAACCCCACTCAGGTCGCCGATGCCAGGCAGACTCACTGCGGCCGCCAGTGAGCCCGCTGGCACCACCGGCCCAGCGATGTTGGAGCGATGTTGCCAGCCGCTTCTTTCTTCTATCTTCAGCCATCTACTGCGATGGCATCTGAGTTAGCCGCGCAGTGCACCTCTTTATATAGGTTTGCAGAAAACCCTAATCCATTTCTGATTGGTCAATTCTTTAATACTTGGTTTACTGCTTACATTAACCAATCAGATTTCTGGAAAGTTCTGAAATCTGATTGGTTAATGTAAGCATGTAAACCAAGCAAAAAATTGACCAATCAGAAATGGATTAGGGTTTTCTGCAAACCTATATAAAGAGGTGCACTCCACTGCGGAATCAGATGCCATCGCAGTAGATGGCATCTGAAGATAGAAGAAAGAAGCGGCGGGCAACATGGCTCCGCTGAGGCCGGGGTGCCAGCGGGCTCACTAGCGGCCGCAGTGAGTCTGCCTGGCATCGGCGACCTGAGTGTGGGGTGTGTTGCCAGCCCGAAGACGTTGCGTGGAACATCAGCCTCGTTGAGGGGTACCTCTCGGGGTCTGCGGCCTCAGCGGAGCTGTGTCGCTGGGACTGGAAGAAGAAGACGCCACCAAGGTCTTTTAAGAGCGCCCACACTGGGGGTGACCCCCGCAAAGGCACTTGTCGTGCCGCAAGGGCCCTTACAAGGGCCGAGAGGGGGTCCCGATAGGAGCTGCGGGACCCTTAAGCCAAAAGGCCCTTCTCAGGGCCCTGGAGGGTGCCTCCACCCCTCAGCGGGCCCCTCCTGCCAGTGGCGGGGCAGGGGTTTTGGAGGGGCTCCTGGGGGGGGGTGCGTGGCGGTGGTCTCGGGGGGGGGTTGAGGGCGGGTGGGCGTATGTAACCCGCGCCTTAGCAGAGGCGTCGGGAAGGGATTTTAATTCCCTTTGCGGCGATACTTTACTTAGTGCATTGCGCTAAGTGCAGTATCGTCGCAAAGGGACTTAAAATTACCGCAACACATCGCGGCCGCAATACATATCACGGCAATGTCGCTCACCATTTTAAATACGGCGGCGAAGTGCGGCGGTAATTTTTTTGCGCTAATTTCGGTTTTTTATAAATATGCCCCTTAGTGTATATTGTGAAATGTCACTTTGATATTTGGTATTTGTTGACCTGTCTATACTATTGTTTTTTTCAAATGCATCTACTTTAGGAAAACTCTTGGCTCGTTCCAGACTAGTAGTCATGGTAGTGTTCAATCTCCAGGGTGGATGTTGGCATCATTTTAAAGTGATCTGTTGGGAAAAGCAGTAATGTGCTGGATTTCGCTGCAAAATAAACATGGGAGCATTTGATTGCTGCTGTGCAACTTTAGTATGATGTAGAGATCCATGTGACTGGTCACTCAAGATCAGGATCCTTCCCGTAGATTAGTTGGGCTTATAATAATTCTTCCACAGAAATTCTAGATTTTGTTTAGTTATGTCTCAGAGAACTAAATAGGATTAATATTCCAACTCTGGGTGGGTAATAAAACAATCATTAAAGGTTTAGTTCACTCTCAAAGTGAACATTGGCTTTTAAGCTTTAAGTGAAGAACGGGAGGTAAACTAACGATGTCTTGCCTTCCGTTCTTCATTTAATGTACCAGGAGAGACAAGCAAACTTACCCACAGTGCGATCCACCAATGGCTTCTGACAGGTCCTGATCACTTCCGGCTGTTAGTAAACTATAGCGCACTAGTTTACTTACAGCCGGAAACAGTCGTTACCTGTCAGAGGTTCCAGTGGTGGACCGCGCTGCGGGTAAGTTGTGTCTTCTCTTCTGGTACATTAAGTGAAGAACAGGAGGTAATGAAAAGTTAGTTTACTTCCTGTTCTTCACCTAAAGCTTAAAAGCCAACGTTCACTTTGAAAGTAAGATTAATTCTGCTTGAGACCGGATGATTCATTTGTATAACGTATACCTTAGTTTCAAAGGAGGACATCTTAAAATGAGTAGGAGTGGGATTAATAAAGTTCATTGACTGGCTAAACCTATATTTTCCATGATTGAAGCAAATAATTGACTATGCCACCGAATAATATATTGTGTTCACTAGGAAAAAGCTGTGTGAAGATTCTGATACTGAAACAGTTTTACTTTGTTTGATGTAAAGTGAAAGCAAATTATTAAAGGAGAACTAAACCCAATTTTATGTACTCCAGAATCTGAAAACAACCCCCCTAAAAATACCAATAAGCTATAAAATCCCACTTCAGTAAATTGTATTAAGTAAATGTAAGCCTGTTAGAACTGGATGAAGTATCTGTGTGTATGTCAGTTGTCAGACCACACCTCCTGACCTCAGTCACATGCTTCCTTGCTTTATCTGTCCTGTAAAAGGAATTGGCTAGAGATTATTAATGGGTGTGACCAACTGTAACAAGTTTCTGCCATAGCTAAGGACAGATCATGGGCAGAACATGATGGTCGTTGACCAGACTGTGTGATATTAGAATGCTGTGAAGTAAAGCACAAACCATATGTTATTTAGGTAAATTTCCCAGCACCTGTATCAAAATGAGAGGTAAGACACAGATTACTGGCTTTATATCAAGGTGTTCTGCCTTCTGGTTCAGTATTGTTCTGTGGCTTTAGTTGTCCTTTAAGATGGAGCAATTCAGTAAATGACTCTATTTGCAGACTCTTCTGCTTGAGAGAGAAATGCTGCGCATTTCATTTGATTCTTTAAAAACAAATAGGTGTACAGACAAATCAAGAATGGGGTTTTCTTTCACTGTTGTGGTCAAGACTGGTAATGACCCATTGGAGAAAATATTTATGATATTTGGAAACCATGTACTAGAACCATGGTCATTGAAAATGTAGCCGCTTCCTTCAAAATATTTTTTTGTCTTAATATGAGAAAAATTCAGCCAGAAGAACACAATATGGACAGCTGTGACCTGAGTAGCAAATACATTGATGTTTTTAAACCAGCATGCATATATCACAGTGGTTTCTACCGATGAATATACTCCATTAAAAATGATCACATCACAGCTCTCCTCTACTTGGAATCCCCTGATGTTATGACCCTGGGCCAGCTATAATTTTCCAATTACACCACAGGTGTTCATTCCCAAAGTGCACTGGAGGAGAAAATGCCCCAAACCTATTTATAAACTGCACATGGCAACTTCTTTCAGAAACAAAAGCCAGCATGAATGTTTACGTAATATCTAATAACACAACAACAAAAATTGAGTAACACTTGGTTAAAATGTTGTACTGTATACCAGTATTTTACCTAGGATTTAGAACAGTGTGACAACATAAAATCACAGATTAAAGGCCATATCTAGTACCAACCTAACAGATTTGAACTGTTCTACATCCCTCTTGCAGGACACCACCTGTAATATTCTGGAATATTATAGCCAGCCATAATATACAAAGGCATTTAAACAGTTCCTTCTGTACAAAGAAAGGTTACAGATCAAACACATTTGAACTTCAGGCTTTGCCCAAAGAAAGTTATTAGTGTGTCAACTCATTTGCCCAGTACAGTATCAGACGCCACACAAAATGAGCAAATTGCTATAGCCTGCTTGGCACCTGTGAACATACCAAATGTTTTTTCATATTCACGTGTAGCAATATTCATGAACTTAACTCAAACTTATAATGTGTGTTCGTTCACTCAACTGCCTGGAAGCCTTAACTTCACACAAAATGTGTTTCAGTCTCAGTGGAAACAAGGTTATGACTTACACGATCCATCTGTCTTTTAGCCAATCACTTTAAAGTTCTTCAACTAGGAGAGTTGCATTGTGGGCAATGGATATGGAGTACATTATTGAATTACAGTTACATTTGATAGATCAGATTTGCATTCTCCAAGGGGGTAAGTCCCTCCTGTGGCCCAATGGACAGGAAACACAACCAGGTATAGTAAACTCCTTCACCAATGACCTAGGTTGGCAGGTTTCTGAGGGGGGAGTCTTGGTGAATGCAGCCACAATGAATGTTTGGGAATTATATATTTTGGAATTCACATGTTTATCAACCTTTACTAAACAAAACATTTCTGCCATCAAGATGTCCTACAAGACAGCAGAAACACTTTAATTAGTAGAGGTTATAGAATGCTTTCAACATAAAGTGGAGTCCATCTGCATGCAAATCTCTGGTCCTAGGGATAACTCAGATTATGTTGCCTGTGCTTCCCTCTGCTATTCCTGGATCTTTTACTCCTTATTCAGAAGTCTCTCGCCCGATTCTATCATGTCCGCTCACGTCCTCTTGATCCCATG
The DNA here is from genome assembly GCA_019447015.1 of Hymenochirus boettgeri. Classification (NCBI taxonomy): domain Eukaryota; kingdom Metazoa; phylum Chordata; class Amphibia; order Anura; family Pipidae; genus Hymenochirus; species Hymenochirus boettgeri. The sequence goes on along the minus strand of CM033473.1, from coordinate 151,265,466 downwards.
CCCTCTGTATTACTGAAGCACTGTAATCATGTGCTTACCCCTATACTCACCAACATATTCAATGCCACCCTTATATCTGGAATTTTCCCTTCCACCTCTAAGCATGCCCATGTTAAGCCCATACTAAAAAAAGCCCTTGCTAGACCACTCTTGTTTAGCTACCACCCAGTCACTCTCATACTGCTTGATCGATTAGTCTTCTCCCATATCAATACCTTTATGCTCATAACCTATTGGATCCTTTGCAATCTGGATTCCATCCTGCACATTCCACCGAGACAGCTCTGTGTAAGGGTGAATGATCTGCAGGTTGCAAAGGCCAATGGTCACTTTTCTATTCTCATCCTCCTTGACCTCTCCTCTGCTTTCGACAGTCGATCATTCCCTCCTAATGCAGATACTTCACTCTTTGGGCTTTTGGAATGGGGTGGCATCCTGGTTTCTATCCTATCTCTCTGCCGGAACTTACTCTGTACCTTATGCTAGCAACATCTCTTCTCCAGTTCCTCTTGGTGTGGGGGAACCACATGGGTCTGTTTCTAAACCCTTATTGTTCTCCCTCTACACTATTTCCTTGGGAGATGTCATTAGCTCATTTGGCTTCAAGTATCATTTATATGCAGATGATACACAAATCTACTTGTCCACACCTACGCTGACATCCAATCATGTTTCTCCGACTGCCTCCTTGCCATCTCCTCCTGGATGTCTCAATGCAGAAAACCTGACACTTTTTCCTTTGCAAAAAAAGCCAAAATCTGTAGGTTCTTTTCTCTCCTGACTACCACTATGCTTTACGAAATTCACGATACCGATCGTTAAAGGCGCGTTATCGCTAAAAAGCAATACCGCAGCTTTAGAATTATGGCCCCAAGTTTCCAAATCTCCTCTGTACCAGACAACAACCTGGCTCCCTGTTAAACAGCGCATTGCATACCAAATCCTCATTTAAATCCCTTTGCTCTGCTGCTCCTCCTTATATTTCCTCTCTAGTGCCCCTATATGTTTCTTCCCATACCCTCCGCTCATCAATGAAACAGCTCCTGTACAGACCCCCCACTCGTACTTCTTCCTCTCCCCTTAAACCTTTTTCTTTTGTGGCTCCCATCCTCTGGAATTCTATTCCCCTCTCTCTACGTCAAGAAACCTCAATTAGCAGGTTTAAATCTACCCTTACATCCTACCTATCTGGTAACCATGTTTGTTTTACTTGCACTGCATTCGTCTCACTCCAGCACCTCTACCCATTCCATTGATATGCATGTTACCTAGATTGTAACACCTCTTCTGGTGTACGAACCTTCTAAAGGGATCAAGTTCCTGGCAGCACTAAAATATAGAAAAGGATAAAGGCAAGTCCCTTTATAAAGTAGACTGGATAATTTTCTAAATCTAAAAAATATTGATATTACTGGTATTAATACATATACTGTAGTTCTGGTTGATCCAGAGATACTTTTCAGTTGCCATTTGGTGTAAGATTGGGCATGACATCTCCTTGAAGATGCTGTACTGAGCTGTGTAAGTATAATGGTTTCTAGGTTTTGGGATGTGCCAAGTTACTGTAAGTGGGCCATACACTCTGAATTTAGACCCTGAAGGACCCTTTATGATTAAAGGACAATAATACTCACATTTCCCTGTTTCATAGCTGCATAGTACCCAGGATGAGGATCTAAATTGGTAAGTCCTCAGCCCTTTAACTATCAGTAGTAATACTTACTTTATGTCCGTTCCACCCATCTGCCAGCCAGTGACAGGTTGCAGAAGAGAACTGGAATACAGAGGAAAACATAAATAAATACAGCTGGTAAAGTGCACAGGGGTGATGACTTAATGATTTAGGTCCTCACCCTGGGTACTATTCAGCTATGAAAGAAGAGTAGGGATGGACGAGGAGCATAATTGTCCTTTAAGGCTCCCCAAAAGCTGCAGTATCTGCTGTCTGTGCATCTATTTCCTTTACTTTTACACAGCTGGCACTGCACCAGTTATTACTATGGCAGTTCTACCCTTTCCTATGTATCTGTGTTTTAGCCCCTAATTAGATTGTAAGCTCTAGGGGGCAGGGACCTTTCCTCATGTTACATATTTCAAGCACTTGTATATTTCATGAAGTTCATATTTATTTATTGCCCCCCTTTTCCTTTTTTTGTATTCTAATATTAAACAATTGTATAAATAAACATACATACAGCCATAACAAACAAATATAAAAGTTTTTAAAGAAGCATGTCGTTCCTAGAGGTACCATCCTTAATTGCTTTTTCTAGGTCCAAAGTCTATATTTTGTTTGCATGAGCAAAACGTGTTATGCCTACTGAAGGTGATAAGGATGCCCCTGAAATAGAATAGATTCTCTTCAGGGGAGAATCACTTTCCCTGTCCATGGGATCTTTTAGATTGGCAGCGTCTTCAGTTGCTACTTCGGTCCTCTTGGCAGTCTTCACTATGGGAATATCGACCTGGAGGGGGGGGGGGCAGAATTCTGTATCTTGTATCAAAGTACATGTCAGTGTTAACAAGAGAATTCATTGTAGTGTAAAGGCACGATTCTCTGAAAAACTGACTGAAACTCTTGAAAACCCAAATCACAGGATTTTAAAATACTGTATATACTCGAGGTTTTTAGGCCTTAAAAAAAAAAAGCCTTAAAATCCTACCTCAACTTATACTCGAGTCACTAACCTGAAATTCAGCAGCCGCACAATTCCTCTTAACCGGCGGCAAGTTGGTTGCAGGTGTGTGGTGGAGAATAGCTTGCTGGATGGGTGCCGCTCATACAGGGCTCGAAACATTGCTTCTTGGCGTTGTTCTATTCCAGCACTTTCAACGCCAGCTATTAGCTGCCGTTGAAAGTGCCGCAATAAAATGCAGATTTTGGCATATAACATCACTTGCGGCGGCTGCGCTGTTAACTTTCGCGTTAGCCACGCAGCTGCTGCAAGGAAGGAGTTAAAGTCACTCTAACCGATATAACATCGGTTAGCGCAACTTCAACTCCAAATCAGGAGCGATGCGCCCGTTGGTGCATCGCCCTGATAGTGTCCAGATCTTTGTGTGGGACCCACAGGTAAGATGCAATATACTGTGTCCATGACTACGATATCCTACCATTTGAGCATTAGTAGGCGCAGTGCTTGCCACGGAACATGTTTGTAACTACAACTCCCAGCAAATAAAGCATGCTGGGAGTTGTGGTTTCCAAACATCTGGAGTGGCAAGGAATTGGGGGTTAGTGTGTGGGATTCCTCTCCATTTAAAGGGAACTAATCCCATAAAACAATATAGATTCAGGAGAATGGTAAATATTGTTGAAAAGATTTCCTTCTGATCCTGTATTGTTTTGAGGCTTTAGTTGCCCTTTAAATGGACAGCAGAATTCCCATACAGTAATAACCATACTGGATTTGGCTATTACTGTATGGGAAAACTGTATGGAAATTTTGCAGTCCATTTAAAGGGCAACTTAAGCCTTAAAACAATACAGAATCAGAAGGCAGCAGTGGTCATAATATCTACCCTTGACTTATTACTAGGGTCAATCAGGTTTACTCATTTTTCAGGTAAAAATAGTTACCTCGACTTATACTCAGATCGCCTAATACTCAAGTATGTACGGTACATTTTTTTGGAGAATTATCTATCCCCATTTGACTGATGCTCCCCTTATACTATATACAATAAATAACAGCTGTGCATAACTTTTATTAAGTACTTTGCAACTTTTTTTAAGTCTTGCCCTGCTGAAAACTAAATTTATATGTATTATTAAAACAAACCTAAAAGAAACAATTATGGGGAAGCTATTGCTTCCATAAATATATAAATGCCGGCAAAATTAATTTTGATATTAAATTGCATATACCAAAAGTTATTCAGTATGTGCCAACAAAATTTACTATCCGTGGAAAACACTGCAACATTCTTTCCTACTGAGCTGTAATATTGGCCAGAACAGACCCCCCCTGGAAGTAGCTCAATAAGCCTGGCTCTTAAACTGAGGCTTCTGCCACTTTTGGTTGTTCTTGGTTGTTGGCTATGCCTATATCTGTAGGCTGTTCTTCTGCCACTGTTTTAACAGCATGCATTGCATAGTTTATACTGGTGTCATTGATCCAACTCCAGGAACCACAGATAGGATTGTATAACATACCTCGCAATGTCTTCACAACATAGCCATCTAGGGAGAAAAAGTTTAAGATGAGTGCCCTGCTGACTTGGATAGGAATTGCATGTTACAAAACAAAATTAACAGATTGCTAGCTTAAATTTTAGAACATGTTTTCACTTAACCTTAAAGGACAATTATACTTACCTACTATTTGCTACTCTTCTTATATCCATGCTTTCTACCAAGGGTGATGGACTAAATCACTTGGTCCTCAACCGTGGGCTGTTCACATTTACTCTTTTACACTTACACAGCGCTGCTCCGCTCAATTGTCGGCTTCCGTGATCCGCCCAATAAGAAGACGCGATCCTGCCTCGTCGCCAACGGAGAGGAGGGGGGGGGGGGAGATTACCGGAGCAGCGCTATGTAATTAAAACAGTGTAAATGCAAACAGCCTAGGGGTGAGGACCTATCGGTTTAGGCCCTCACCCTTGGTAGAAAGTGTGGATATAAGAAGGAGCGAATAGGAGGTAAGTATAATTGTCCTTTAAATTAGCAAAAGATGTTTAACAAAACTCACAAGACCCACAAACGCAAATTTATTATCTTAACGTCCGATGACCCTTTTACAAATGGTAGCAAACCGCAGTGAGCCTACTCTAGCTCAATGGTTCTGCTGCTGTGAATCATTACCCTTTTGCCCACTTTGTTCTATATGATGCAAACTGTGAGGGAGAGAATCTAATGTTGTATGATGCAAGTCCAGATGGACCAAGCATGCCTGGCTCCTCAACAATGGTGGCCCACTGCAGTAAGCATACTCTAACTCAATGGTCCTGCTGTTATGATGTGTAACCCTTCCTCCCACTTTCCCTTGCATGATGCATACTCTGAAGAAGAGAAGTGGAGTGGGGTATGTCCAGAGGAGCCAAGCCTACCCATCTCCTCAAAAATGGTGGCAAACTGCAGTGAGCCTACTCTAACACAATTGTAAAGTGTTACCTTTTCATCCACTTTCCCTTGCATGATATATACTCTGAGGGAGAGAAGTCAATGTTGTGAAGGGTATGTCACACATGCAAAGAAAGGGACTTTATTGAGAGTTCTGGATATTTGTATGTGTTCCCCAGACCATTTCCTAGGTCCCAGAGCTATGTACATTAAGTTGCCATTGTTATTTTAACCTTATTTTCTCCGACCTTTTCAAACTATTTGTCCCCATTGACTTTAATAGGATTTTGAATTTGAATTTTTTCATGGCCAATGGCTGACTGCCATACCTGAAGGCTTGTGCTGTGTATTAAATGTTAAAAGCAGTATGTCAAATTAAATCATGAAGGTGGACATCTGAGCTGTGTTTGTATGTGTATGCCCCTCTGTAAATTCCTCTGAATGTCTTGTTGAAAGTACATTGAGAACCTGGAAAGGAGGCTAAATTTAATTCCAAGAGTATGTGTATGTGTGGAGCGGAAGAGAGTATACTCTATTTTCAGTTGAGTATATTAGATTTTAGTTTCTTACCAATTTTCGTATTTCTTTTTAACTTAAGGAAAAACGTACCCAAAACTATTTTTCTAATATTAAAGTAGCTTATAAATGGAATTCTACCTCTTCTGTTAACTTCCCTTTCAAGCCCCAATCAATCAAGCATGTGGATTTCCAAGATGCCTTTGTGTACCGGTACATCTAACTTACTGTTACAAGGATACAATATATGACATCATGGGTAAAGTGACTGTTCCTGCAGCTATATAGGAGACAAAGCAACACCAATAATAAAACATTCTGGGAGGCAAAGGAAAGTACCTCAATATAAAAAAAAAAAAAAGTTTTGACTGCTTTTATATTTCTTCTTTACACAAGGTAGCAATCCTGCAAAAATTAAGGTTTGTGAAGCCTAAAGGTGTTACCAGCAGGACAGAAGCTTAACAAAACTGCACTAATGTATGGGGGGTGCACTAATGTAAGTCCTCATTATGGGGAATCAGATTAATCTATGAAATGTACTTACCAGACTTAACCAGGGCAATTTAAGAAAAATATCACCTGTCGCAAATCGAGGGATGAGGATAGAGTGGTTTGGTACATTATCCTGTGTAGTCTTCATTGGGGGGGGGGGGCGGGTTTAAATATATGCTCTATTGTCCTTTTATAATTTATTGATTTAAGATATTGCATTTGGCTATACAAACAACTAAGTCTATTGCTGCTTACAACATACAGTTGCCAAAGTTGAAATTTGGAAATTATTTCAGGACATTTATATACATTGAAATAAAAATTTAAATACTTGCTTGATTTAAGTAGTCGCTCAAGCTCCTCAGGAGGAATGAATTTTTCCCAGTCATGAGTGCCTTCTGGGACAATTCCCAATATTTTTTCTGCTAAAAATATACCTAGTATATAGGAAATCTGGGTTTTGTTGATAGTTGTAAGTATGAGAGAACCACCTGGCTTTCAGACAAAAACAAAAAATCACAAATACCTTTAAAAATTGATGATCGGAAAATCATATACAATTATATTACAAACCAATGTATTTGTTGTAATGGTAGCTACTGCAAAATTATATGAGATAATATGCACCTTACAGAGTAATATGATGGCATGAAAAATCCAGTGTACACAAGTCTTAATTTGCACATTCATTGGCCTCTAGAAAAATGATAGCTGTTTCTGTGCTACACAGGACACCTTCATCAGATATATAAATATAAACGGTTAGTATTCAACCTTAAATAGCATACATCACAGGAAGTCAAGCTGGCCATCTATTGGTCACTAATAGGTTTTTAGAAAAATGCAAGTCCCAGGTTGGTATTTACGTCCTTGGGTTGCAAAGCATGTTATGTGACCCATACAAGCACCAATCCCAATCATTGGTGTATGGCCAATCGTGCATGTGTGCATGGGCCCCATTACACATATATCCAATCGGACCCAATAGCATATTATCACGATTTCCTCCTTTACTTTTGGGTAGGTACAAGATCCATAATCATCCCTTTTAAAGGATAACTATACTCAAAAAATTATCTTTTTAACAATGGATAGTACCTGGGGCAGGGAGGTAGGATTGATCATTCCAACCTCTCAATTTTGTTTTGTTGAGGAACTACAGCATGTACAGTTTTAATTTGCTAGTCCTGTATCAAAGAAGCAAGCGTGAAGACAGGCAAAATTGATTTTTCTTTGGGCTGGTGCTCCTCACAGAAACAATATTCGGAGGTATGAATTAGCAGTCCCATATCCTTGTCCTAACTACTTTTTATTTTAAATGTTTAAAAAAAATATTATATATATATAAGGATCTAATAAAGATATATTTAAAGATCATGCACTTGATGACCGTTTTGTAAAAAATGAACTATTACAAGGGTATATTCCATTTTGTCAGAATCTTTTTTTTTTTTTTTTTTTTTTTAACGTTTTATTTTTATTTCCACAGTATTGAATTTTATGACAGTTGACAAACTTACAGTAAATTATACAATACTTAGCAACAATATCAACACATATACATTCCTGTGGGCATATTCGCTCTTGATTTATAATATATTGTATAGTTTAGACATAAATAACATATTTAACCAGTGTTCTCCCCAGAATTTTTTCCCAGCCGGGAGGTATGAAAAAGTAGCCGGGTGGCGTGGGACGGGGAAATTTGGTGGTGGGGGAAAATGTGCACTGCATTATGCTCATTATATAGGTCAGGGATGTCTAACTTTCGTCCCACTAAAAGTTTGAAAACTATGACTCCCAGCATTCTGTGGTTGTAGAATGCAGGGAGTTGTAGGCAACATCTGAAGGTAACCCAGATGTAATATGGCAGCACAAGCACATGTACCACCATTTTGTGGCCTTAGGGATCTTGGAAAGGCTAGTTAACATGTGCTAAAATAATCTTGCAAGTGTAAAAAAGGGGACTGGACTGGGCAGTTTTGGCGCAAGTTTTTACTGACCTATTGGTACACCTATTAAACCTACATCTAATCTTTTAAATCACAAGTGTTCTCTCAAAAAAAAAATTCCAGCCGGGTGGCATAAAAAAGGAGCCGGGTGGGCCGCCCGGGTAAAAGACCCTAGGGAGAACACTGATTTAACCATAGTTAACCATAAACAAACTGTGGTTTTGTCTGTTTTATCATCCAATTTTGGGGTAGTTTTGCATTTGCAGTCATTTATCACATATTACAGCAGTGTTAATCAACAGTGATATCATTGGTCTGCCAAGATCCCCACACCTGGTAAATTTGTCTGGGCAACCCCTATGGGCATACACTAACCTATAGTATGGGATGTCCCTGTTTACCAGGGAGATCCACATCTTTATATCTGGTGAGCTGGGTGCCATCCATTTAAGTGTGACACATTTCTTTGCATATAGCAGAGTGTGACGGAGCAAAGTTTGGTGCCTTATTTCCTCGTCAGAATCTTTTTTTATATGTTTATTCGTACGATAGCTTGATGTCAGTATTACAGCCTGAATTAAGATGGCCGAAATGAGTTGATCACAGACCAAATCTATCTAATGAAATATCATTTACCAGCAAAATCAACAAGAACTAAATGTATTGATAACTGTAAATTTCAATATTTTTTGAATTATATAGCAGATAAGGTTCTCATTAAATGGGCTTTACCCATACTTAACTTATTATTATTATTAGACTTTCATTTTCCGTAATTTTTTTTAATTTAAGGTAGGTTACATTTAGCTCTTTGTATACCTGCAAATGTAAATTATTAATAAACAACTAAACACAGTGCATATGTGCTTAAAATAAAGGCATGTGACTTACTTTTAATATTTGAAAGCAGCTCTGAATAAATGTCTCAACATCACTGACATGTTCTAGAACTTCTGAGGCTACAACTGCATCATAATATTCCAAATGCCCATCATCTACAAGGTCTTCCACAGAGCAAGGTCTATACTGCAGCAGATTGTCTAGGATAGGATCAAATGATTTGTGCAGAGTAGCAACTTTAATGTTGTCTTCCAAAGGGTCAATTCCTGTTACTGAAGCTCCAAGTCTACCAAGAGGCTACAGTAAAAGATTGTGTGGATTATAATGGAACAAGTACTAGTTATAAGACTTAAGCCCTGAGTACACATTAGATAGTTACATGTGTAGAGACATCTGCCAACATAATTAAGCAATATATTCTGCCAGAATGCTTTACCATGAATGATCAAGCAACTGGCATTGATCTCTCACACTGTGTGGGAGTTCTGCTGACCACTCTCTTCTTTTTTCCACATAGTACAGTAAAGGTTTGTACAAAAGCAATCGGGGGTCGATCCACAATGCACGATGGTGTACTGAACAGGTGTTTTTGACGACTACTATTTAATGTATGAGTGCTCAGTTTAACGAACTGGCCATTCGGTCAAAGTTGGTTCATCAACAAGGACAAACCGAGCTCCCATACATTAAACTATACTTCGGCGAAATGGCTGTTAATTCTACAGTCGTGCATTGCGGTATGGCCCAGTAATCGCACATCTGTATGGAACGTTAGGGCTTCTTGTCTACTGCAAAGCAGCCTGTCTGTATAGGGATTGTTAGATAATCCACTTTGAAAATGAGATTTATCTAATGTGTGCACGAGTCCTTAAGGTTCATACACACGTGCGATCAAGGGTGCCGACCCGCAACGGCATTGGCCGTTCGGTTGAAGATTTGCTCAGCCAGTCAGGCAACGATCCCCGGCCGGCTGGGCGGATCTTCAACCGAACACCCGTTTCAGCCGACAAAGTGCCCATACAAGGCATGATTATCGCCCAAAACAGGCGTGCATACACATTGTGCATGTATAAAGCTTTATTTACAAACAAATCCCAAAAAATTGCACAAAATTTATTTTGTAACTTCATTTAACTGCTTCAATAGAACATTAAATAATGCAATCATCTAAAAAAAACATATATAGATAGAAGAAATCACAAAAAAGTTCCATGACCTTAAGAAAACAAAAAGCTGATGGTAAATAAGGAATGTTTAGAACTGATAACATCAATGTGCACTGCTTATATCGGGGGGGAAATATAACTTGTAATATAAGGATATTACATTCACTGTGGAGTGTGCCATGAACACAAAAAAGCAGACAGCAGCAGTCCAAATGCTTTTATCCACGTAAAGGAACTCCAAGTTGAATTTTAATATTATTGTTTACAATAGGGGGTGCAAAGTGTATTGATAGGAGTTACCAGTGAAATAGCAAAGGGTGCACCTTGATACAGTTGCTTAAATGCAGACTCAATGATTCGGTTGATGCAGCATAAATGTATCTAAATCACATATTTATACTTTTGGACAGAGAAACTGAGTGGTCATGTTGCAGACTTTTCTGTACTCTTTGCACTTTAAGGGGTCTAGATTAGCTAGGGGGGGTCCCAACCTCTTACTTTTCCTATGACAGATACAGTCTCCCCCCAGTCAACCACTGTAGATGAATCAGGGAGCAGTCCCCTGAGTCAGCAGCATGGGTCTTTAGAATCAATGTTCTTCATCAGCTATAGTATGCAAAGGCATTTCAAAAACAGCTGTCATTTATTCCTTAGATGTTGGTGATATTAAATTACCTCAGATAAAATGCCTCCTCCACATCCAACATCAAGAAGCTTTACTCCTGAGAGAGGACAACCAACATCATGATCGTAGTTCCTGCTCATAAGAATGTCTCTGAGAACATAAAAAAAGACAGGTTAAAAGGTAACCATTACCATACATTTACCAATACTAAAAGGGTATCTCCACTGAGGAAAAAGCATTTTTTTTTTGGTTTATTTTAAAGTACACCATCCCCCAACCTTTTTTTCCCCAGAATTCCCTTTCATTTGATTGCAGCAGCATGGGAAAGTTGTGCAGGTTCCTGGGGGTGTGTCTTCCCCTGTGCTGAGAGTGCTGTCACTCAATGTGCATCATCATGGTAGCAGACACACCCACTTTGCTGCAGTAAGAAATCCTTTCCTCCCTGACTCTCTAAGTTCATTTTTACAGCTGATCATGTAGAGAGACAGGGGAGAAAAAGTTAAAACCCTCTTCCCACACTACAGTAAGTAGGGGGAACTTTGTTGTTTTTAATAAAGATTTTTTTTGTGTCTAACTCTGAGAGGGATGGTTGAAAAGTTGATCAATGATTGATTTCATAGGGGATGCTGGGAATATGAGGCAATCTGGTATGGGAGGGAGTAGGAGAGAGAAAAATATAGTAGTGTGTGTGTGTCTGTGTGTGTCTGTGTGTCCAACCAGTCAGATCACACAGACAGCAGTCCTGACGTATCCTCTCACGTTCTGCGCATGCACTAAAGGAAACTACACGTCGTACATTTCCCATGCAGGCAGTCACTAAAAGTGGGCGGACCTGCACATCCACAGCGTTCTGGGGGAAACTCATTGGTTTTTTTCTAAACTACTACTCAAAGACACAGGATACTGCAGGTACATATCTACCTTACACAAATCTATCCTTACAACCCAGGTGACTTATCAGTGGAGATACCCTTTAATATTATTATAAACTTGAAGGACAACTAAAGCAACAAAACAACACTAAACCAGAAGGCAGAACACCTTGATATAAAACTAATAATCGGTGTCTTACCTCTCATTTTGATACAGGCGCTGAGAAATTTACCTAAATAACATATGGTTTGTGCTTTATTTCTCAGCATTCTAGTATCACACATTTAGGTCAACGACCATTATGTTCTGCACATGCTCAGTCCTTAGCTATGGCAGAAACTTGTTACAGTTGGTCACACCCATTAATAATTCTACCATTTGAAAGCTAATATCTGATTGGTTTGGGCAAAATAAGCACCATTTTTATTACATAGGCGTGTTACATCTTTATGTGTGATATGGTAGCAGTATAGCCAGATCCCCTGCACTTCCTGCACTGAAACCATGTGACAATCCCTCAAAAATGTACACACCTTACACACTCCCTGCTGAAGGCTGTGCTGTTATCCCCTTCAGTCACTGTAACTTGATCTCTTTCTGGTTTCTTCTGCTTTCTCCTGCACTGAGCATGTGCCAACCACAGATCAGAAGGAGGAACTAATATTTGTGACCACAGATTCAGAACCTCCTAACTTTCTGATCAGTGATTCCTTTATATCTTGGGCTGTGCCGCACGCACGTAGAAGGGTGGTTGATGACTTATTTTAAAGGTAGTACCCTGTCCTTTCATTTAAAATCAACTTGTTTGGAGACCACAGTTTCTCTTTAATCATCACACTCCTATTAAGACTGGAGAAAAGGGCAGCCTGCATTTAAAGATTTACAGGGATATGTAATATGTGGGGTATGTGGGTGTTTCTGTTAACGACAAAGGCACTCAATGTAATTCACCAAACATTTGTTTTGTGCTACTTTGTAGCGTGAAAACAAACGTTGTTTAAAAGCATGTGTTACTCTCCGCGCTTCTTACCGGTCTGGCTCCTGCAATGCAGTAACTCACAGTGAGTACTGCATCGCGAGAACCCGGAAGGAAGAGGAGCGTGTAGGGAAAATATATCGTGCTGTAAATGCATTACTATTGATATTTGAATACTACTGACTGAGTAACGATACTACCAGGATGATGCAATATTTGACACTATTGCTCCTTACCCCTGCCATAAAGCACAAACCTGAAGTAGCTAGTTATTTGTGCTCGATATTACCTTGTGATTTCCATGTTATCCTTTGCATGTGTTTGATGCAATTACCGTCTTAGTTTTTTGCATTACTTGTACCACTGAGTTTTGCATTACTTGTACTTCTGGGTAATCAGAACTTATTGTTGCTATAAAAAGGGAACAGTAAGGGTTCGTACACACGTGCGATCTCGGGTCCCGACCCATGTCGCACGATGTGTACAAACGAACGTTTCGGGCGATAATTGGGCCGTGTGTAGGCCCTTTATCAAACGAAATGAATGGTCATTCGGAGATCTGCCAGGTCAGTTGGGCAACGATCCCTGACCGAATGTCAGTTAAATGGCCTACACACGGGCCCATTATCGTCTGAAACGTTCGTTCATTGCGGGTCAGGACCGGCAATCGCACGTGTGTACGAACCTTAAGAGACTAAAGGTTTGTACACATGCAATATGTGCGGCCGAGCCACGACCCCCAACCACTACCTGCAATGAACGTCCGAGAATCGTCCGTGTGTATGCGTTCGGTCAGGGTCATTTGTCATACACACGGACGATTCTTGCCCGAAATGGGCGTTCATCACGGGTAGCAGTCTATGTCAGGGGTCTGTGTTGGGGGTGTGTGTGTACGAGCCTTTACTTACAGAGAGCAATCTTTTCTTAAAGTCAAGCTAAGCCATTTAGCGTGACCTTAAAGGGCATCTATACTGAAAAATAGGTTATTTTAAACTGACCATAACTGGAAATTATAATTCTTCCCAACCACCACTGTATTTTTTGTTGATCTGCCACCTATTTCTTTAGATATCCAATCTAAAACGTCTTATATTTCAGCTGTTAATCAAGTTCCTTGCTCTCAAAAACTATTCTTCTGTGAGTAGTTTTACTGTAGGTGGAATGGTGACAGAGTTTTGACAGTTGGAATGACATATGCTGTGTGCAGGCTTGACAGTTGGTTTGTGGGGGAAAGTCAGGTCGTATGGAAGTGGGAGTGGTTAAAAGAGGGAGGGGGGGATACTGCTGGATTGAAGGCATGCAGCAACACACGCAAATCAGAGTAATTGTTAATTACATGTATTCAATTATAGATTAAAAGTACAAATTTTTTCAGTATAATGTCCCTTTAAGAAGAGAACTGTGGCTGCTGCACAAGTCTCGCGAAATATTACAGGAACAGCCGCTGCAGCCAATTCAATACTGCATTTGTGTGTGTTTTTTTTTTTTTAATGCAAGCAATAGTTGTGTTGAAGTCGCACTACTGGGTAGACTAAAATGCTATCAACCGAGAGCCGCAAATCAGATATACTCATAAGTGGAGCGCTTGTGGCTCTACATAAATAAGACCCTAAGGGCTACACCACACTGGTGCAATTCGCACACGCTTCATATCGTGTTTTTGCAATGTGCAACCACAATTTTTTGAGCAAATTTGTTGAATGCGCTTGAAAACATGCTGTATTGCGATTGTGCTTTTCATGTGCGTTACCATAAGCATATAGTGTGGCTGCAGCCTGAATGTTCAAGTGGTTCTGTTAGATAAACATTACATTTACTACTTTTTTTTCTACACTTGCTACACAGAAAATCATCTTAGTACCTGATAAAGGGCACGCGTATGTCATTCATGGTATGCAAGGCTAAAAACACCCCTTCCTCATCCCACCACTTTAATGACCAGGCTTGAAATTTCTTCATCTCCAAAGGATCCACTGTTGGTGAAGTAGAATACATTCTGCTAAAAAAAACAAACATTTAAGCTTATTACCAATTAGAAGGAAAAGTTTTAGATAAGCGCAATATTAAAGTTATCAGTTCCCACAAAACAACTGGATATCTAATAAAATAGGGGGCAGGTCAAGAAAAAAAACAGTACAGTGATAGTTGGGATGAATTATAGTTTCCTCCAATGGGCAATTAAAAATATGTTTTCCGGTGTACACATCCTTTCAGTCGTTCTTAAAAACGCAGGCCACTCTAACACAAAATTGCATTGGGTAATGTGGGTTTAACTTTTTTAGGCCATTATTACATCTCCCTCTTAATCTTTTGCTAGTAACAGAATGGAAGAAAAAAAGATTAAAAAAAGACAGTAAAATTATCAGGCTATTTTGTATTATTCCTAGTAGGCTGTCAGCAATTCATGCTGTCTGGAAAAGAAACTGCAAGGTAACAGCGATGCCTTAGCGGATGCCGGTCGAGCTTGACTTCCATGCACAGAAAAGGCACGGAAATTAAGCAGAAGGTAGTGAAGGAACAAAGGCTGGTAAGTACATTTGGGGAGATCTTTGAGTGCTGTAAACCTTGCGAGGTCAAGGTTTACAGCAATTTCCTACAAAATATAAAAATTTAGTTTGTGGGGTTGACATACCCTTTAAGGGCTAAGCCCCATTAGGTTTCATTCCATGCTTTCTTGAGCTGCGCTTCGGCCTGTTTTCGTAGCTCATGCGATCACCATTTTTTGGTGCTGTTTGCATGCAGCATCAAATGTAGCGCAGCATAAGTGAGTATGAGTCATGTAACATTGCGCTGCATCACTCTAATCATTTGTGCTGGATAGTGGGACCAGGGCCTAAAAACTGTCCTTTTCTGAGTGAGTATACAATTGTGTGTAGTTGTAATATTATAATATACAATAGAAATATTTACTACAAGTTCTGCAGTCACTTCTGCAACCCTTGTTCCCTCTATCACTGCTACAGAAATTATAAGTGTAATTCACGCAGAGAGATGTGTCCGTCACTATACCGCTTAAAAAATGGTGTTGATCTTTGGAACAGTAGGATGTGTGATTTCGCGTGTTACGGCTTGTGCTTCCGTTTTCCAATTAAAGTTAAATGGCAACACATGTGCTGTGCACCAAAATTGGTGATCGCATTTACCATATAATTAGATACCACAATTACCATATAAATTTGAAAAGCGGATTGCATTGCATACATTTTGTGCATAGTGGGGCCTAGTCAATTATAAGTTTCTCTTTATTCCATGATGGGAGTAAGAGGGATGAGAAAATTACTGCAGGGTTTGTTGTAATGACAGGTTTACTGACTTCACACAAATGTATCTAAATCACCTTATAATCAAATTGTGCTAATTTTGATTACGTTTCTGGGCTGCATATTACGAATAAGATTATTTTTTAAAATTTTTAAAATGCTTTAAAAAAAATGTTTGTAAGAGCGACAGCTGTGTAAAAGAACCCATGTAATTACAAGTCTGTACATTTTACAAACATGGTAACAAAATAACCACATCCATAATGAAGGGATTTTTACATTTTAACTTTCCAGAAAAAATAAAACATACCTTTTTAGTCTCAAATCTGGTTTCGTACTTGAATCGATTCTGTTGTGTACAGTGTAAGTTACCATCTGAATACAAGGCAATAAATATGTAACTGTATAAAAAAAAATGAGTAAAGCATTATTACCAAAAGTCTAGATCAATTAAGACATTTTAATATAAAATTACTAGGTTGGTTAGCAATATTGCTGCTTTTAGGTCAGCTGTAGGATATCTATACTGGCTGTGGGTATAGCTCAAGATAAAAACCACTGTTAATGTACTAAAACTTAAATACAACACAGCAGAGGACTTCTCCAGCACTACATGTTTCAGACTTTTTGTCCTCAGACCCAGGCTTTGGGTCTAATTCCAATATCTACATGTGCTCAAACAAACTTTCTTCTGCCTTCCAAAAGAGTAAAACTGATCCTTAACAAAACTAAGGGAAAGGTGGTGTACCGTGTCAGACAGTCAAAATGTTTACAGGGTAACCCTTTTGAAATAAAAAACAAGGAAAGTGGTATAAAGGGGATACCTTTATTAGCTAACTAAGATATTCATAGCAAGCTTTCAGAACATTCTAGTTCCTTTTTCAAGCTTAATACAATGAAGCTGTGGTGCTCTCTGATATTTATACAACATTTGTCTCATAGTTCAAATAACCAGAAAAAAGGAATATCGGTTTGGAAGGTTAGTCATATAAAGGGGTCTGCAAGTGACAAACAGATAAGGTACAAGATAATGTGGATCAAAGTGGCGGATATAAATAGTAGTAAGTTACTAAAGTGTGAAGAAAAAGGAATTCCATGTAATTAACTGTCCCAATGTCTCTACAGATGTTTTTATTTATGTCTTGGTGCAGGCAGTTCATAATCTATATAGTTTGCCATAAATCCAAGGCCCGGGTTCAGTCCCTTCTCCAGAGAGTTAAAAGTTTTCATTAATTTGTACTCCCATACCTTCCTTTCATTCTCTGTTTTAAAGTTCCAAGATTCTTAAATCGTTTATGGTGTGGTGAGGGCTGTTAAACCTGAACCTGGGCCTTGGATTTATGGCAAACTATATAGATTAAGAATTAAGAACTGCCAGCATTAAGACAGAAATACAAACATCTGTAGAGACATTGGGACAGCTAACACAGTACCTTATATACTCGAGTATAAACTGACCCGAGTATAAACCGAGGTACCTATTTTTAGCCAAAAAAGGAATAAAAACTATTGACTCGAGTATAAACCGAGGGAATGCCTTTACTCAGTGTCCTAACTTACCCCAACCCCCCACCCACCCCTCCACTGTACAGACTTCCACCCCTCCACTGTACAGACTTACGGTATTACCGGTAGCCCACCCTTAAACCCACCATAAATAAAGAGTTTCCTTACTGTAGGCTGAAGGCTGAGCCGAAGGCTGACAGGCTCTGCTGGATTGTACTGCATGTCCGGTGCAGTCAGGAGTCGCTGGTGGCGTAAGCAGTACGTGCGTCCTGCGTGACGTGCGTAACGTACGTGCCCGACGTCCCACACATACTGCCTGCTCTTGACTGCTCGGATCCTGCATTTCCGAAAGGTCTGCGATCGGTAGGCTGTTCTTCCTATGCATATGACCTGAGTATAAACCGAGGGTAGGTTTTTAAGGTATTTTTAAAACCTAAAAAACTCGGTTTATACTTGAGTATATACGGTAACTTACTACTATTTATATCAGCCACTTTGATCCATATTATCTTGTACCTTATCTGTTTGTCCCTTGCAGACCCCTTTATTTGACTTTGTTAACATCTTCCGCACAGATATTCTTTTTTTTGGTTATTTGAACTATGAGACAAATGTTGTATAAACATCAGAGAGCACCACAGCGTCATTGTATTCAGCTTGAAAAAGGAACTAGAATGTTCTGAAAGCTTGCTATGAATATCTTAGTTAGCCAATAAAGTTATCACCTTTATAACACTTTTGTTATTTTTATTTCAAAAGGGTTACCCTGTTAACAAAACTTAAAGATGCCCAGTGCACCTATAAATTAACCCTGATGAGAATACAGTATTGCCAGAAACCAAAAATATGCTCCCTGGAACCTAGTGAGTCATTAATTAAAGGGCATGTTAACCCCTCTAAACAAAAGATTAACCCTATGCTTAACACCACACACACACACCCCACCACCCGAACATCAGATATGTTACAGCCAGTCTCTTTTTGGCTTTGGGAGCTGCATACGCAGCCAAAAAGCATTTGGATTTTGTAGCCATAAGTAGTCACTGCCTAGACTGATTGCTGCATCCTGAAAGAGGACAATCAGACTTCAAGGTAAGATATCTGATGTTAAGAGTGCTGGGAAGAAAAAGTATTGCACAAATGGAGTTTAGGGGGTGTTAGACCTAGGATTCAAATTTTGTAACTGTAATTCATACAACTTTTTGTTATAGAGGAATGAAAGTTATTATATGACGTTTTGGACATAACAGGGAAACAATCTAGCACATTGGATTGCTCTTAATCTTTCCAAAAATTAAGGGCTGATGCTGCGATGCAATATAAAGTGCAAAAGGTTGTCCATGCTTTTAATCTGCAGCGACCCAGATGTTCTCTAACTGCACTAACATGTGTCACAGATCTCCATGCATAAGCCCAACCCATCTTTCATTAAGCAAGCTACAGTTTAGAAACTTTAGGGCAGCAATCCAGGATGCTGTATTCATGCCATTATCTTCCCAAAAATTTAAGACTTTTAAGGTTAAGGTTTAGTTCTACTTCTGGGGGCAGTTAAAGCCAATTATAAGTTTTTTGTTTTGATTTTTTTATTTAGTTTGCCTCGCTAACAGATTTTGAATGAAACTTGTATTTCACATCAAGACTGATGCAAAAAAGAGTGAGCCATGTGTTTACCAATATAATAAGATCAGGTTCTTAAATAAATGGGTTTGAGAGCATCATTACTTGGATAAGGTCTCAGACAGGGTTGTTTCTAGGCATAGGGCACTTCGGCAAAGAACTAGGGTGCCCAGTGTTGTCCCTAGCATCTCCCTGTCAGCTTTTACATTCCGTTTTAGAACTGCTCTCCTTGTTCATCTGCTTTAATTTGCAACATTGTAGTAAGTAATGAGCCTGAACTCAGATTACTCTACTTGTAAACAATGTTGCAAATTAACTGAAAGTGAAGGAAGGGTGAGAGGATTTCAGTTAAAAAAACAAAACAATGAGAGCAGTTCTACAACGGCAAATAAAAGCTGCTGCACAGATTTTAAAGAGCTGCGATTGTGTGGTCTGAGAGGGGAGGAGCTCACCAGCCTTACCTTCACATCCAAGATGTCAAACTTTACAGCAACACAGGTAGGCTCAGGAGGGACCTGGGGGGGGGGGTATTTTAAACCTGCAGCTTACAATTAAAGGCTATGTCCACCCTAAAATAAAAAATTTAATATGTGATCCCCCCTGGGCTCCCAGCCCCAACCGCATAAATTTTTTTTTAGAAAGCCCCCCAAACTCAACTTACCTTCCCTTCTTTCCTGCGCCGCGCTCCCGGCCCTCTGCTTGTGAGGAAATGCAAGCAGAGGGGCGGGACCGGCAGCCGCGTCTGTGATTGGCTGAGCGGCAGCCAATCACGGACGCGGCTGCCGGCAGCTCACTTCCGCGTAGGAAAGCGGAGAGGTAAGTAAAACATTGGGGAGCTTTTTAAAAATAAAAAGTATGCGGTTGGGGCTGGGGGACATAGGGGAAGGGATAGCAGAAGGGGTTTAACGCTAGGGGGAGGGATAGCAGAACGGGAGGGAGAGGGAGGGGGAGGGAGGGGGGAGAAGGGCTGCAGCACGCATGGCAGGAATCTCCGGGAGGCCAGGTAGCAGGCAGTGTCCTATATGGACCTGCTAGCCTCCTGGTGGTCAGTTTTTGGAACTTTGGGGGGGACTACAGGAGACCCAGATGGAGTTGGGATGTGAGGTAAGGATTAAACTACACTACATGGTGGGGCCATAGTTGGGGGGTTATAGTTTGGGGGTGGACATGCCCTTTAAACTTAACTTGTTATTTACAGTGTAAACTATTCAATGGAGGAGACATGGAAAGCAGATATATCATGTCAATGCTGGCAGCTAATTATGGCACTAATATGGCTAGAAACGGCCATGGTCTCAGACAGCCTTTTCTCGCGATATCATTAAAAAAGCCCTAACAACTTAAAAGAGAACTAAATTTGTCTAACATTTTAGAGATGTAGAAAATCACCCAGAAACTCATTAAAGGTTGTTTCTAGCTAGATACATCTTTTAAGTCACATGACTAAAGCACACCCTATAGACACAACTACTCTCTCCTTTTTGTATAAAACACGCTCTAAACTTATATTACATTGGGTAGCATAGGTTTTAAACAAGATTGGGAGATTTTGCATCTCCATGTTAATGCCATAAAAATTTGAAACGTGTTTAGTTATGAGGTTTGTAAGTTAACAACTTGGGAATGGCAGGTTGGTTATCTGTGACTGATATCGGTTTATTTTTAAATCTGATAGCTCTTTTGGGGTTCTTTTCTGTAAAGCCCAGTATTTACTCCCCCCTCCCCCAGTAGTCTGCATTTAGATCACTCTCAATATGCCATTCATCCTTTCTGTATAGCTTCCAGTTAAACCATTTTAAGCAATAGGGAGGTGCAGTCAGTTTTGGCCAGTTTACTTACCAGACTGTACTAGTTAAAAACCAACACTCAAACATGATAGGAAACTTGCTATCTGGTTAAAGAGGCAGGCACCCAAAGCACTGCCCTATTCTCATTGCAGCTACATTATGAGCAGTTCTTATAAAATGCAGTATAGCATTCCCTATGTTTTCAACATTGTTTCATTTAAAGGGCATGTCCACCCCTTTTCTAAATTTGTTGTAGGGCTTCCTCCCCCAAAAGCATTATTATTATTTTCAGAAAGTCCCCCCATCTTTACCTCCCCTCTATCCTCCGCCCCACTGCCCGACCTTCTGCTTGCCTGAAACTGCAAGCAGGGGGCTGGACTGGCAGACGCATCTGTGATTAACTGAGAGGCAGCCAATCATGGACGCGGCTGCCGGCAGTTCAGAATGCCGGAGGAGAGAGGTAAGGTAAGTAGAGATCGGGAGAGTCTCTGGAAATGATAATAATGAAGTTGGGGCTGGGGGAGGAAGCCCTACACTATGTCAAAAAGTAATTATACTAGGGGGAGGGCTGTTCTGAGCAAGCCAAAAACCACTAAGAGGCGGAAACAATTTCCCTCCCAGCACTGCTCCTGGTGGTCAAATTTTTTGACTTTGGGGGGACATTACAGGAGAACCATATGGAGCTGGGATGTAAGGTAAGGATTTTTATAAACTACAGAGTGGGCCCAGTAGTGGGGGAAATCATAGTATTGGGGTTGGACATGCCCTTTAAACATCATCGTGAAAGACAAATGCTTGTCATGCAGTGTTTTCCTACTGGTAAATGGACACCCAGCTGTGGATGAATAAACCAATGGATTTGATAGTGCTCCTAGCCCAGTCTAAGGGCTTTCTGTGGACGGGAATACCCAAACTAAACCATTCCCGGTATCTACCCCTCTATTAGGGAACTGTGCCAGTTATACCAAGGATCTACCGTCACTCTACCTGTTCACCTTCCTATATAGTGTGAATGATGGGAACCCCGATATCCCAGAATGCACGGCTCTTTAGAGTACAATGTGACCCCGGACCTGCACAAGATAACACTGCGAATGGAGAGTATTACAAGGTATCACTGCGGGTTGTATCTCTCACCCCGGCTTGTGCTGAGCCTCGGGTAGGGACCGGTGTAGCTGGTCCTCACCCCATTCAGGGCCCGGGCTGGTCTCCCAGACAGACAGAACCGACTTAGCCAGACAGACATTTTAGCTACGACTGCCAACCTGCCGGTGTTAATAATTGGTTTGTTTCCAGAGATCTGTACTGCTGGATAATGGCGGGACACAACCCCACGGTAGACATTAGATCCTTATGGGCTAAGTGACCTGGAAGTGATATCATCAGGCGGGCCGAATTTGAGGGAGACTGAAAGTTAGCAGTGGGTGGAGCCTGGACGGCGTTGCGTCCTAGCTCGTTACGTTGGTGAATAATGTAAATGGAACAGGAGGACCCGGGTTTGTGACGTTTTCCCTGTAGCTGTGTACACGCGGTATTGTTGTTACACGGGGACATGATGGAACTGGGAGGAGAAATGGGTTGTTTGTGGACAGGTGTGAAAATGATCACATAATTACAGAGGCCACACAGCATCACTAATACACTACACTAGGATTGATAGCTAGATGACCATATAACATAGATACAGATATTTATAGATTGATAGACAGACAGATCGATCGACAGAGAGACAAATAGATAGATGACCATATAACATAGATACAGATATATATAGATTGATAGACAGATCGACAGAGACAGACAAATAGATAGATAGATATAGAGATAGATAGATGATAGATAGATGACCATATAACATAGATACAGATATATATAGATCGATAGACAGACAGATAGATAGATAGATCGACAGAGACAAATAGATAGATCTCAAACCCCCTTCCCTCAGTACAGACTGGCCAGTACGAAGCTGAAGTTGGTTTCTTTTTCAGTTGGTTTCTTATTCACACTGACTGAAGTTGGTTTCTTATTCGGATTTGAATAAGAAACTGGTGTATTGCAATAGGTAAACCGCTTGGGCCACTGAAAAACACTGCAGACAGACTTGTACATACGCCTGCACATAATTCGTTGAGCCAGCCTGGCCCAAATTGGTTTGGGCATGCAAGTTGGCACAAAGCTTGCAAAATAGCCATTTTTCACATTTGAATAAGAAACTGGTGTATTGCAATAGGTAAACCGCTTTGGGCCACTGAAAAAACACCGCAGACAGACTTGTACATACCCCTGGCACATAATTCAGTTGAGTCCAGCCTGGCCCAAATTGGTTTTGGGCATGCAAGTTGGCACCAAAGTCTGCAAAACGCCATTTAGCCATTTGAATAAGAAACTGGTGTATTTGCAATAGGTAAACCAGTTTGGGCCACTGAAAAAAACACTGCAGACAGACTTGTACATACCCCTGCACATAATTCAGTTGAGTCCAGCCTGGCCCAAATTGGTTTTGGGCATGCAAGTTTGGCACCAAAGTCTGCAAATAGCCATTTTAGCCATTTGAATAGAAAGAAATGATGTATTGCAAGGTAAACCGCTTGGGGCACTGAAAAAACACTGAGACAGACTTGTACATACCCCTGGCACATAATTCAGTTGGAGTCCGCCTGGCCCAAATTGGTTTTGGGCATGCAAGTTGGCACCAAAGTCTGCAAAATAGCCATTTTAGCCATTTGATAAGAAAACTGGTGTATTGCAATAGGATAAACAGTTGGGCCACTGAAAAAACACTGCAGACAGACTTGTACATACCCCTGGCAATAATTCAGTTGAGTCAGCCTGGCCAAATTGGTTTTGGGCATGCAAGTTGGCACCAAAGTCTGCAAAATAGCCATTTTTGCACATTTGAATAAGAAACTGGTGGTATTGCAATAGGTAGGTAAACCAGTTTGGGCCACTGAAAAAACACCGCAGACAGACTTGTACATACCCCTGGCACATAATTCAGTTGAGTCCAGCCTGGCCCAAATTGGTTTTGGGCATGCAAGTTGGCACCAAAGTCTGCAAAATAGCCATTTTTTGCACATTTGAATAAGAAACTGATGTATTGCAAAGGTAAACGCTTTGGGCCCTGAAAAAACACCGCAGACAGAGTTGTACATACCCCTGGCACAAATTCAGTTGAGTCCAGCTGGCCCAAATTGGTTTTTGGGCATGCAAGTTGGCACCAAAGTCTGCAAAATAGCCATTTTTGCACATTTGAATAAGAAACTGTGTATTGCAATAGGTAAAACCGTTTGGGCCACTGAAAAAACACCGCAGACAGACTTGTACATACCCCTGGCACATATTCAGTTGAGTCCAGCCTGGCCCAAATTGGTTTTGGGCATGCAAGTTGGCACCAAGTCTGCCAAACAGCCATTTTAGCCATTTGAATAAGACTGGTGTATTCAATAGGTAAACAGTTTGGGCCACTGAAAAAAAACACGCAGACAGACTTGTACAACCCTCGGCACATAATTCAGTTTAGAGCCTGGCCCAAATTGGTTTTGGGCATGCAAGGTGGCACCAAAGTCTGCAAAACAGCCATTTTAGCCATTTGAATAAGAAATGGTGTATTGAATAGGTAAACCAGTTTGGGCCACTGAAAAAAACCGCAGACAGACTTGTACATACCCCTGGCAACTAATTCAGTTGAGTCCAGCCTGGCCCAAATTGGTTTTGGGCATGCAAGTTTGGCACCAAAGTCTGCAAAATAGCCATTTTAGCCATTTGAATAAGAAACTGATGTATTGAATAGGTAACCGCTTTGTGGCCACTGAAAAAACACTGCAGACAGACTTGTACATACCCTGACACATAATTCAGTTGAGTCCAGCCTGGCCCAATTGGTTTTGGGCATGCAAGTTGCACCAAAGTCTGCCAAAATAGCCATTTTAGCCATTTGAATAAGAAAACTGGTGTATTGCAATAGGTAAACCAGTTTGGGCCACTGAAAAAACACACGCAGACAGACTTGTACATACCCCGGCACATAATTCAGTTGAGTCCAGCCTGGCCCAAATTGGTTTTGGGCATGCAAGTTGGCACCAAAGTCTGCAAAATAGCCATTTTTGCACATTTGAATAAGAAACTGATGTTATTGCAATAGGAAACCGCTTTGGGCCACTGAAAAAACACCGCAGACAGAGTTGTACATACCCCTGGCACATAATTCAGTTGAGTCCAGCTGGCCCAAATTGGTTTTGGGCATGCAATTGGCACCAAAGTCTGCAAAATAGCCATTTTTGCACATTTGAATAAGAAAAACTGGTGTATTGCAATAGTGTAAACCGCTTTGGGCCACTGAAAAAAAAAACACCGCAGACAGACTTGTACATACCCTGGCACAAATTCAGTTGAGTCCAGCCTGGCCCAAATTGGTTTTGGGCATGCAAGTTGGACCAAAGTCTGCCAAACAGCCATTTTAGCCTTTGAATAAGAAACTGGTGGTATTGCAATAGGTAACCAGTTTGGGCCACTGAAAAAACACCGCAGACAGAATTGTACATACCCCTGGCACATAATTCAGTTTAGTCCAGCCTGGCCAAATTGGTTTTGGGCATGCAAGTTGGCACCAAAGTCTGCAAAACAGCCATTTTAGCCATTTGAATAAGAAACTGGTGTATTGCAAAGGGAAACTGCTTTGGCCACTAAAAAAACACTGCAGACGACTTGTACATACCCCTGCACATAATTCAGTTGAGTCCAGCCTGGCCCAAATTGGTTTTGGCATGCAAGTTGGCACCAAAGTCTGCAAAAATAGCATTTTAGCCATTTGAATAAGAAACTGGTGTATTGCAATAGGTAAACCAGTTTGGGCCACTGAAAAAAACACCGCAGACAGACTTGTACATACCCCTGGCACTAATTCAGTTGGTCCAGCTGGCCCAAATTGGTTTTGGGCATGCAAGTTGGCACCAAAGTCTGCAAAATAGCCATTTTAGCCATTTGAATAAGAAACTGATGTATTGCAATAGGTAAACCGCTTTGGGCCACTGAAAAAAACACTGCAGACAGACTTGTACATACCCTGACACATAATTCAGTTGAGTCCAGCCTGGCCCAAATTGGTTTGGGCATGCAAGTTGGCACCAAAGTCTGGCAAAATAGCCATTTTAGCCATTGAATAAGAAAAACTGGTGTATTGCAATAGGTAAACCAGTTTGGGCCACTGAAAAAAACACCGCAGACAGACTGTAAATACCCCTGGCACAAATTCAGTTGAGTCCAGCCTGGCCCAAATTGGTTTTTGGCATGCAAGTTGGCACCAAAGCTGCAAAATAGCCATTTTTTGCACTTGAATAAGAAACTGATGTATTGCAATAGGTTAAACCGCTTTGGGCCACTGAAAAAACACCTGCAGACAGAGTTGTAACATACCCCGGCACATAATTCAGTTGAGTCCAGCTGGCCCAAATTGGTTTTGGGCATGCAAGTTGGCACCAAGTCTGCAAAATAGCCATTTTGCACATTTGAATAAGAAACTGATGTATTGCAATAGGTAAACCGCTTTGGGCCACTGAAAAAACACTGCAGACAGAGTGTACATACCCCTGGCACTAATTCAGTGTAGTCCCGCCTGGCCCAAATTGGTTTGGGCATGCAAGTTGGCACCAAAGTCTGCAAAATAGCCATTTTAGCATTTGAATAAGAAACTGGTGTATTGCAATAGGTAAAACAGTTTGGGCCACTGAAAAAACACCGAGACAGACAGTACATACCCCTGGCACATAATTAGTTGAGTCCAGCTGGCCCAAATTGGTTTTGGGCATGCAAGTTGGCACCAAAGTCTGCAAAATAGCCATTTTAGCCATTTGAATAAGAACTGGTGTATTGCAATAGGTAAACCAGTTTGGGCCACTGAAAAAAACACCGAGACAGCTTGTCATACCCCTGGCACATAATTCAGTTTAGTCCAGCCTGGCCCAAATTGGTTTTGGGCATGCAAGTTGGCACCAAAGTCTGCAAAACAGCCATTTAGCCATTTGAATAAAGAAACTGGTGTATTGCAATAGGTAAACCAGTTTGGGCCACTGAAAAAAACCGCAGACAGACTTGTACATACCCCTGGCACATAATTCAGTTGAGTCCAGCCTGGCCAAATTGGTTTGGGCATGCAAGTTGGCACACAAAGTCTGCAAAATAGCCATTTTAAGCCATTTGAATAAGAAACTGATGTATTGCAATAGGTAAACCGCTTTGGGCACTGAAAAAACACTGCAGACGAGTTGTACATACCCCCGACACATAATTCGTTGAGTCCAGCCTGGCCCAAATTGGTTTTGGGCATGCAAGTTGGCACCAAAGTTGCAAAATAGCCCTTTTAGCCATTTGAATAAGAAAATGGTGTTATGCAATAGGTAAACCAGTTGGGCCACTGAAAAAACACCGCCAGACAGACTTGTACAACCCCTGGCACATAATTCAGTTGGAGTCCAGCTGGCCCAAATTGGTTTGGGCATGCAAGTTGGCACCAAAGTCTGCAAAATAGCCATTTTGCACATTTGAATAAGAAACTGATTGATTGCAATAGGTAAACCGCTTTGGGCCACTGAAAAAAACACTGAGACAGAGTTGTACATACCCCTGGCACATAATTCAGTTTAGTCCAGCTGGCCCAAATTGGTTTTGGCATGCAAGTTGGCCACCAAAGTCTGCAAAATAGCCATTTTTGCACATTGAATAAGAAACGGTGTATTGCAATAGGGAAACGCTTTGGGCCACTAAAAAAAAAAACACTGCAGACGGACTTGTACATACCCTGGCACATAATTCAGTTGAGTCCAGCTGGCCCAAATTGGTTTTGGGCATGGAAGTTGGCAACAAAGTCTGCAAAATAGCCATTTTTAGCCATTTGAATAAAGAAACTGGGTGTATTGCAATAGGTAAACCAGTTTGGGCCACTGAAAAAAACACCGCAGACGACTTGTATAAACCCCTGGCACATAATTCAGTTGAGTCCAGCCTGGCCCAAATTGGTTTTGGGCATGCATTGTTGGCACCAAAGTCTGCAAAATAGCCATTTTCACATTTGAATAAGAAAATGATGTATTGCAATAGGTAAACTGCTTTGGGCCACTGAAAAAAAACATGCACACAGAGTTGTACATACCCCTGGCACATAATTCAGTTGAGTCCCGCCTGGCCCAAATTGGTTTTGGGCATGCAAGTTGGCACCAAAGTCTGCAAAATAGCCATTTTAGCCATTTGAATAAGAACATGGTATTGCAATAGGTAAACCAGTTTGGGCCACTGAAAAAAACACCGCAGACAGATTGTACATACCCCTGGCACATAATTCAGTTAGTCAGCTGGCCCAAATTGGTTTTGGGCATGCAGTTGGCACCAAAGTCTGCAAAATAGCCATTTTTGCACAATTTGAATAAGAAACTGTGTGTATTGCAATAGGTAAACTGCTTTGGGCCACTAAAAAAAACACTGCAGACGGACTTGTAATACCCCTGGCACATAATTCAGTTTAGTCCAGCCTGGCCCAAAGGGGTTTTGGGCATGCAAGTTGGCACCAAAGTCTGCAAAATAGCCATTTTAGCCATTGAATAAGAAACTGGTGTATTGCAATAGGTAAACCAGTTTGGGCCACTGAAAAAACACTGCAGACAGAATTGTACATACCCCCTGCACATAATTCAGTTGAGTCCAGCCTGGCCCAAATTGGTTTTGGGCAAGCAAGTTGGCACCAAAGTCTGCAAAATAGCCATTTTAGCCATTTGAATAAGAAAACTGGGGTATTGCAATAGGTAAACCGTTGGGCCACTGAAAAAACACCGCAGACAGACTTGTACATACACCTGGCAAATAATTCAGTTGAGTCCAGCCTGGCCCAAATTGGTTTTGGGCATGCAGTTGGCACCAAAGTCTGCAAAATAGCCATTTTGCACATTTGAATAAGAAACTGAGTGTATTG